>JAJOZX010000028.1:195000-737500 GCA_023014485.1 Bathynomus jamesi | reverse complement strand
GTAATAAAATGCCCTTCCGGTGTCGGGAGAATGGTACCTAACCTATGTGCGAATTTCTCAATGGTCTCTGGATTGTTTCCTAATCGCCTTTTTTCATTCGTTTTTCGGTTTATAAGTTCTGTATAATAAACAACAACATAATAACCAATGTAATAATAAATTTATAATTTCTGTAATAAATAATTATGCAATATTAAATGTAATAAATTTAATAATAAATGTAATAATTATGTAAAAAAATAAATAATAGAATCTGTATGTTTAGAACAGGAAGATAGTTTTAAATTTGCGCGAATGTACTTATTGAAAATGCCCTTCCGGTGTCGGGAGAATGGGATCTAACCTAGGTGCGAATTTCTTAACGGTCGGTCCCTGGACTGTTTTTTCCCTCTTGTTTTGGTTCATTCGTGTTTCTGTATCCACCCGAGGAGGATGCCAGTGGGCGTCGAAACTGTCGTGGAAATAAACTCTGTCTATTAGAGTGGGTTTTTATTTTCATATTTTGACCTTCACGTAGAAAAAAGTGAATTTTTTGCATTTAATATAATCAGTTATTAGTAAAAAAACAACTCTTACAACGTTTTCATTCGCAGACCTGTGTAATTTGTGTCGAAAATTGGACGTAGGCTATAGGCATTTTATTCTTAGTTCGCGCAAAGACCTAGGCTATATATATATATATATATATATATATATATGTGTGTGTGTGTGTATATATGCCTCGTTAGGTTAATTGAATACCCGGTTAGGTCAACTGAATTCCCGATTAGATTAATTGAATGCCCTGTTAAGTTAATTGAATGTCCTGTTAAGTTAATTGTACGCCCTTGACGATTCGTTAGGTTAAGTCGTGATATTTTCGTTAGTTTTAACAAAAATATCACGACTTAACCTAACAATCGTCAAGGGCGTACAGTTGACCTAACAGGGCATTCAATAATTTTACCGTAGGTTTCGATATATATATATATATATATATATATATATATATATATATATATATATATATATATATATATATTATAGTGAACAGGTTTTATTATTTATTTTCTTCATTATTTACTCTACTATCGGCTCTTTATTTCATTTATCGCTTGCTTTCTCTACATTCGGTTCACTGTACCGTATAGCTTCATGGTAGCCACGCCGAGACTATGAAAGCCGTTACAAAACAAAGGGGGGGGTTCATGAACACTCTTTTAACACTTGTTAATTTTTTATTTACTTCCGAAAATGGTTTAAGTAATTTAGGGGGATGCGAGTACGGAATTTTACTATAACGTTTTATGTCGGAGAGGGGCACAAACAATTAATTAAATTTTACGTTACATGACGCCAACCTCACGCTTAACGCGCCGCCTAAAGACTAACTCCCTTGGGGGTAGCCCGCTCTTTGGGCCTCTGTTCAGGACTGCCAACTCTACCCATTTTAAACAATTTAAATCTAACAAACATACTTTTTCGTAATTTCATAATTATTAGTAAATGATTTACATTAAACATTATCTTAATGAAACAAAAATTAATATTCTTAACTAGGCATTACTACAATATATAATATATATATATATATATATATATATATATATATATATATATGTTTAAAAAATATTAATTTCTCTCATTTCAATGGTTCCCATTGAACGGAACAGGTTCAATTTCGTTTTATGTTTGCCTCTAGGTAACCTCAATTTAATGATAAATGATAAATGATAATGATAAATGATAAATGATAAATAATAAATGATAATGATAAAGATAAATGATAAAATGTTGGCCAAAATTGGAGAGAGCGAAGAGCCCATCGGTAAACCCACCTTTTGTCTAAAAAAAGACCCATTAAAAGAAAAATAGTTATGTTTCGAGCAAACTCTAATAAGCTCCAAAATGGGTCTTTTTTTGGACAAAAGGTGGGTTTACCGATGGGCTCTTCGCTCTCCCCAATTTTGGCCAACATTTTTATGGAATTTTTTAAGTTAATTTTTTGCCAGAATTCTTGGTGCCGGGGGTCAATTGGTTCCGTTATGTTGATGACACGTGTGTTATTCTTGAATCTCATATGGCTTTCGATGAGCTTTTGGGATTTCTTAACAATTGTGTACCTTCAATACAGTTTACGTATGAAGTTGAGATTAGTGGATCTCTCTCGTTTTTGGATGTTCTTATTTTAAGAGATCCCAACCGAAGACCTTTCAAAGTATTTAGAAAGCCTACGCATTCAGACAGCTACCTACATTCATGCTTTTTCCAATCATTCTCTCTGTACTAAAAAAGGCGTTATTTTGGGTCTTTTTTTGAGAGCTTTCAGGGTTTGTGACCCCATTTATCTTGATGATGAAGTTTTACATATTAAAAGTATATTTAGAGGTTTGGGTTATTCCAATTTGTTCATTGATAAAGCTTATTTCGCCGCCACGAGATCTTTCTTCTCTCCTAAAATTAGGAACCTGGATAAAGACGTTTTATTCCTGAAAGTGCCTTTTGAGGTTAAGAAAGGGCTTTCCTCACTTTTGCCACAGTGGATTAAGTTGGTCTCCGCTGAGCCAAATAAATTGTCTTCGTTCATCCGTCATCCTATTACAAACGCCTCCAACAATTCTGGCGTAGTTTATGAAATCTCATGTGGAGGCTATTCTCAAAAATATGTCGGAGACAATTAATTTTCAGAGAAGGATTAATTCCCACAAACGTGACCTGAGATCGGGTAATACTTATAGTAGCTTGGTTCAGCATAGGGAACTTCATAATCATATTTTTAACTTCAGGATTCTAAACCTATTTTGAAGGTCAGGGACCAGGAACAGACAAATATACGAGGCATTTTATATTTTAGGGGAAAACACCATTTCAAATATTAAGCTGTCCTATAGTATGGATAGCTTTATTTTAACATTTTAAAATATTTTAAGGCAATTTCGGGTCGTAACCGACTGCCAGATGTACAGGACTGATTTTTACTAAAAGATTTCTCACCTCGAATTTTTGAAATCTGAAAAAAAAAAATTTTTGCCTTCGCCAACAGCCAGACGTATCTCTTTGTCCGTGATTATGCCTTAACACAGTCATTAACACTTCAGCTCTTCCGCAGGACGGAAGTTTTTTAACCTTGTTGGGCATTTTAACTAGTTTATGGCTTTGAAAATGACTTGGTTGTGACCAGCCGAAATTAATTAGCCTTTTTAAACACTGTTTTAGTTCATTTCCTTGCGGGTTTGAGTGATCTTATACTGTTGCGGTAAATGCAATAAAAGTTTATATATATATATATATATATATATATATATATATATATATATTCAACTGCAAAGAACACGCAGTATAAATAACGTAAAGAACGACGCTTGTATAGGAGATATTCCGCGCAAGACGAGAGAGAGAGAACGAAACAAATGAAAAAATGAGGTAACCACCCGGGAATCGAACCCGGGATCTTCCGATTGCCGGTCAGATGCGATACCATTACACCATGGGCCTCACTCTTCCAAATGCCGTAATTCTTCTACATACTCGCAGAAACCAATGCCTCAAGGGGGCACCTCCCGCATGCCGTAACATTATATACATTCAACTGCAAAGAACACGCAGTATAAATAACGTAAAGAACGACGCTTGTATAGGAGATATTCCGCGCAAGACGAGAGAGAGAGAACGAAACAAATGAAAAAAATGAGGTAACCACCCGGGAATCGAACCCGGGATCTTCCGATTGCCGGTCAGATGCGATACCATTACACCATGGGCCTCACTCTTCCAAATGCCGTAATTCTTCTACATACTCGCAGAAACCAATGCCCCAAGGGGGCACCTCCCGCATGCCGTAACATTATATACATTCAACTGCAAAGAACACGCAATATAAATAACGTAAAGAACGACGCTTGTATAGGAGATATTCCGCGCAAGACGAGAGAGAGAGAACGAAACAAATGAAAAAATGAGGTAACCACCCGGGAATCGAACCCGGGATCTTCCGATCCGGCAATCGGAAGATCCCGGGTTCGATTCCCGGGTGGTTACCTCATTTTTTCATTTGTTTCGTTCTCTCTCTCTCGTCTTGCGCGGAATATCTCCTATACAAGCGTCGTTCTTTACGATATATATATATATATATATATATATATATATATATATGTATATTTAATCATCGATACATTCATAGTTTAAGTGGAAGTATGAAGAGTTAAACATCTTTTCATATAGAGCACCATTCCCCTCCCCCCCCCACGCCAATTTTAGAGTATGAGCAGCTGGCAGCAGCAGCCAATTTTAGATTACGAGCAGCTGGCAGCCACAGTGCCAAGCATATAGGGGTTCAAAGTGCTGACGAGGCTTTCGTACGTGGTTCATCACCACTGAAAGCAACAATATACAGGGTGTTTCATAACATGTGGGACGAACTTTCGGGCTGGATTCAGGACCTGAAAACAATGATAAAAGTTTATATAAACATATGCCCGAAATCACTTTGTTTCCGAGTTACAGCCTGTTTTGTGTTCCAGCAATTCTTTCCTCAAACTGTTTACAAACACTGTTTGCCGACAATGTTTGTGAGTGTGTACGAGACTTATTTCATGTATGGCCTTGCCGATTGTAATGTTTCGTACACTCTATGTCCTATGACTTGTTTCAGTATCGTTGAGTGTACAGCCATCAGTCAGTCAGAGGTGCATCGCGGTATTTCACTGTTCGTATTCATAACTTCTTACCGTGAATAAGTGCAGTCCAGTGAAAAAAAAACCTTGAAAGTTTTTGTGCTATTCAGTGATAGTGTGCATTTGAAGTGAGAATGGAGGCTATTCAAACAGAGATACGGCAGACATGCATCTCATGTATGGATTTGCCGAGTGTAATGCGGCCGCAGCAAGACGTCTGTATGCGGAAAGGTTTCCGAATCGCCGTCTGCCAGATAAGAAGACCTTTCAGAGAATAGACGAGCGTCTTGGTGATACAGGATCATTCAACAAGCGAGTTTCAGATGGTGGTAGACCAATCAGCGCCAGAACTGTTGAGTTGGAAGAGCGGGTCCTGAATCGCGTGGAGAAACACCCTGGTGTTAGCAGAGGGTGTAAGATACACAACTGTGTGGAGAAGTTTACGGGAACAACAGCTTTACCCATATCAGATTCAGAGAGTACAAGGCCTTGCTGAAGCTGATTTCCCACCACGAGAGGCTTTTTGTACTTGGTTCCTTCAACAGTGTGCTCGCGATCCTCTTTTTCTATCCTTCGTGTTGTTTTCTGATGAGGCTGCCTTCACAAGAAATGGCGTGATCAATTTTCACAACACTCATCACTGGGCCGAAGAGAATCCGCATGCCATCATCCAGTCAAGGCACCAACAACAATTTAGTATCAATGTATGGGCAGGACTTATTGCCGACAACTTAATCGGTCCTTTTGTTTTGCCTGGAAGATTAACAGGAGAATCCTATTCCAATTTTTGAAGGAATGATTTAAGCGATTTACTAGATGAAGTTCCTCTTTGTGTCCGACGTCGTATGTGGTTTGTGCATGACGGCTCTTCGCCTCATTTTAGTCGAGTAACCAGAGACTATCTGGATGACCATTTCCCTGATAAATGGATAGGCCGTGGAGGACTCTTTGCGTGGCCTGCTCGCTCCCCGGACCTGAATCCACTCGATTTTTACTTGTGTGGTCATGTGAAATCCATCGTTTACGTGACACCCATTGACAACGTTGAAATGCTTCGCCAACGTGTAGAACAAGGATGCCAGAAAATCCGAGCGTCAGGCAGTCTATGACGAGGCGTGTTCAGGCGTGTATTCAAGCGCAAGGCGATCATTTTGAGGTGAGGAGGATACTTGCTGGAACACATAATGGGCCGTAACTCAGAAACAAAGCGATTTCGGGCATATGTTTATATAAACTTTTTTCATTGTTTTCAGGTTCTTAATCGATCCTGAAAGTGCGTCCCACATATTATGAAACACGCTATATATATATATATATAAAATGATGCGTTATGTTATTTATAAAACACAATCAACCCCTAAGACCCTTTTATTTTTTAATGTTCCTCAAAAGTCATTTTATTTAAAATAAATAAAAGAGAAGTGATGAAACGGTGCAGAACAGTTCTTTTGCCATATTTTAGGATTCTATTAAATCTTACTCTTGAATATTAAGAGTGATTAATTATGGTTAATTTTTAATATATAATATGGAAGACCTTTAAAATTATCTTCAAATGTGATTTAATTAAAAACATGATAAAATACCAACCTCAAAAGGATCAGATAATGCAGAAAACCTTCTTTCGTCATATCCTACGACATCAACTCCAGTCGATAATGAATAATTCATTAGTTTAATTTATAACATATTATTATTACTATTATTATTATTAATTATTTATCAATAAGTATTTTTATACAGCTTATCACGTTAAATTATACGGTACAAATGAACATAGTTGTTAAGCTTTTAATTAAGTTTAACAAACCCTTCTTAGAAGGCCAGTGTGGAACCACACGCATAGCGATTAGTGTTGGGTCTACGTAACCCCATAATGACGATTACATTTATTATATAGGTTGACTTCGACAATTTATTGTTACTGAACAATACTAAAAATTAACTTGCCTACGATAAAAGATATCATTTCCAGAAAAAAAAATTGTACTGTTATTGTAATAATAATTACACGTTGGCCTTCTACGGTTAAAAGCGATTCTATTTCATATATTTAAACTATACATGTAAAATAGCCTTTTGTCTTTACAAAATATAAATAATTTATTGAAAGTATAGATTTATTTTCTAGGTAAACAAAATTTTTATTGCATAAAAACCAAAAACTAAACGAAAAACAATGAAAATAGAAAATTGTAAAAAAAAAACGATAAAAAATCATTACTTGCAACATTATATATATATATATATATATATATATATATATGATGAATAAAACCACGAAGGAAAGGAAACACAAAATGGTGCTCAAGCGCTTTCGTCTAATGACATCCTCAGGAACACTGAAGTACATAAAAAGGTTAAGCCTATATATAGGTTACAGAAAGAAAAAAAGAAAAAATAAATAACATACATACACACACACACATATATATATATACATACATATCTATATATACAAATACATACATACATACATACATATATATCAATAAACAGAGAAGTAAAAATAATAAAAAATTAAAAATTAAAACCTTAAAGGATTACCAGTGAGGCGTACAGATTTGTAAGGAAAAATATCGATTTTTAGCACAAGATCAAATGGATTATAAAAATACAAATTTATACTGGAACTCTGCCGGGTTTTAACACAATGCTGCCTATGGTCAGGTTTCGATATATATAAAAAATATGGATTTTTATAATCCATTTGATCTTGTGCTAAAAATCGATTAACTTTTAATTTGCATTTTATTTTTTTTATATATATCGAAACCTGGTGTAGTGGTTATCGCGTCTGACCGGCAATCGGAAGATCCCGGGTTCGATTCCCAGGTGGTACTTCATTTTTCATTTGTTGTTTTCTCTTCTCGTCTTGCGCGGAATATCTCCTATACAAGCGTCGTTCTTTACGTTATTTATACTGTGTGTTCTTTGCAGTTGAATGTATATATAATATATATGATAGAGTAAAACATACATGTATTTATGTATGTATTATGGTGTATTATATCATAACGACCATTGCAATGTAGAAAACTGTGCCGGCGTTTTATTCAAAGTGAGTTGAAAATGGCAAAAGACTATCTAGAAATATTAAATTTAATTTATAAAAATATCGCATTTTACATGGAGCCGCTAGTATGTGTACATATTGGGTTATATAAAATCCCAAAATAAAATGAAGTAAATGCAAATTAAAATAAAATTTTAAAATCTAAAATTAAATTAAAAACATTGGGCGAAATTTTTAATTTAATTTCAGATTTTGAGATTTAGTTTTAATTTGCTTTTACTTCATTTTATTTGGGGATTTTTACTTAAATACTTTGTACGGTTATTGCACTTTCAATATATAATTTACCTTAACCTTAGTTGCTTCGTGCGTTGGTCTCTCTTCACACGGAGGTGAAGCTGGTGGCCCCGCCTCTAGGTCTGGCTTGGTGGAGGAGCGAGTTGCTTTCTTGCGCTCTCCACCGTACATAGCCAGGCACGCCCGGCTCATCTGGTACCGTCCTGAGCCAGGCATCCACTCTTCTCTTGAAGACCTCAACTTTGACCCCCGTTATATATATATATATATATATATATATATATATATATATATATATATATATATATATATAGTAACTATCTTACTAAGTTATCGGCAAGGTAACTAACTAATTATTAGTTAACTTACCAACTAATTAACTGTCTTATTATTATTATTATTATTACTTATTATTACGTCACAATCAAAACAACGACAAACACCCTAAAGTACACAAATATTAAATTCAGGAAAAGAAAGCCTAATCAGCTTAACAAATTCAAGGCGAAATTAGGCGAAACATATTTCAATTTCATTGGCAACCCACATATAGGTATAAACGTGACAAAAACTAAGGTTATGCAATTTCATCCTAAAAGCTGTAATCAGCCAGCTGATATAAGGTTTAAAATGAATGGTGAAGTAATTGAGGAAGTACAAGAGTTTAAGTATTTAGGTCAAACTATAAACTATTACCAGCTCCTTGAGTGATGACTCGGATATAAGAAAACAATCTCGAAGCCTGTGTGCTAAAGCGAATATGACCATAAGGAACTTTCGTTTCTGTACAAGTGAAGCTAAAGACACACTCTTTCGTACTTTCTGCAGTAATATATACGGTCAGCAACTCTGGGTGAATTATAAAAAAGGTTCTGGCAGAACCCTAAATTTGCTGTACAACAGGTCGTTTAGACTCTTACATAAATTACCCCCGAGATGCTCAGCTTCGCAAATGTTTGCAACCCGCAATGTTCCGAGCTTCCCGGAGGTAACAAGACGTGCTCAACACAGTCTAATGCAAAGAATTAAAAAATCAACCAACCCGATCATCCAAGCTATCCATGAGTCCTGCCATTTATCCTCTAAGGCGGGGGCCGGCGGCGGCCAGTGTTTCCCAACCGGGGGCCATATGGCTCCCTGGGGGCCATGGCACATTTGAAGGGGGCCACAGGAAAATGTTATTTTGTAAAATAGAGTTAAATCTGCATATTACCTACTGAAAATAATGCTTATGGGGGCCACAGGAAAAAATAAGGTTCCTAAGGGGGCCATAAGCCAAAACCGGTTGGGAACCACTGAAGTCTGTCTAAGCTATGGACTTTTTGGTACGAAAACGTCTGTCTGTAGCTCCACTTAACTTCGACAGTGCAGTATTATTTCTAATCAATTGTATATATTTTTATCCTTACTGTATGAACTGTCATTGTATTAATAATATTTGTCATATGGACTATAGTCTGCCAATAAACCTTTTCATTTTCATTTTCATTTTCATAAACACCAAATTTGAAAAGTTTCAGGAAACGTGCTATTAATGAATCCGGCCCCATCATTGAAAAAATATTTCTTCGGTTCGAATCAACACGACAATCCATGGTTGACACCAGGTCTAAAGACATCTATTAAACAAAAACATAAACTATATAAAAATGTGAAGGAAAGTCTACTCCCAAAGGAAGTTTACACTCATTATAGAAACAGACTTAATTCATTAATACACAAAGCTAAAGCAAATTACTATAAGCCTAAATTCGAAAAATATAAAGGCGATTCCAAACAATACTGGAACCTCATTAACAAAGCGGTCTACCCCGAAAGAGCTATAAGTAAATAATGAGCCACTAATGAACAAAATAAATATTTTAAATACTTTCAGCGATTATTTCACCGAAGTAGGAGCTAACCTTCTAATATCCTACCCACGGTGCGGTCCTTTGATACGTACCTATGCTCTCCGTTACCACACTCTTTCTTCCTATTCCCACTACGACACACGATCTAATGACAGCCATAAAACAATTAAAAAATAAAAAGTTGCACGCTGGAGACAATCCCAAACAGAATTTACCAAGAGTGCGCAAACTTAATTGCGTCCAAGCTTTCAAAACTCATAAACCTATCCGTTCAAAATGTTCTTTTCCCAGACACTACAGACCTATTTCTATCCTCCCAACCGCCAGTAAACTATACGAGAGAGTAATATATAATTAAATAATTAATTAAATAATAAAATTCATATTCAAATACAAAATAATTCATAAACAACAGTTTGATTTTCTTGGTAAGCACAAGACTAATGACGCAATAACCGCAATATTAGATGAACTTTATAACAATCTCAACGACAAAAATACTTCAATAATAATAATCCTACTTGATCTCTTTTGACACAGTACCTCATGACATACTCTTAAAAAATCTCCAGCACTACGGTTTCAGGAGACTACCCTTAAGATGGTTCAGCTCATACTTGGTTAACAGAACACAATTTATAGCACAGGACACTCTTACCTCACAGACAAGACGCATCTCTCACGGGGCACCCAAAGGGCGCATTCTGGCACCTATCCTGTTCCTCCTTTACATAAACGACTTTCACAGGTCATTAAATAACTCTTCATGCTACCAATATGCCGATGATACTTCAATCATAACCTCAGATAAAGACTCACTGCCACTCCACTCCAAACAACCACCAACAATGAGCTCCAAAGTGTTTTTATATGGCTTAGTGCCAACAAACTATCCTTAAATATTAAAAAACAGCTTATATAGTCATCATAAAGTCGTTGCCCCCTTTAAACCTACACATAAATTTAATCCCTGTTCATTTAGTGCAATCGGCCAAACTTCTGGGAATTACCATCGATTCAACTCTTTCATTTAATGAGCACACCTCGACAAATTAGCCAAGGTCTCATTCATAATTAAGAAAGCAGGTGCAGCACTCCCAAACAGGTTCTTCGATCCATATACTTCACCATGGTGTACCCACACCCACAATACTGCATTAGTGCTTATGGAAACACAAGTCAATAATTTGCTACAGCCATTGATAGTAATGCAAAAAAAATTAATTAGGAAAATCTATAAATCGAACAAGCCTAATGAAAGTACAGATCAAATGTCCCACGAGTTAAAAATTCTCAAACTAAGAGAAATCTACAAACTAACTATTACCTCATATATATATATATATATATATATACATTCAACTGCAAAGAACACGCAGTATAAATAACGTAAAGAACGACGCTTGTATAGGAGATATTCCGCGCAAGACGAGAGAGAGAAAACGGAACAAATGAAAAAATGAAGTAACCCCTGGGAATCGAACCCGGGATCTTCCGATTGCCGGTCAGACGCGATACCATTACACCATGGACTTCACTCTTCCAAATGCCGTAATTCTTCTACATACTCGCAGAAACCAATGCCCCAAGGGGGCACCTCCCGCATGCCGTAACATTATATACATTCAACTGCAAAGAACACGCAGTATAAATAACGTAAAGAACGACGCTTGTATAGGAGATATTCCGCGCAAGACGAGAGAGAGAAAACGGAACAAATGAACCCGGAAGATCCCGGGTTCGATTCCCAGGTGGTTACTTCATTTTTTCATTTGTTCCGTTTTCTCTCTCTCGTCTTGCGCGGAATATCTCCTATACAAGCGTCGTTCTTTACGATATATATATATATATCAAACCGTCCATAATACTGCTCCAGAAATCATCCAAAACAAATATTAGCTTCTCAAACATAACATTGCGTGAACACAAGACAGTCAAACACATACAGTACATCAGAAAACCACATTATACTCGATCCACGCTTCTCAAACTAAGGGTCGCGACCCCTCAGGGGGTCGCGTAAATATTATTGGGGGTCGCAGAAACATTTGAAAATATTATTTTTTTCATAAATATACAGTGTTAGTACCTATTGCTTTTATGACATTGAGTGAAGGGTAGCGAAAAAATTTGTCTGATCCAAAGGGGTCGCAAGTGAAAAAAGTTTGAGAAGCCCTGCAGTCTAGATCACTGGTTCTCTCAACCGGTGGGTAAATTACCCAACTGGGGTAATGACAACTATTTTGTGGGGTAATGACACGCGATCCAGAAATGATAAAAAATAATATTGTGGTAATCCAGAAGTTATAAAAACATAATATATAATGATTGGGGTAATGGTGGTGGGTTAGAATTGGTTTTGGGTAACCATATAAAACAGGTTGAGAACCACTCCTCTAAATTGTACGACTCGATTTTTATCCTCAACAGGTCCAGACCTTTAGAATTCACTTGATCAAGAGATAAAACAATCTAGAACATTAAAAATCTTCCAAAGGAAACTGAACGACAAATTTATCAACTCATACAAACCATTTCTTATTTATTATTATTATTATGTATTTATGATATTATGTCTTATTTCAAGTAACAAAATTAAACTACATATTCTACTTTCCATATTTATTTCCATATTTCTATATAACTAAGCAAAAATAATAATAACTGGTAAAACAAAACAAAATATGAGCAAGGTCAAAGTATGTAAGGTTATTAACATACTCAATAAGGAAGGTATTTAATATTTCGACATTTTAATAAAATAATATTTAACTATATTTCAGTGTCTAATATCCAAATAAATACGAGAGTATAATCTTAGCTGAATACTTATATGTAATTTTATATATAGTTATGTGAATGTATAATCTAAGATTATACGGTTAAACAATGCATTAAAATTATCGGCGCTTCTATGAGCATATTTATGCCGTTTTACTCTGACATCTAAAGTTTTTCCTGTTTTACCTTCAAAACTGAGTCTCATTTTGTTTACAACCGATGGAAAAAACACAACCAACTGCTTTATTATCAGTCGAGCTTTAATAGTATTTTTATAATTAAAAACTGCGTCAATTCCAATTTTTTTAAGTAGAGTTGAAAGATGTTTAGAATTTACATGGTAAGGGAACCTTAGGATATTTTTTATAATAAAATTCCTCGTGAACTACGCAATTAATAATGCATATTTTTAGCCGTACTAAAACAATTTCCTAAGACTAGAACAGGATAACGAAGTTTGGAGCCAATGTTTATAATATTGCAAGACTCAAAATCTAAAATTTCAGGGCTAACAATTCTTAACGCTCTGAGAAACATTAAAGAAAAATTTGAAGATTTTTATCTAAAGATGGTTGTCAGAATAAAAGTGATCAAATTATTATTATTAATAGTACGATTACGGAAATCCTCAAATCTGAATTGATCTGCGCAATTTCGAATTTTATAAATTCTAGTAAAAAATAAAGACATAACTGATAGGAACATTATAGAATGTGCAATTATATATTTTGTAAATAATTTTAATAGCAGTTCGGGAACTTATAAAATTGATCATATCTTGTTAAAATACCCTTTCCCTTATCAGTAGCTGTTTATCTTTTGTTAATTCCTCTTAACTATTTGTTTACGTTGTAAAGACACACACAATATATATATATATATATATATATATATATATATATATATATATATATATATATATACAGGGTGTCCCAAAAAAAACTATATACTCTTTATAGCATCATATATTTTATAATTTAAAAAAAACAAAACAATATATTGTTATAGCAATGGCCAATGAAAGGTAAATTAGTAATCTAAGTGATCAAAATGTTATAGCGAGTTGTTTGCATATAAAATTTAATTAACTATGCAAAGTGCTCAAAATGTTCTCCGGCGGCATGAATGCACTTTTGAATGCGTCGACTAACTGATTCGCAGACATGGACTAATGTGGATGCTGTGATGGTCCCGCACTTTTCCCTAATTGCATCCTTAAGGCGTTCGAGTGTTGCGGGTCTTGTACCATAAACTGCATCCTTCAGGTAGCCCCACAAGTAAAAATCAAGTGGAGTCAAGTCCGGTGAACGTGGAGGATACTTAACGCTTCCTCTTCGTCCTATCCAACGGTTAGGCAACGTTTCATCGAGATACCTTCTGACATCACAATGATAATGAGGGGGGGGCTCCATCTTGTTGAAAGTAAAAGTCGTCGTTTCCAAACAACTTCCGAACTGCAGGTATAATTTCTGTCCGCAGCATGTCGAGATATGCGGCACCGGTAACTGTCGCATTAAAGAAAAATGGTCCAACCAAACCCCTGGATGATAAACCACACCATGCTGTTAATCCTGGTAAATTAACATATTTTATCCACATAAACGTGTGGATTATCAAGTGACCAGTACCTGCAGTTGTGTCGATTTACTGTGCCATTCAGCTTGAAGGTAGCTTCATCAGACCACACGATTTTGTTGTATTGAAAGTGCATTCATGCCGCCGGAGAACATTTTGAGCACTTGGCGTAGTTAATTAAATTTTATATGCAAACAACTCGCTATAACATTTTGATCACTTAGATTACTAATTTACCTTTCATTGGCAATTGCTATAACAATATATTGTTTGGTTTTTTTAAATTATAAAATATATGATGCTATAAAGAGTATATAGTTTTTTTGGGGACACCCTATATATATATATATATATATATATTACATTTTTCTATTTCTCTTTATTCCCTGGCGAAGTGTACTGCTAAATACGAATGGCCTACGCCCTTGGAATCACTTTTCATTTCCTTCCTATACACCTGATTCAACAACTCGATGGTTTCTTTCTCGGATTTGCCTAGACGTTGACAAAACTTAATGTTTGTACGTTGCTCAAACAGCGACATTCTCCCACCTCGAAACTCTGAACGCACAATGGTGTAATCAAGTGTGCATTGCAATTAGCCCGGTGACGTTCAGGGTGCGGACAAAACAACTAGTGATTACAGAATATTCTCAGAGGTTAACAAAAGAAAATTTATTGGGGCTGTAGAAAATACTCGACTTGACTGTGACGAGCCTTTAAATGACCCAGATCATATGTTTCAGTTCTTCTATGACACCTTATTCCATATTTTTAATATTTGCTTTCCTTTAAGGAGAAAAACAGTTTCGCCCAAAAGGGTCGCAAATCCATGGATCACTCCAGGAATTATCACTTCAATAAAGAACAGAGATAAATTATTCAAATTGCAATTGCAGAGCAAAATTCCTAAAATACAATATACTCAATACAGAAACAAATTAACTAAAATAATCAAAATTGCAAAATATAACTATTATAACAATCAATTTTCCAAACATAAAGGAGACATGAAAAACACTTGGACAACCATAAACAATCTTCTCGGAAAACAAATTAAGAAAAATTCAATAGAGAAATTAAATGTTGATAATAAAGAAATCACTGATGATACTGCTATTGCAGACTCTTTAAATGCACATTTTACTTCAATAGCGGATAAGCTTCGCTCACAATTAATAAATAATGATCACTCACCTCTAGAATGTATGCCACCCAGCCCACTAAATTCATTTATTTTGTTCCTGCTACCTCTACTGAGGTCCAGAATATTATTGGTAAATTAAAAAATACAAAAAATAACATTCATAACATTCCTGTACCTATATTGAAACTTGTTAAAGATAAGATATCTGTAACTTTGGCTAAAATTATCAATCAAAGTATTTCCAAAGGAATATTCCCATCAATGCTAAAAACTGGTTGTATAACACCCCTTTTTAAAGGGGGTGATCCTACACTAGCAACAAATTACAGGCCGGTGTGTTCATTATCTGTGTTCAGCAAAGTTTTCGAAAAAATTTTAAAAAGTAGAATGCAGCGATATTTAGAATCCTACAACTTATTATTTCCAAATCAATATGGCTTCCGTAATAATAGAACAACGGAAATGGCTATTTTAAATCTTATGGAAAATGTAAATATAGCTAAGGAGAACAAAGAAATAATGATATCAATATTTATGGATTTGAGTAAGGCGTTTGATGTAATAGACCATAATATTCTACTTAATAAATTGTATTGTTACGGCTTTAGAGGAGCAATCAGTGATTGGTTTAAAAGTTATTTGTCCACTAGATATAATTTTGTATCAGTAAATAAGGTTTGCTCCACTAAAGCGCTTGTCAAACATGGTGTGCCACAGGGCTCAGTTCTGGGTCCACTGTTATTTTTATTATATATAAATGACCTTCCACATTCATCTGATATACTGAACTTCATAATGTTTGCAGATGATACAACTCTCTCTTTTTCTTGCAAAGATGTTAATACAGCTAAGAATATATTTCATTCAGAATTCATCAGTGTAATGAAATGGTTGACCACCAATAAACTCTTCCTAAATACCAGTAAAACAAATTTCATGATTTTTACTAATAAAAGAAATGTATATCTTGATGAACTTAATGTTAATGAAATCGCCATAAAGGAGTGTACTGTAAAAAAATTTCTTGGTGTAATGCTAGATAAGAATTTGCAATGGAGTGATCATGTAAATTATATCGCGAAAAAGATTTCAAGGAGCGTTGCTATAATGTTTAAACTTAGAAATGTAGTCCCTAAACAAGTTTTATTGACTCTTTATCATACTCTTGTTCTTCCTTAAATATCAGATCGTCGATGTTCTCCCATGTGCTGACAGCCGGCCAGACCTCGTTTCGCAACATAGCAAGGTACCGCTCAGCACTTTGCTCTTGTTGTCCGTGAGTGGCTGGATGCCCACTTCCCTGGGCGTTGGATGGGTCGTCGTGGTCCACATCAATGGCCAGCCAGGAGCCCCGACTTGACACCGTGCGACTTCTTTCTTTGGGGGTGGGTAAAGGAAGAAGTCTACCGCACCAAACCGAGGACATTGGAAGAACTGGAGGACCGAATTCGGGAAGTCATGTCCTCCATCCCGCCGGAGTTCCTGCTAAAGTCAGTGGACGCCATTCCTGGGCGGCTCCAGAAGCTGGTGGAAAGAGTTGGAGCCCACATTGAATTTTAGAGAAAACCTACCATGTATGCCTACCTTTTCATATTATTTCTTCTGAAATAAATGGATAATATACGTATTTTTTTACCAATCCAAAATAGGGAGCTACTTTCCGCCCACCCTGTATAACATACGGCACCCTTGTTTTGGGGAAACTCCGCCAACAACGCATTAAATGGTATCTTTGTCATCCAAAAACGAGCAATAAGGTTATTATCTGATGCTGATTTCCTTGATCACTCTAGTGCATTATTTAAAGAGCTAAACTTACTAAAGCTCAACGATATAACCAAACTGGCACATTTTATTTTTATTTACGAGTGTAAGAGCAAAATCATTAATTTGCAATGGGTAAATAGATATTTTGTAACTCATCAAGAAATCCACTCGTATCAGACCAGAAATAGATCAAAGCTTGTTGTACCTCAAATTAGATTGTCTTCATCTCAAAAAGTACCCATTTTCATTGGATTGAAACTATGGAATGACTTGCATGCCGAAATAAAAAATATTGCGAATGTAAATTTGTTTAAAACCAAGTTGAAATCCCGATTAATAATGGGATACTAACAAAATCTTGGATTAATGTACACTAATAATGTTTAATATTGTCCATTAATATTGTTTAATATTGTAATACAGGTTTTAACTATTAATAATACTTATTTACTTATTTATTTATTTATTATTATTAATTTATAACAGCTAGCTGCTTATTTTTAATAAGAGCCCAGTAAAGCCTAAAGCTTAAGGGCCAAATTAAATAAAAAATAAATAGTCGAGCTTCACACTATTCTCCTCACACTATTCTCGACATGTAACAAGCCTACCAACACACGATTACAGCGCCACACAACGGTCAGTCCTGGAACTTTCTGACTGCACACCGTGTATATATATATATATATATATATATATATATATATATATTGTAGCTAAATTAAAGACTTAAATAAATAATTTTAATACAGTATAAAAACAAAACTTGAAGAAATTCGGCTGGAGATGTGATAAACTTCAACGTAACTAATTCTAAAAGCGTTTAATTTGAACTTTTTGGTTAAAATTTTAAAAATATTACTAAAATGTAAAAAGGAATATATTTTTGTAAACACAGAAAATATATTTTTCTTTTATTTAATTTAAGAATTTTTTTTATTTGTGAGTTATTCAAATATGATTTTTTTGTTAAAACTTTGGGTCTCCAAAAAAAATTCCTGGGCAAAGTTAAATTTCTGTGGGTAGTTAAAAAAAGGTTCATTTAAGTTAATTTACTCAACCTCACATAATATTTTATACCTGTTAAAAGCCAGTTTTAAAATTTAAAATTTTTACTTAAAATGTATTTAATGCAAATTTAAATTTTTTAAACAGAAATTGCGCATGACAAAAAAAAAAAGCTTTCATTGGTAACTCTTTTTACGTACGAAATACTAAGTTTTGTAAATTTAATGTTAATTTTTTAGTTTTAGTTCCAAAAAAAATATACATATTTCCCTTTTCTTCTAAACATAAAGTTTTAAATTTTTTGTTTTGTAGAAAGGAGGGGCCAATTGCTAGCGCTCGCAAAATTGACCACTCTCAGAAGAAGGCGAGAGCCGAGATCAAGGTCCCTGATGCTCTCAAAATCAAGCCTTATTTTTATAATTTTTGAAAAGACTGCGTAGTGCGTAATGTACGTGTATGTGTAGTGAGGAATAGAGAGAGAAGCGCGTGTTTGAGAGAATACTGGACTGTTCACAGGGTAGATGAGACACGGAAAAAGACCAGCGAAGGAGGACAGTGACTGGAGAAACTGGAGTTCCACCACGTTCTGTCTCCTACCTAACATCCTCTCCGGGGTACTTCCCTGGTCGATTGGCGTCTATAATCTTCTCATTATGCAATAAATTTTTTAACTTAAAAAATAAAACAAAAATAAATAATAAATAACTCAATAAAATAAAATTGTACATTTTTCATAAGGAAAACCTTTATTATTTTTTCAAGAAAAGAGCTTCACATTGTGTCAACATTTCTGAATCTGGTATCTCCCAAAACCTCCTCACCCCCATTCATACAACTTGGGGGCTAACCCCCTCCCCCATTACCCCCACCCCTCCCCATTACCCCACCCATCCCCCATTACCCCCACCCCCACCCTTCCCCCATTGCTAAACTACAGAAAAGAACACAGTCATGAAAATCTTGAGCTTCACATTGCCGCCCGTAATACAATTTCTGAATTTTTTTCTCACAATTTTTTCTCACAATTTCTGAAAGTGTGACGGACAGACGGACAGACGGACAGACGGACAGCTCTCTTATTATAATATAGATTATTTTATATATATATATATATATATATATATATATATATATATATATATATATATATATATTAGTGATGTAGGTCACATCCGCACATTTTCTCGCATCCGCATCCGCATCTGCATCCGCATCTGCATCCGCACTTTGGACTGCGGATGTCGTGCGGATGTGGACCGTTGAGATAAAACGTCATTAATAAGCGGAAATTATCAAATTCTACTATAATAATAGAACTAGTTCATTGTGCGCAAAAGTGATGCAAGCGACAAGACGAGAGGCTGTTCTTGTATGAAGTTACTCTCTTGCAACCTACTTAGATCCACGTTACAAAGCTAAGTTATTTTCACCTAGTACATTAGAACGAGTTAAATCATCACTTGGCAAAGCAGTTGAAGAGCTTCAATCTCTTGAATCTGTCGCTTCGCCACCCACCAAAGAATAAAAGTTTCAGTGACAGAACCAACACCTTCAACAAGCAAATCTATCACAGAATCTCTCTCTCAGTTTCTTGAGTCAAGCAGCGATGACGAGACCTACGCGATGTCAAAAGATGTAGTAAAAATGATCGAGAGCTATCACCAAGAAAAACGCCTGGCTGCATGTGACAATCCTATTAGTTGGTGGAAAAATGCGCAGAATATCTATCCATACTTGAGTAAACTTGCAAGGAAACATTTAGCACGTCCTCTAACAAGCGTACCAAGCGAGAGATTATTTAGCAGTGAGTGCTGGATTAATATATGATGAAAAGAGAAACAGACTGGCAGCAGAAAAGGCAGAAAAATTAATGTTCCTTAAGCATAACCTTCCTATAATTAAGTTTGAATATTAAACGATGAACATCTTAGTTTACTTTATTTTAATTACTCATTTATAAATATGCCTAATAAAACTTTAAACTTAATATAAATAGTTATCAAGCTAATTAAAGATCTCTTTCTATAAGGGTGGAGGTTGGGGAAAGAGGTCGGGTAACACAATTATGGTTTCTAATTGTAGCTGAAACTCAACAAAATATAACGAATTTATTTGCAGACGAATTCACTAATTGATTTCTATATTAGTTAGATGCTTGCTATTATTTTATATGTTCAGGGAAAAGTACAGCAATTATTGTACAATTAATCAATTATACTACATTATAGCTACAGCTCTCTCTATATAATAACTTATTATATACGTTAAACACAACAAATCTGGAATATATCCTAAAAAATAACGAAAATGTAGACATCCGCATCCGCATCCGCATCCGCGGATGTTGAAATCAAACATCCTCATCCGCATCCGCATCCGCGGATGTGAAAAAAATGACATCCGCTACATCACTAAATTATATATATATTAGAAGCAAATGACATGTATTCTTTGGCTTCCTATTTGGATCCAAGGTACAAAGTAAAAATTTTTTCCGCTTCACGTCACAAAAGGTGTTCAGGAAAAATTGGGATATCTTTGTGATGAAATGGACAAGACTCAAACATCAAAAACTCGGAGACAGCCACGGAACCACCGGCAAAGAAACCACTGATTGATTTAGGTCAGGCATCAGCTTATACAAGTAAATCATTAACAATAATGGACTCAATGAGTGCTCTATTGGCTCCCATTAGCGATGACGAAACAAAAACTGAGTCAAGCAGAGAAATATCACAAAGAGAAAAGGATTGGACAAGAAGATGATGCTTTGGCTTGGTGGAGGTCAAATCAAAAGAAATACAAAAATTTGAGCAAACTGGCTCGGACATACCTTGGATGTCCTCCCTCAAGTGTTCCTAGTGAACAAATATTTAGTGGAGCAGGGATCATCTACGATGAAAAAAGGAATAGGCTGAAGGGGGACAAAGCTGAAAAACTTTTGAAATACAGTCTCCCAGCAATTCAATTTAAATATAAGGATTAAATAGTGAATATACTGTATGTATTATAATTATATACACCACTTTCGAATGGGCGGTGGTTGGGGAAAGTGGTTGGTGGGATGTAAAACGCGTTAGGTCCTCGTCCCGCATCCTGGAAACACACTTTTTACAGTTTAGATTATAGTCATTATATTGTAGACGGTAAAAAGAGTGGCTAAAACGTGATATTTTATTGTGTTGTTTATTCTTAGGTAATATTATGATGTTATAGAGTATATAACCGCAACCGCAACCGCAGAGCTATGAAAAATGGCAACCGCTACATCACTATATATATATATATATATATATATATATATATATATATATATATATATATATATATATATATATATATATATATACTGTATATATGTTACTCGTAATGAAGATAATTGCCTAATGTTTAAATTTTTTATTTTTAATTGACTAACCTTTATTAATAATAAAATAAATACATTGGTTTTACAATTTACAATGACATAATTATGAAGGTGGACTATTTGTTTAATTTAATTTCGCCCTTAAGCTTTAGGCTTTACTGGGCTCTTATTAAAAATAAAACAAATAGTTATTATTAATTAATAATAAATAAATAAATAAATAAATAAGTATTATTAATAGTTGCAGCATGTATTAATCTTAAATTATCATTCTCGATATGACAAATGCATGGTCATTATTGAAGGTATTATACCAATAATAATTCTACCAATATAATAATCAGTATTTTACATGAGAGATAAGAAGTGAACAATCACAAGAAATGTGTCTTTAATACTAGATTACACACGAGAAATGAATAAACAATAGTAATGTGCATTAATCCTAGACTTTTATTAGTATGGCATTATTATTCCCGGATTTCAACTTGTTGACCCTATGCAAGATACTGTCTAATGTTGATATTAGAAATTTCCACATTACGTGTAACATATACGAGTATATGTGTGTGTGTATATATATATATATAATTTATATATATGGAAAATAACTTGTCATAATTTATTTTTAAGATGATTTACAGTAGTGGAACGCTGAAACGTCAGGTCATTATATTTTCATATACTGAGTATATTTTCCTTAAAAGTTTTTCAAAATGTATCACTCTTCCATCAGGCTGCCGACTATTTGGGTTATGGTGATCCCAGAACCAACAAAAATCTATTTGAGATCAGTTTTATCTTTATTTAATAAAATGTAATATAGAGAAAACCAATAAATAACAAATCTGAAACAAAGCCACAACTCCAAATGACGCTGCGAGACGAACACTCTGTACGTTGCGTGATGAATAGTCGAGGGAAAGCGGTTTAAAGGTAAGGATATAAAATTTACATATTTAATTAATAATAATCAGTGAAGAGGGCCAGAAATGGTACAGCGCTCAGGCAAACTAATGTGGCCCATTACGGTAACTCCTGTATTATTATTATTATTATTACTACCGGCGTTATCGGGATTCGAACCCCTGACTTCAGTGTCTTCATTTCGCTTACGGGGAAATAGTGTTACTCACTGAACTACAGACAGTAGGTATTGTTAAGTTAAAGTATTAAATAAAAGGCCTTAATAATAATAATAATGGAATTTCAGGAAATTTGGTCAGACTTCATATGCAGAGAAAAACACTTGGCTGCAGCAACTAAACATTTGTAACCAATCTAAATGGTTGACCAAACTATTTAGGTTTCTTACCAGAAAAATAATAATAGTGCAACCACAGCATAGTTAAATTGATTATATGGATTCGTTGGTAAATATTTAACCAGGTATTTTGGTTGTTGTTACCAAACATTTTTCTCATTTTGTAGTAAATTTGAACACAACTGATTCCAAAGTAAACATAATTTGTTTAATTTAAGCCAGAGTTGAACATTTTTAACATAATACCTTGTTCGTTTAAAATCCTAACAAGATTTTTGCTTAAACCAGTGTTTCTCAGCTGGATTTGCCCCACGACCCCCGTGTCAGGGTCTTAGGTCGGCAAGACCCTTTATTATCACTAAAGGGGTAAACAAACTCACGAAGCGGTTTTTTTTTTGTTTTTTTTCTGAGCGCAAATCACTACTACAGGGATAAACAAACTACGGGGGTCGCGACCCACCGTTTGAGAAGCACTGGCTTGAACTATATCAGCACTTTTCCAAATAAACTAAAAATATTTTTAGTACAGTAAAGATTTAAGTAGTTAATGTAAAGTTAATGATTCATTTGTAATAAACAAACTAAAAACATTAATCTTAAAAAAATTATATACAAAGAAAAATTACGCAAATTTTTTATTTGATCTAAGCAAATTATTTGTAAAATATTCAGATATGAATTTTTCTTAACCCCACACAAAATGTTTACTCTAAAAACAAATTTCTTTCTTTGTTACTAAATTAATCAGGTATTTAACAAACTAACCAGCCATCTAACTGGCTAACTAACTAACCACGCAGGCTGCTGAAAATATAATGAAGGGTTTACTTTATCACCTATGTCGTTAGTCATAAATGAAATAGGAACTAGAGTTGCATCTTAATCAAAACCTTATTAGTGCCTCAAACGATACAGGAAATGAGTCGAAAATTTCGGAATTGCAATCCTCTCGCACCTGATAATCATTCAGCAGAATTATTAAGCTTGAAGACCGTGTTGTTTTGACGTTTGTGTTATTAACCAATGTTAAGATTTATTTTAGTTAAGTTGAAAGTCTAACTTCGGTATGGATTTTTGCACTGAAAGTTTGGAAAGTTAAACTCAACATCGTCAAAATTACTCTGGTTTAAAAATAAATGAAAACATGAAAGTTGATTTTTTTATGCAGAAAGGGTGGGCCTAGGACGTAAAAACGTCCTTCCCCATAGAGGAAGAAGAAAGCGAAAATCAATCAAGGTCCAAATTTTCGAGATTCCTGAACACTCTGCGTTTGAAAGATTGGAGGTTATAGACACGGGGAAAGATGGATTGAGGAAGGTTGTTCTAGAGTTGACCAATTGAGTAGTTGAAAGACTGAGAATATCGAGTAACCCTTTCGTTAGAGAATTGGATAGAAAAGGAATGAGAATGTGTCGAAAGTCTGGTACTGCGTGCTCTCCTTAAAGGAGGAGGCACGCAGTTAGAGGGTTCAGAAGACCAGTGTTGTCCATTATACTAACGACAGTAAAGAGAGAGTGGGGCAACATCGTGGGGAAGAGAGAGAGACAGAGATTAAAGACAGTATACTCCCGACCTTAGTGTATGCACTTCGCTTATGGAGAAATGATGTTGTTACCCAATCAGCTTCGGACGCTGGCCAAAGCTCGCAAAAATCCCCTACTTTTAGACATTATTCGCTTTTTTCCCTTCTTTAAAATTGTTTATCCTACAGCCGTACTTAAGGACTGGAATATTACTATATATTCATATGTACAGTATATATATGTATATATATATATATATATATTATATATATATATATTATATATATATATATATATATATATAAATTATTTCATGAAAGTGTGTGTATATATACACGCCGAATATATATATATATATATCTATATAAGCAAACAACCACATGGAAAAGGAAAAGGAAACACGAAGTCCGAGCGCTTTCGTGATATATTCACATCTTGGGGAGAAACAAAAATATTTTTGTTTCTCCCTGAAGATGTGAATATATCACGAAAGCGCTCGGACTTCGTGTTTCCTTTTCCTTTTCCCTGTGATTGTTTGCTTATTAATAAGATCACGTGTTATTCTGTGATTTTAGTGCATATATATATATATATATATATAATATTTAGGAGAAATCCAATGACAAGGAGGAATGTAAATGCCATGAAAAGTCTTCTTTAATGCGCAACGTTTCGAGCAATACGCTCATCATCAGGCTAGATAATAACAATATGAAATTAGAATAAGTTGCCGAACAGGTAAAATTTTAAATAAAAAAGAAGCCTCTAGTATTCGGGAACATAGTATTAAATGTAAAACTGATGTCACTTTAGATAATTTTAAAATTCTCGGTTGTAATTCTTGTCCTAACTCACTTAGAATTTTGGAATCTCTTTATATTAAAACATTGACCCCTTCTCTAAACGTGGATTCCTCAGCTGTCCCTCTAAATTTTTTATAATCCCCCCTTCCCAACTTATAACTCTCCAAACGCCCAACCCATAGTTTGTTTCCTGTTTTGTTTTGTTTTAAATTACTCGTGCCTCGGAACCAGCATTGAAAGGTTCGTAGTGTTAATTATTCCATTGTATTAGTGTTAATTATTCCAGTGTACTAATTTCAAATTTACTATATGTAATTTAAAAATAGCTTTTTAAATTTCTTGTAATTTTATATGTAAATTTTTATAACTTTGAATTTAACCCTCTTCTTTTAGTCTTTTTAAAATTTGCTTTTAATGAATAGGTTTTATAGAAATTATTTTGTCTTGTTCACATTTATTTATTGATTCTAATTTCATATTGTTATTATCTAGCCTGATGATGAGCGTATTGCTCGAAACGTTGCGCATTAAAGAAGACTTTTCATGGCATTTACATTCCTCCTTGTCATTGGATTTCTCCTAAATATTAAATTGAAGCTTTGTAGAAGCAACCCGCATGACTATATATATATATATATATATATATATATATATATATATATATATATATATATATAAATTATTTCACGAAAGTAACACGTGAATAATATTTATGATGAAAATAACCACGTGGAATAGCTACCAGAGTTTTAGTGCCGAAAACAGATTTAGATAAGAGGGGCAAGGCGCTGAAACTCTAGTAGCTATCCCACGTGAATTGTATGCCCCTCCTAATTTTTCTGCACCAATCATATTATTTTTGTTTTTGGTCGTTTTTCTTTGTGATCTACATATATATACTCTCAATCTTCTTATTAATTTCAGCGTTCCTGAGGATGTCATTAGACAAAAGCGCTTGAGCACTATTTCGTGTTTTATTTTCCTTTCTGGTTATTTTCATCATATATATATATATATTATATATATATATATATATATATAATCTAAATTGGGACTTGTCATATTTCCCCCAATACGGTATCACATCGATAACAGGTTGTCTATATACAGGCCTTCCTCGTGTTAATACATATAATGCTTTCTACACTTCACTTTTCCAACATTAATTTTATTTTATCTCTCTGTGCCATTCAGTTACTTTTACTTACGAAGCCAGAATTTTATAATTCATTTTTAATTCATAATATCTCGACATGATTTCATTAATTTTCTAATATTTTTTGTTTTTTATGATGTCAGTCTAGTGATATATATATATATATATATATATATATATATATATATATATATATATATATATATATATATATATATATATATAGTGTATATATATATATATATATATATATATATATGGGATGAATTTCACAATAAACACGTGAAATGAATGAATGATACAAACCCACAAGGAAAAAGAAAAATGATTCCAAGGCCTTTCGTGTAGTCAGAAGTACACCTCGTCAGGGAATGAAGGAAGAAGGCGAGATGACCAAAATATATACAACGGGACAGAAAAACAAAAACATTAGCCTATGATTAACAAGAGTTAATTAGAGGCAAAAGGTATTTTAACAGGATATTGTCAATTTTATACATTCCCGCACTGCCATTGAAATTATTTTTAAAATGGATAAATGCACATTCTAGAATATGCCTTTCAATTATATCTCTGTTTTTAACGAGCGCTTTAGAACTATCCCACTTGATACTATGATTACATCTATACATATGGTTAAACAATGCATTAGAATTATTTGCTATTCTACACGCATATTTATGCTGTTTTTACCCTAATATCTAACGTTTTACCCGTTTGGCCTATATATGCTGAGTTACATTGTGTACATCAGATCGAATACACACAACCAACAACATTATCCGGGCTATTCTTTATTAGGCGGATTTAACAGTATTATTATACTTAAAGACTACATTGATACCAATTGCTTTAAGTAAAGTCGGAAGATATTGAAAATTAACATGGTAAGGTAGGCTAAGGATATTTTTACGCTCAAATTCCTTTACAGTTAGGGCCTACACTATAATACCTATTCTTGGCTTTCCTAAGGCAGTTATCTAAAAATGAAATAGGATAACATCAGTGGTGTAGTGCTAAATAAAGAAGTGAGGGAACGCATTTTGAAAGTGTTACTCAGATGCGAAGGGAACAATGGCGAGCCCGGCGAGCACATATAGCTGGGGGTCCGGGGGCACTGTAAGTCCCCCGGGAAATCTTTTGAAATCTGACCAATTTCAGGGATATTTTGAGGTCATATGCACTGGATATTAGGATATATTCCAAGGTTGAAGATGCAGTATTTCCATTGTCATTAGATATACAACATCCAGTACGATCAATAAAAATAGCTAACAACTGGAATGATTAACTAAAAAAAAGTTAACAACTGGTACGCCGTGGTGACTGTTTCACCTGATCTTTATAGACTAGCATTGCCTCAGTCGAAGCTAAAAGAAATGAAACAGTTAATGATTCTTTCTCATATTTCTTCTAGGGGTGGGAATTAAAATTTCATGACGTTAGAGATTTGTAAGTTCGGATTTATTTGAAATAGTGAGGGAACGCCGTTCCGTCTACCAAAAAAAGTAAGGGAACGTCGTTCCCACGCGTTCCCACAGCACTACACCACTGGATAACATAATTTAGTACCAATATCCATGATATTGCATAACTCGGAATCTAAAAATTCAAGACTGACAACTCTCAATGCTCTAAGAAACATAGCAGAGAAAATAGAAGATTTAATCGAGGGATGATGGTCAGAATAAAAATGCACATAAAAGTTATTATTAGTAGGCTTACGATAAACTTCAAATTTGAACTGATTAAAGCATCTCCGAATTTTTAGATCCAGAAAAGATAAGCTTCCATCATATTCTTTTTCAACCGTGAACTTAATAGATGGGACTAAATTGTTGAGCCTACCAAGAAATAAGTCAACATCCAAATTCTGAATACACGAAAGGCCTTGGAATCATTTTTCTTTTTCCTTGTGGATTTGCATCATTATATATATATATATATATATATATATATATATATATATATACACACACACAGGTATACCCCGGTTTTTGCAAGAGTTATGTTCCTCAGACTCATTTCGGATAGCGAAATTGAGAATAACGAATCATTTTTTCCCATATAAATACATGTTTTATGGGGGGATGCGTTCCGGTGGCCATTTTTCAGAAGGTAAGATGTGTGGATACGTTCCCATACGATACATAAAAGCAAGTATAAAACACAAATACAGACATGTATTAGCATAGTAAGTTATGAATAACATCAATAAAAGAATAAACATACCTGTACTGTACTTTCATTTCCTCAAACCACCCCTAACTGGGGTCAAACCACCCCTGACTCGCACTGAAAGTTTCACCACCACTGCTCTCACTTTCACTAAGTGAGATCAGTTTGGTAGCAGGAGAAATTGTGAATTATTTTTTTCCTTATCTGGCATTGCGAATAATGGAGCTGGGTTTGCGAATAGCGGAATTTGGTGTCGAAAAATATATTATGTATAAGCGAAGCTACGAATATCGAAGCTATGAATAACGGGCTTACCTGTGTGTGTGTGTGTGTGTGTGTGTGTGTGTGTGTGTGTGTGTGTGTGTGTGTGTGTATATTTGGGACGCACTTTCAGGATGGATTCAGGACCTGAAAACAATGAAAAATGTTTATATAAACATATGCCCTAAACGCTTTGTTTCCGAGTTACAGCCCGTTTTGTGTTCCAGTAATTCTTTCCGCAAACTGTTTACAAACACTGTTTGCCGACAATGTTTGTGAGTGTGTACGAGACTTATTTCATATCTGGCCTTGCCGATTGTAATGTTTCGTACACTCTATGACATGTTTCAATATCGTTGAGTGTACAGCCATCAGTCAGTCAGAGATGCATCGCGGTGTTTCACTATTCGTATTCGTAACTTCTTACCGTGAATAAGTGCAGTCTAGTGAAAAAAAAAACCTTGAAATTTTTTGTGCTATTCAGTGATAGTGTGCATTTGAAGTGAGAATGGAGGCTTATTCAAACAGAGATAGGGCAGACATGCATCTCATGTATGGATTTGCCGAGTGTAATGCGGCCGCAGCAAGACGTCTGTATGCGGAAAGGTTTCCGAATGGCCGTCTGCCAGATAAGAAGACCTTTCAGAGAATAGACGAGCGTCTTGGTGATACAGGATCATTCAACAAGCGAATTTCAGATGGTGGTAGACCAATCAACGCCAGAATTGTTGAGTTGGAGGAACGGGTCCTGAATCGCGTGGAGGAACGTCCTGACGTCAGCACCCGAAGGATGGCAGCAGCAGAGGGTGTAAGATACACAACTGTGTGGAGAAATTTACGGGAACAACAGCTTTGCCCATATCAGATTCAGAGAGTACAAGGCCTTACTGAAGCTGATTTCCCACCACAAAAGGCTTTCCGTACTTAGTTCCTTCAACAGTGTGCTCGCGATCCTCTTTTTCTATCCTTCGTGTTGTTTTCTGATGAGGCTGCCTTCACAAGAAATGGCGTGATCAGTTTTCATAACACTCATCACTGGGCCGAAGAGAATCCACATGCCATCATCCAGTCAAGGCACCAACAACAATTTAGTATCAATGTATGGGCAGGACTTATTGCCGACAACTTAATCGGTCCTTTTGTTTTGCCTGGAAGATTAACAGGAGAATCCTATTCCAATTTTTGAAGGAATGATTTAAGCGATTTACTAGATGAAGTTCCTCTTTGTGTCCGACGTCGTATGTGGTTTGTGCATGACGGCGCTCCGCCTCATTTTAGTCGAGTAACCGGAGACTATTTGGGTGACCATTTCCCTGATAAATGGATAGGCCGTGGAGGACCCATTGCGTGGCCTGCTCGCTCCCCAGACCTGAATCCACTCGATTTTTACCTGTGGGGTCATGTGAAATCCATCGTTTACGTGACACCCATTGACAACGTTGAAATGCTTCGCCAACGTGTAGAATAAGGATGCCAGAAAATCCGAGCAATACCTGGAATGTTTGAACGCGTCAGGCAGTCTATGACTGTTCAGGCGTGTATTCAAGCGCAAGGCTGTCATTTTGAGTAGTACTTTCTTTAAAGGTAAGGCAGATTTTTGCTGGAACACACAACGGGCTGTAACTCGGAAACAAAGCGATTTCGGGCATATGTTTATATAAACTTTTTTCATTGTTTTCAGGTCCTGAATCCATCCTGAAAGTGCGTCCCACATGCTATGAAACACCCTGTATAAAACTTAGTCAAATTTTCTTTACTTATTCGACGTTCGAACAGCTGGATAGATAATTTAACTGGATTTAAACTGATGTATTATTTCTTTAAACATTTGCAAAGAAATACAAAATATTAAAGATTTTTTGAGAGAAAAATTCTCTGCAAACCCTAAGTGTGTCGCAGAGTTGCGGAAACAAATTCTGTTTGTGTAATAAATTACATAATCACGTCCACTCTACAGTAAAGGAGTTTCACGTTTCATCAGAGGTTTTATTGTCCCATATTTGTGGCGTTTCATTTATCTAACATCTTAGATGTTTCACTTAGATTCTTGAAACGTTTAAATCGTCCCATTTTATAAATGTCTGAAATTACTATCTGGAACATTCGATGAACCATCTAGTGAAATATTTAAAAAATGAAAAATCTAATGAAACATTTCATTAGATTCAAGGTTGAATGTGTAAATCCAGGAATATGTATATGGAAGAAAATTAAACAATATTAAGTAAAAAGTATATTATCTCGTAGGATCCAATCAATTAACTAGGTTAGACCTTTGAACTCAGTCTAGTTAAGCTACTCTGAAATTAAAATACAGGGTGTACATAAAGTCAGGATCTATTTTTGTGAAGCACTTGGAAATTATATGGAATTCAATCATAAAATGATAAAGTGGTAACATTTATTAAATAATTAAGAGTAGGATTCGACGTGACGCCCATCAGTATCCCTGCACAGCTCAAATCGTTCCGCAGCATTTCTAAACACATTCTGGAGCATTTGCGGGGTTATGTTATCTGCAGCAGTTCGTATCGTGTGCGTAAGTTTTCAAGACTCGTAATCTTCGTCTGATAGACGTGCGATTTGATAAAGCCCCATGCAAAGAAATCTAAAGGGGTTAAATCTGGTGATCTCGCTGGCCAAGGTCTTTTGCTTCCGCGTCCGATCCAGCGATTTGGAAAACGTCCATTTAGATAATCCTGAACAATTTTGGCATAGTGACAAGGAGCACCATCATGTTGATAGACGACGGGGATAGGATTGTTAGTACCGTCGTCTATCAACATGATGGTGCTCCTTGTCACTATGCCAAAATTGTTCAGGATTATCTAAATGGACGTTTTCCAAATCGCTGGATCGGACGCGGAAGCAACAGACCTTGGCCAGCGAGATCACCAGATTTAACCCCTTTAGATTTCTTTGCATGGGGCTTTATCAAATCGCACGTCTATCAGACGAAGATTACGAGTCTTGAAAACTTACGCACACGTATACGAACTGCTGCAGATAACATAACCCCGCAAATGCTCCAGAATGTGTTTAGAAATGCTGCGGAACGATTTGAGCTGTGCAGGGATACTGATGGGCGTCACGTCGAATCCTACTCTTAATTATTTAATAAATGTTACCACTTTATCATTTTATGATTGAATTCCATATAATTTCCAAGTGCTTCACAAAAATAGATCCTGACTTTATGTACACCCTGTATTAGAATAACCCTAGCCTTGGACTAGCTAGGTCTTGTAGGTAGTGGTAATTTAACTTAACTTTAATCCAATATAGTCTAGACGCTGACCATAATTCAGTACGAGCAAGTTTTCAGTAAAGGTGATAAGATGTATAGTAATACGATAATTCAATGTAACCTGTGACTGTCTTTAATTAGAATCAGCCTATTTGTATTATTTCTCACTAGACTGTCACAGTTCAAAGAGAGACACACTGCAACACCAAACTTCTTATAATGCTTTGCGCATGTGTACACGCAGCTGACCAAATTGAATGTACAGGGTGTCCCATAAGTCCTTTTATACCTGAACCTTTTCCTATTAGAATACGGTTAGGGTAAAGGGTTAAAGGGACTTATGGGACACCCTTTAGATTTCAGAAATGTTGAATTTTTCACAGTTGCTTGAAAAATTTGAGCTGGAAGTGAAATAAACGATTTATCATTTGATGACTTAAAAACTATCACTATTGTTTGAAATATTGAATAGTTACAGTATTTCATATTTATAGTCATCATTTCAAAATTATAACTGAACATCGAATTCCTTTCAGGGTGTAGGCGAGTGGCCTGGAGGCCCTAATTTACTTAGTGTGACAGTAGTAAGTAGTAATAAGTTGTCATATTATGATGCATTCGTTGTTCCATTTTGTTAATGAAAGCCCTGTATGAAAATAAAAGTTACCCATAATCCAAATCATTAACCGCGACTGAAAAAATGCGCACCAAAGTACTTGTTGGCAAAGCTAAATCCAAATCATTAACCGCGACTGAAAAAATGCGCACCAAAGTACTTGTTGGCAAAGCTATTAAAGATCTACCTTGGTAGCGACCGGCCGCGCTTTGATTGTTCATGAGTTGATCTGCAGCCATTAGAATACCTTGGTCCTCTGGTACCAGCAAGCATGAGCACCCGACACACCTCCAGACATACACGCATCACTGACGATTCGTGCATTGGAAATTAAAGCTTAATCTAACTTAATTGGTGTTCAAAAGAGTAAAGGTGCATAGACTAACGCATGTAAAGAATGAAGAAGACACGATTGGATCGATGTAAATGTCTGTTGAGATGTTTTTTCACCAAGCAGTCGATCAACAAAGTTTATTTTTTTGCAAGGGAAGCGTTTTACCATAAAAAAAATTAACACACTCAAAATGACCTTGTATACGCCAGTGTGGACAAGAAAGCGGAGACAGCATCTACAATTCTTTTATATTTCAGTAACTCTGCGATTGCTTTTGTCGACAAAAATAACCCCCATACACCGAAAGAGATGTGAAAACCAATTCAAATGTTACTGTGAAAAAGTCTTGTCCCGCGGGTTGTCTTCCATTGAAGAAGCGATGTCATACTTGGAGGAGTAGATTTTAGACACCAATCGACCAGGGAAGTACTCCTTGATGGGGGGGGTGACGTTAGGCAGGAGACAGGGACAGTTTCTCCTGTCACTGTCGTCTTTGGCTGATCTTTTTCGTGTCTCATCTTCCCTGTGAGGCTGTGAGCATTCCAGCATGCTTCACAAACACACACTTCTCCCTCTGTTCTTCATCACATATACCATGTATTTTATACACTACACAATCTTTCAAAATTTATTTTTAAAAAAATAAGTAAAATGACATCGTGGGCCTCAGAGACCTTGAGTTTGTCTCTTTCCTTTATATGACGCGTTCGGTGGAGAAGGGGCGAACGCAACATTTTCGAATTATGCCACAAAATGCAGTTAAAGTTTGTAAACTTTAAACCTTTGTATTTTTCCGGTTTATTGAAATGTTGTATGAATTTGAACACATATTTGAGTAAAATATTGTTGTGTAATATGTCGATATAATAAAACGCCAAGAAATTTTACAATATTATTTATTGATAGCTTCTGATGTTAACTGGTGTAATCCATTATTTGGTCCTCTTCGTCGAATGTTGTATTACCTGCTTCAACTGTTTCGGTTTTTTCCAGTTCCTTTAACAATCTTGTATAATAGTTCACTGCAGTTGCAGGCATTAGGTCTGATAATTAATTCTTTGAGATCTTTTATTTTTTCCTTAGTTATTGGCAGCAATTGGGAATACTTTGGTTGCAGTGTCTGCTGGGCTAGATTGAATAAACTGACACTGTAGGATTTTTCCCTTTCTGCAGTCTGACGGGATGGCTATTATCTGGGGTTGTGCGGTATGCAGTAGATATTACGTACCTAGCCTTCTTTGTGTTGAAAGTCAAATATTAACTTTCTTGCATCTGTAAATTTAGTAGTTGTTGATTTCCTAATGACAATGCACGTTTTTAGGACGTCAAAATCGAGAAAATCAGCCTGTTTCATTTCTACAACTAGGAAGCGCTGCGAAACGGCTGTAGTTATGGCCGTAACATAATCTTTTTTGGTGTAAATAATATTGCTGTAATTATTTTTTATATTTTGTTCAATTTGGCCAAATTGAGCATCACAGGGCATCGTCGAGTGACCAGAAAGCAGATAGATGTGTTCAATGTGAAGCAATGATGCGGAGTGAATTTCTCTGAGATACATTAAAACCTAAATTTTACCGTGAAAGAGTGCAGACTAACATCTAATTTTTTGCATAGGTAAAGCAAAGGTTTTAAAGGATAATTATACGACAAAAAACTCATTTTTCGAATTTTGTGGCGTTCGCCCCTTCACCACCGAACGCGTCATATATAGGAGGGACATTTTTGCGGGCGCTTGCCCTTACCCCCTTGTTCCTCTACATAAAAAAAATTCACTTTCATGCAAGTTCAGCACCGACATACCGTTCTCAAGTAACCAGTGATTTTTACGGGCAAATAGTGAAAACTTCATTAAACACAACTTTTCACACCAATCCTGTTGATTATTCGGCTTGGGGAAGCGTACGGGAAACGGTGTATTGTGGAACCAGAATTAACAGTGTGCAAGAAGTGAAGGAGAAAATAATATCATGTTGGGAGAAATTAACGCCCTTAACACCCTACTCTCATTGCAAGCTGAAAGAAGAGCAAATTTTCTTATAACAGGTCAGCAGCGGACGCGAACTCTTTGAAAGAATTCTAGAAAATCTTTCATATCTCGTATTTCTTTGAAAATATTAAAAAAAAAAAGTAAACCAATTCGAAGCCAAAAAAATTATCTATTCAACGCCCTAACCCGCGTTCAGTGTTTCAGGTTTTTACAACAGAGATATAAGCAATGAAAACTTGTCTTTTTTTCCCACCACTTTGTATTTATTTATATAAATCTCAGTGGTAAGCGAACTCGCTTGACTGACAGCTCTGAAAGGAGAGAACTTGGCGTGAAACTACTGGCATATTTAGTTGCCAGGCATGGATAAATATAATACGAAATAAATACAGTACACTATTCCTTCCGCAAATATTAAGTATGTCTAGAAGTTATATATTAACTGAGCGAATAATTGTATATTGTACCTTAATTATGTCAAACTTTAAATGTTAGGGCGTGCAAACTTCATCGCTATTCCTTCAGGCGGTCTGGTTTCAGGCCACGAAAATTTAGACATGACCTTTTAATTATTATTAATTATTAATTAAATATATTCAAATGAGCACAGGAGTAAATAAGAAATTAATTTCCTTTTGACACCTAATCCAAATGGTTAATTCAACCATGCGATGATTGCAAAAACCATTTAAGTTTACAGTATTAGCAAAAGAAATAAACATGGTTTGTGCAACTATTTTTTATTTATTTATTTACAGATATATACAGTTCTCATAAATTAGTATAATTTCGTTATTAAATACAGATGCTGTATGCTGTTGTAAACTGCCTTTAGCGAGCATGCACTCTTTACAGGCCGAAATCTACTAATTAGATATTATTGTAATTATATAATTATATAATAGATATGAATACAAGATTTTATAGATTTTTACAATAGACTTAAATACTAAAGGGAACTTACAGACTACGACATATACTTTTATTAGACGCTTAATCCAAAGAATAATGAAATGTGAAGTGTGGTGAAAAGTGATGGGCGAGATTTTTAGAAGAAAGATAATGAGAATTTTAACAAAGGAGAAAGAAAAGAGTGCCTTTAGGAGCGCCTTCAGTAAAAGTCGCTTTCTAAAAGATGAGACAGCATTGATTGTTTTTAATTCATTCGGTAGAGTGTTCCATAATTCCACCACTAATTAAGTGTAAGAATTTCTACTACAGGGTGGGCCGTAAGTTTCCATACATAGGAAAAATAAACATTTTGTTATGGACAACCATTTTCATTTATATAATATGCTCTACATGGTTGCCATTGTTTTGAAAACACATTTCAATACGTGTTCCCCACTGTTGATGAACACGCATTAGCACAGTTGACGTTATGCTTGTAATGGCGTTGGTGATACGTTCCTTTAGATGATTTATGTCTCGTATCTTTTCCTGATACACCATGGCCTTCAAGTGCCCCCAAAGATAGAAATCAAGGGGGGTGAGATCTGGGGATCTGGGAGGCCACTCCACAGGACCACGCCGACCAATCCAAGCATCCGGAAACTGCTGCTGATCCAAATACCGACGCACGTGAAGACCATAATGAGGTGGAGCTCCATCTTGCTGGAAGTAAACTGGGAAGTTACCTTCCTCGTTTAGCAGGGATGGGAAAATCTCTTCTTACAACATGTTAAGATACCTTTCGGCATTAAGATTTCCACTGACAAAAATTGGTCCAATAATTCTGTCACCCCATATCCCGGCCCACACCATCACTTTACCGGCACCTTGCATCTTCGTCGGACTCAGCCAGTTAGGGTTAGCATTACTCCAATAACGTATGTTTTGCCGATTAACCTCTCCATTGACGTAAAAATTTGCTTCATCAGTAAACAAGATCTTACGTCAAACGCATATTCTTAGGGTATCTGAAACATAAAAACAAACGTTTAATTTTTCCTATGTATGGAAACTTACGGCCCACCCTGTACATTGAAGAGTATAGTTTGCCTTTGAGATATATTCACTTTCCATATACCTTGTTCGATGTTCGTGACGTATCTGACTGTTCATTATATTCTCGATTAATACGGTCGGAGCAAATTGTTTAGTAACTCTGAACATTAGGGAGCGCATCTGTATTTCAAATATGTCTAAGTTTTAATATACGCAGTTGCTTCAAGCTTCCTTACACAGGGTGTTTATAAAGTCCCTATCTATTTCAGTGAAAACGTAGCAAAAAGGGTAAAATTCAATAACATTATAACGGAAGGCATACATTTAATGAATACTTAAGTGTATTTTTCTACATGAGCACCATCAGTATCTCTACAGAGTTCGAATCTGTCAGCAGCATTACGGAACACATTTTGGAGCGTGACAGGGGTTGTATTTTTGTACATGAGCCTAATAATTACCCGTGTTTATTTTTCTAATACTTTGCTTATGGTTTATGATTGAAGGGTTGATGATGTAATCACATGCACTTCCATATGCGGTAATATTGTATGTGAGATAGGGATAAACTAGAGAGAAGTATAATGTTTTAAGTGTATTTGTGGGAAGGAAATGTAATTTTGTTAAAATAAACGAAATTTCGATAGATTGTGATCTAAATTGTTTCCAATATGTTGACGAAAGGTAGTTTGTCATGAAGCACAAGTCCTATAGGCGAGCGGCCAGACCCCGATTTAAACAATTTTAATTTTCCCCCTTGTACAGAAAGTTGTAATATGTTTTTTATTAGTCCTTAGTGTTCAGTGAACACAGTTTTAAGTGTTGTCCTCAGTTTTTGATGTGCGGTTGCCATGGAAACGCCAATATAAACAAACACCTAGAGAATACCTGAAACTTTATCCAGATGATAATTTATTTTAGTTTCGAACTGAAATACTGTTAACTAATCAACCTATAGTGTTTATTATAAGTGTTTACTATCTGATACACAACTGAATTATCACATTATAGTAAAACGTAATATAATCATGTATTGTTATAGGTTAGGCCCAGTTTTAAATTTACTTCCTCTTTTTATTATCACAATATTACAATAAGACAAATGTGCGTTGTGACAAATATTGTGCAAATGTGTGGTATTGTTGAAAACTACAGTTTAATTATTGTTATTTTTATTTCAGACGATCATCTACGTATATCAAGCATGGCAGAACCTGACTCAAGTCCATTAAAATTTGCGTTATATGTCAGCAGAGTCGCAAAGAAAAACTGGTTGTACCCACAAAAGTGGGTATTGAAACATTATTGTCAACATCATTGTTACGGCAGGACGACCTTTTACAAAGACTTCAATCTGAGTTTGATGCAGTGGCGTACTAAGGGGGGTGCGAGGGGGGCGGTCCGCCCCGGGTGACAGCCAGGAGGGGGGTGCCATCGGGAGAGTTGAAATACCAGTACAAGTTTTCAAACCAAATGAAAAATTCGCCAAAGTAAGAAAAAAAAATTTAAATGTTCAAACTATTACAACAGCTTAATGTTAATTTCCACTATAAAATAAATTTTTTATTTTTTGGCAATACAAAATTTACAAACGAAAAATTAATATTTGATAAAAATTACATCGAAGGCGAACGTTTGTTGACGTTTTAGTCATCAGTTTGTTGAGCATAGCCATCTGGCTGCAACTGACATTACAATCTGTTCACTTGACACTGTGACTCCACATACATGAGGTATGTTTTCATTAAATAATTGTGATAAAGCATAAAGTGCTGGTGTTTATAACAATCATGATACTTATACCAGTGTCCAGTAAATTTTGACAATGTGGTATCATAGTGATGTTTAAGTGTTTATAAATGATAATTAATTAATGATAATTAATAATGATAATAATAATGATAATTAATTGTCTCTGCTTGTCTGGGTTGATAATCTGATAACTCAATGGGTATCTGGTAGGAAAAAGTTTGAGAACCACTTGTTTTAAGCTTTTCTGTTGTAATAAATTTTTTTTACTTCTTATTTACTGGATATACTGTTAATTTTCATTTTGTCAGTGGTCTAGTTATTTGTGAGATGCTCATAGTTTTCTGCTTTTTTAGGAGTCGTGTTTGCACTTAACCCCCCCCCCCCCCAAAAAAAAATAAAAATAATAATAATATAATAATCACAGACAATTTGTTCAGTTAATGTATTTCAAGTCATAATAGTTCATGCTTGTTATGCATGTTCATGCTTTATACCTTTTGATTTTAAAATTTTGCAGAAAACATCCACTATGAAGCGAAATCGACCCAGTGGATTCCAACAAGAAAATGAAGAAGGCAAGAGAAGAGGTGGCTCAGGCAATGTCCGATCAACTTTGAAGTATGTGACGCCTTCAACATCAAGTGCAATAGGAGAAAGTCCTGAAGATATTCAGCCTGATGAATCTGAAGGGCAAATACAAGAAGCATCTTCACAAGAGGATTCAAATGAGAGAGAGCAAAGATTGGAGGATGGCAATTCATCTTCTAAAAGCAGTGAAACTGATGAAGTACTGTGCGATCCCAAAGAAAATGTGGACACAAGAGGATCAGCTCAGATTTTGCTGTCTGCTGTATGTGATTTCTCTTTTTTGAATTACCTTTCTTTCTGTGGTGAAGTCCTGGAAGAAATTAATCTCACACAAAAGTATTTGTAAACAGTTGGAATCAGCCTTGAAAAGTGCATTGTGAAGCTCCAAGCTCTAAAACTGTTTCTTGAAGATCAGCGCAATGAAATTGTGGAGAGGGCCATTCATTATGCAACTACAAAGTGTGAGGAAATGGTCTCACATTGCCAGAGGAAGTAAAAAGGGCTATGTTTGAATGTCTTGATCGCCTTCATCAAGAATTGGAGATTCGTTCTAAGGCAATGGATCAAATTCTGTCAATCTTCGTGTTATTCAGCCAACACTTTGGTTGTTGCAACAGAGAAGAACTTCGGAAGTATATTCCAATTTGACTCAGATTTTCGATGAATTCTCTGATGAAGATATCAGTGTGGAAATTGGACGACTTCGGAGGCATTTGGAAGCTGCCAAAATCAGCTTTGAAGAGGCAAAGAAATGGACAGCATTGCAGTTTCTGGAGTTTATTGTGAAATGGAATTTTTGTGAATCTATGCCAAGCTTGTCACTGTGTTTGAGATTCTTTTTGACTGTCTGTGTGTCTATTGCTTCATGTGAAAGAAGTTTTTCCAAATTGAAATTGATAAAAAATTTCTTTCGCCTCGACCATGAGTCGGACAAGATTGACAAATCTGGCTTTACTTTCAATTGAACATGATATGCAAAGAAGGTAAATTCTGATGAGGTCATTGATCAATTTGCAGAAATTAAGGCGCGAAAGCAGAGACTGTGAATCCTCTCTATTTACCTTTGAAGAATAGGCTGAGCATTGAGACTGGATTTCCTGTGTTTTTTGTATAAAATAAAATGCAGTATTACCTGTTCACTGAATTTTTAATGTCCTACATTTTTCTTATTTCGAATTTACTTATGACAGTACTGTACTGTTTAAAAATCTACTTCCAAACATAATATACTTTTCTGTGTGTTTAAATTTTAAAATTATTTATGGGGGGGGGGGGGGAGTGCCAAAGGAAGGATCCGCCCCGGGTGCCAAATACTTTAGGTACGCCCCTGGTTTGATGACCTTACAAAATTACATAGTATGTCTGTTACATATCATCATAGGTGTTATCAATCATTTACAAGTTAGTACAAAATGTTAGTACAAAATGTAGCACGCATGATTCTGCATCACATGGTACTGAAGAACAAAGTGTTCGCACACGAGTTCAAACATCCAAGCTTACAGATTTTTCAATGTGTTTAATATGCAACGCGCGAAAGAGGGACAGCATACATAAGGTACAAACAACTACGTGTCAGAGTAATCGCTATCAAGCAGCACAAGCTCGGAAGGACATTTCTATGCTTGCCAAAATTGAAGGAGAAGACCTCATTGCAGCTGATGCTGTTTACCACAAATCCTGCATGGCAAGCTATACAAGCAAGCATAACATCAGTGCTTCAAGGAAAATGGAAGAAGGAGAGAGCATATACGAGAAGGCATTTATGACACAAGTAGGAGAAATAGATGTTAATCTACAACAAGGGAAAGCTTATAAGTTGAAAGCCCTGCTAGACAAATTCCAACAGCTGTTACCTGACCACATTGATACCCAAGCATACCGTGCAGAAAAACTTCAGCGCCGTCTCATGAAGCATTATGGTATGAAAATAAAAACCCACTCTAATAGACAGAGTTTATTTCCACGACAGTTTCGACGCCCACTGGCATCCTCCTCGGGTGGATACAGAAACACGAATGAACCAAAACAAGAGGGAAAAACAGTCCAGGGACCGACCGTTAAGAAATTCGCACCTAGGTTAGATCCCATTCTCCCGACACCGGAAGGGCATTTTCATTAAGTACATTCGCGCAAATTTAAAACTATCTTCCTGTTCTAAACATACAGATTCTAATATATATTTTTTTTTTTACATAATTATTACATTTATTATTAAATTTATTACATTTAATATTGCATAATTATTTATTACAGAAATTATAAATTTATTATTACATTGGTTATTACATTATTGTTTACTATACAGAACTTATAAACCGAAAAACGAAAAATGAAAAAGCCGATTAGGAACAATCCAGCGACCATTGAGAAATTCGCACCTAGGTTAGATACCGTTCTCCCGACACTGGAAGGGTATTTTATTACAGGGTCCGCTTATAAGTACATTCCCACAAATTAAAACTATCTTCTTGTTCTATACATACAGATTCTAATATTTTGACATAATTACTGCATTTATTATTACATTTACATTTTTTTAACATTTATTATTATTACCTTTACCCTAATTATTAAATTTATAATATTACCTTTATTATTACATCTGTTGCATTTATATTTATTTCCACAATTTATTACTTCCATTATTACATTTACTAAAGGCGAGTAAGGAAACATTCCAATCCAGAGAATTTCTTAAATGTCTCTGGATTGGAATGTTTCCTTACTCGCCTTTAGTAAATGTAATAATGGAAGTAATAAATTGTGGAAATAAATATAAATGCAACAGATGTAATAATAAAGGTAATATTATAAATTTAATAATTAGGGTAAAGGTAATAATAATAAATGTTAAAAAAATGTAAATCTATCTTCTATCTTCTTCTATCTATCTTCTATTCTTCTTCTATCTATCTATCTTCTATCTATCTTCTATTCTTCTATATCTATATCTATATCTATATCTATATCTTCTATATTCTTTTTTTTTTTTTCTATATATAAAAGAGGAAGTTTGTTTGTTTGTCTGTTTGTCTGTTTGTTTGTTCTCTATTGAAATGAATATGGCTGCACCAAATAGTGTTTAAGGTAGTGAATCAGATATAACTTTTCACGGGGAATCTAATGGTGTGCACAGTAGGTAGGTACAGTAGGTAGGTAGGTAGGTAGGTAGGTAGGTAGGTACAGTAGGTAGGTAGGTACAGTAGGTAGGTACAGTAGGTAGGTAGGTAGGTACAGTAGGTAGGTAGACTAGACAGTAGGTAGGTAGGTAGGTAGGTAGGTACAGTAGGTAGGTACAGTAGGTAGGTAGACTAGACAGTAGGTAGGTAGGTAGGTAGGTACAGTAGGTAGGTACAGTAGGTAGGTAGGTAGGTAGGTACAGTAGGTAGGTACAGTAGGTAGGTAGGTAGGTAGGTACAGTAGGTAGGTACAGTAGGTAGGTAGGTAGGTAGGTACAGTAGGTAGGTACAGTAGGTAGGTAGGTAGGTAGACTAGACAGTAGGTAGGTAGGTAGGTAGGTAGGTACAGTAGGTAGGTAGACTAGACAGTTTTATTTAGTAAATGGGTAGGTACAGTAGGTAGGTACAGTAGGTAGGTAGGTAGGTAGGTACAGTAGGTAGGTAGGTAGGTAGGTACAGTAGGTAGGTACAGTAGGTAGGTAGGTAGGTAGGTAGGTAGGTACAGTAGGTAGGTAGACTAGACAATTTTATTTAGTAAATGATACATTAAAATCTTGTTTAGTTTTGAATGACGGCATAAAGTCACGGGATTTAAGTACTGCTCTAATGTAACTATCTTTTGAATCCTTTCCATACACTGCCCCAGACGCTTCAGTTACCACCCTAACACAGCGTTCTACACCTTGGGAGTGACATGGTATCCGGACAACAAGGGGCTCTTCAGTGATCTTATCGAGTTGTTCGACAGAGAACTGCTTCGTGAGTGGTGGTTCCATTGTGCACTCCCTCCACTGGTGGAAGTAAATCTTTCAAATTCTGAGCACTTTGTTTGATCTTTGGTGGCCGAAATTCTCTGACTTGCTGTTGAGCAGGTTTGGGAGATCGTCGAATGGTCTCTATATATATATATATATATATTATTATTATTATTATTATTATTATTATTATTATTATTATTATTATTATTATATATAATATAATATAATATATAATATATAATAATATAATAATATAATAATATATAATAATAATAATAATAATATATATAAAAGAGGAAGTTTGTTTGTTTGTCTGTTTGTCTGTTTGTTTGTTCTCTATTGAAATGAATATGGCTGCACCAAATAGTGTTTAAGGTAGTGAATCAGATATAACTTTTCACGGGGAATCTAATGGTGTGCATAAAAGTTTCAAAATTTTCGAGAACTTTTTAAAATATAAGGTTAAGGAATAAGTTTTTGCATTTTGACACAAAAAAAGCTTAAAATCATTATTTTCGAGAACTTTTTAAAATATAAGGTTAAGGAATAAGTTTTTGCATTTTGACACAAAAAAAGCTTAAAATCATTATTTTCGAGAATTTTTTAAAATATAAGTTTAAGGAATAAGTTTTTGCATTTTGACATTTGAGTGTGACTTTTGCTATGGGTGACAATGGCCCAAAAAAGTTGGAACACCTCGCAATCTTTATGTTTTGACACCCAATGGAAAAACACGTAACATTGTTTTCACTGAAGTACTACAAAATGTCTGATGTTTTCAAGGAATAAAAACAATTACCAAAACTTTGTGTTTATGTGTTCATTTAGTTTTGTTCATCTTTTTACCTTATTTTGACACCCTTACATCCCGGGCAACGCCGGGTATCTCTGCTAGTGTAATAATAAATGCAGTAATTATGTCAAAATATTAGAATCTGTATTTATAGAACAAGAAGATAGTTTTAATTTGTGGGAATGTACTTATAAGCGGACCCTGTAATAAAATGCCCTTCCAGTGTCGGGAGAACGGTATCTAACCTAGGTGCGAATTTCTCAATGGTCGCTGGATTGTTTCCTAATCGGCTTTTTCATTCGTTTTTCGGTTTATAAGTTCTGTATAGTAAACAATAATGTAATAACCAATGTAATAATAAATTTATAATTTCTGTAATAAATAATTATGCAATATTAAATGTAATAAATTTAATAATAAATGTAATAATTATGTAAAAAAAAAAATATTAGAATCTGTATGTTTAGAACAGGAAGATAGTTTTAAATTTGCGCGAATGTACTTAATGAAAATGCCCTTCCGGTGTCGGGAGAATGGGATCTAACCTAGGTGCGAATTTCTTAACGGTCGGTCCCTGGACTGTTTTTCCCTCTTGTTTTGGTTCATTCGTGTTTCTGTATCCACCCGAGGAGGATGCCAGTGGGCGTCGAAACTGTCGTGGAAATAAACTCTGTCTATTAGAGTGGGTTTTTATTTTCATATTTTGACCTTCACGTAGAAAAAAGTGAAGTTTTTTGCATTTAAGCATTATGGTGATAACATTGTTATTCATGCCCAGCGAGGACAGTCCAAGTCAAGCATTGTTGTCAGTAGCAGTGTCAGCTTAGGAGATACTGTCAGAGCCTTTACTCAACTGAAGGAAGATTTCAACTCTAATGAGATGACACTTGGTTCTGCTGAAGAACAATCAAATGTTCCAGTGAATTCTACCATTGGTGTGCTTAGACAAGAAATAGCACAAATTGAAAAGCCAACTGAGTACTACACAGCTGCTGAAATCGGCCTGAAAACATCTGAAGAATTTGTTCCAGCACTTTTACAGAAGGCGTTTCTCTGGTTGCTGAGCAAAGAGGCATTTGAATCGTGTGATTCAAATTATCAACCAGCAGAAAAATTACAACGTGGAGTCTTAGCTCTTGCAGAAAGTGTTATTCATAGCAGTGACAGTAACATTATAACCCCCCCTTCATCTAGGACTTGCAGCGCAACTCCATCATGATCATGGAAAACGAGATATAATAGACACTCTCCATGTTCATGGTTTCACCATAATCTATGATCATCTTCGACGTTTTTAACTGCCCTAGGAAAAGATGAGCTTAAAAGAATGCAAGATCGCATATACATACCACATGGCTTAGTCTCACGACAACATGGAAGAAAGCTGATTCAAGAAGATGACGACAATATTGATATCAACTGTGCAACCATTAATGGAAAGGGAACATTTCATTCCATGGCCCGTGTTTTATTTCAGGAACTGGCTATTGACACATTTGGGACTGGCCTGGTCGACAGAGTGAAGATTGGTCAAGAAAAGTCATTGTCTCTCGACTGTAATGATGCCAAGGCATTGAAGAATGTATTGCATTATGAAAAGCCCAGAAAACGACCAGAGCCACCTCGCCGTGATGATGCGAAGATCAAGGTGAAATCACTACATATTGCTGGATCAGACATGCAGGTAGCGGATCTTGCTTGGGTGTTTCTGAGTGCGATTCCGCATGCGTAGTAACCTTTCTGTTTCTCCACGTATTGGCTACAGTACAACTGAAAAAGTTCCCTTCTGGACTGGATACAATGCATCAATGACAAAAATGCAACTCACTCGCACAGTTTCCATTTATGCTCCAGTTATAGATGCAAAGCCTGCCGATCCATCAACTGTCTACACAACAATGATCAGAAGTCAAGAAATGACAAAAGCAATGGGACAACTCAGTACAGTCCAAACTATAGACCAACAGCTCTATGCAGTGGCCCAACAGATGAAATGGAGCAAACCAGACGACTTTCCCAATCATGTAATTCGCCTTGGTGGATTCCATAGTGCATGCTGCTTCATTGCTGCCATTGAAAAACTATGGGAAAGTGGTGGACTGAGCGATCTGCTAGTGGAGAGTGGGACTTATGCCCCAAACACAGCTGACATGATGCTTGCTGGGAAGCAGTTTCACAGATCTGTCCGTGGTCTAACCTTTTCATATGAGGCACTGATGCAGCTGTTCTTGACAGAATTTGTGAAGTGGTGTGATGCCGACTAACAAAGACATCCAAGATGAGGTGTGGCAACAGATTGAGGATACCTATGAAGCGATTCAGAATGGCGGTGACCATAAATCTGCAGATGTAACAAGTGAACTGAAGGATCGACTTACTCATGATGTCCTTCCACTACTAAGTGAATTTAAACAAGAACGTAGTGCAGACTCACTCACATTTAAATATTGTTCAATGTGCTGGATGCAGTTCAAATACTATTGAACTATATACGCAGTGAACGTGAAGGTAACGGGTCATTACATCTGTCCTCACAACTTGCAATGATGCCATACTTCTTCGCTGCAAACCGTACTAATTATGCACGATGGGTACCCAGTTATCTCCTTGATATGAAGGAACTTCCTGAAGATGTTTCTCAAGATTCAATGATGGTGAGTTTGCAGTTCGTCTGAGACCAGGTCGTTTCAATGGTATTTGGAGTGACATAGGTACTGAATCAACTGTGATACGAGATGCCAAGAGTAATGGGGGTGTTGTTGGGCCCACCCGAAAGGAACCAGCCCTTCTCCACTGGATGCTCACTAGAACGTTAGAACGTCACTAGGAGAATATGCCCAAAGTGTGAAAGAACGTACTGGAATAGCTGCTGAAGAATGTCCTATACATGAGCAAGCAAAACCCTCTGCTCTCAAGCGAGATGATGATGATGTAAAAAATATGATCAACCATCTTGAAAACAATACGACCAATCCATTTCAGCCAGATGTCCACCCAGATGGGAAACTGTTGAACATTCCAGTGAAGTCATTGCAGACCAAGATGTACAAAAGTCGTTTTTATCTGCCACCGATGCTGGTGAGAAGGAGATATACGAATTTATTGGGAGTACCTTGTCCACTGGAGGTAATCATAGCTTCTACACTCAGCCGTAGGGTGGATCGATTTTACATTTTTTTCGATTTCCATATTCTAATAGAGACGACAAAATCTTGCGCATGCATGAGAAAATAGCCTCTGCAAAATCTTAGCTTAATAGGTAATCATCTTCTGCCCCCGGCAAAGCGATGAAAATCATATTTTAGTAGTCAAAAACGTATTTTTCTTATAATTTTTAAAATATTTCAATATGCATCAAAATTATTCCTAATAACTATAAAGTCGATGAAAAAGACCTCATATGATCGTTTTTCCAAGCGCGTTGTCCTACGTTAATATCTTTTGCCCCCGGCAACAACGTCAAATGTTGAAAAAATAGGTAATTTATATACATATTTTCAGATCGGCTCTTTGTCTTAAATAATGCATTTATATATTTCCCATAGCATTTATATCGTTGGTTAGGCATGAAATAACACACACGCAAAATTTTATGATTCTAGGCTAGGGTTTAAAGGTCATCTCTGGTGAGTGCTGCCAGCAGCAGCTGCCACTGACGCGCCAGTACGCACTGCGCAGTTCCCTCAGTTGCCTTTTGACAGCGTCGAAGGCAGGTGTGTATTTTGCAGCTGGCTCCTCGAGTCCTCAGTGTGTGTGTGTGTGTGTGTGTGTGTGTGGCTCCTCACTCAGAGTCCTCAGTGTGCTCAATCTCTCTGCTCATATCCTTGTTTGTTTTTCTCATAACTCTGTTCTTTTCGATTTTATTGCGTAACAGAACAATACATTATTCTTTAATCTTTACAGGATGGCTACCGCTACAACTAGAAGATCGGTTACGTGTCCAATATTTGGTGCTGGGAAAGATTTGAATTTGCGATGTTTTCCCACATGTGAAGATGTGATGCAATACTACCATCATGTGAGAACTGAGTTGAGATCATCAAAGAAGGAACCTCCATTCAAAGACATCGCCGCTGTGGTCACGGAGAGACTGGAATACTTGTGGAAATTAGCTTCCATTCCAACAGTTTCGACAGCACGGATAAATAAAATGTTGAAAAGTTATCGTGATAAAATGGCTAACATCATCAAATCACTGAACGCGAAAAAGAAGAACGAATCGTTACAGAAAAATCTTGAGGCCTTCAAGAAATCAACTAAGACCACCTTATTTGACATATCGGCTTGTAAATGCCCTGATTTGACAAAATGCAGCTGCCCTCGTGAACGATGAGTACCACTGAAAGAGCAACAGTTTTTACTCGACCAAAGAAGTGATCGCAAAATGGCAATAGGAACTTTGGATGTTGAAACAACAAATAAAAACGAGATGACTCTTGCAAGAAGATTGGCGATATTGAAACAAGAAGGAATAGCAGAACATCAAGAGCCGTCGACTAGTAAACGACAAGAAACTTCTCAAGAACAACCTTCTTCGTCAGCCTCTAGTGAAACCGAGGATACATCTATAGAATCATCGTCATCGTATGAACTAACACCGAGAGATAAACATGACATGAAGGAAAAAACACGAATGAAACTCCAGGTACTTGCTGAAGCTTGTGATCGTACGGGCGTCTCAGACAGAGCTGCTTCATTTATTGCTTCTTCGTTGTTAGAGGATGTTGGCTGGATACGAGAAGATGATGTCAGTTCAGTGATTGATCGAAATAAGATAAGAAGAGCCAGAAAAAGAGTTCGTTCTGAGCATCAGCAAGATGACAAGATCACGCTACCATTACAGGGCATTTTCTTTGACGGACGTAAAGATAAAACAATGACACAAGAAGAAATAGACAATGTGAAGCTTAGAAGGACTGTGGTAGAAGAACATATAGTTTTAGTTCAAGAACCAGAATCCCAGTACATGGGGCATTTCACTCCTGCATCAGGTTCTGCCACTGCAATAACATCAGGTATCATCAACTTTCTAGAGACTAACAATATTAGCACGGACGACATTGTGGCTATCGGCTGTGATGGTACCGCAGTGAACACGGGTCGAAAGGGTGGAGCCATTCGTATGATTGAAATGAAACTACAAAGGCCAGTTCAGTGGATTATATGCCTATTACACGGTAATGAATTATCACTGCGACACCTCATTCAAGACTTGGACGGCAAAACAACTGGGCCAATGGGCTTTACTGGACCAGTTGGAAAAAACTGAACGACTGCGAAAAACTTCCAATTACAGAATTCGATGCCATTCCATCTCCCGACATTGACATAGATGATGCCGAGTTGAGCACTGACCAAAAATATTTGTTAGGCATCTACAGAGCAGTGTCGAGCGGTAGCTGCTCTTCAGCTCTTGCGGCTCGAAATCCAGGTAAGATGGCGCATTCCAGGTGGCTGACAACAGCAAATAGATTTCTGCGCCTCTATATTTCAACCAGTGAACCCTCCAGCACCTTCAACGAAATTGTGCGATTCATTATGACAGTTTACGCACCAATTTGGTTTAAGATAAAGAAAAACTCCAGTTTCACTGAGGGCGCAAAAAATTTTTTCGAAATGATGCGTCTCTCTCAGACCATGCCTCAAAGATCTAAGACAATCGCCAACAAAGTCCTCCGTAGAAATTCTTTCTTTGCTCACCCAGAAAATATTTTGATCTCCATGCTACATACCGATGAGCAACACATAAGAGAATTGGGATGGAGAAGAATATTAAAAGCACGATCAAAACAATCACCAGCGGGGGAAATTCGAGCCTTCGCCATGCCTGAGCTGCTCTACGATAGTCAAAACTATTACGAAATGATCAACTGGCAAACGGCTGAGGTGACCGAACCCCCCGTTACAAAAACAATACCTGATACCCGAATAAAAGAGTTTGTTGAGACGGGAGACCAGCCTGATAGACTGATCCCACTATTCCCTTGTCATACTCAAGCGGTCGAGAGACTCATCAAATTAGTAACCGAAGCCTCTGCCAGTGTAAGTGGAATAGAAGAGAGGGACGGATTCATCCGCTCCCGTCTTCACTCCCGAACAAAAATTCCACGATTTGATTCTAAGAAAGATTACCGTATGTAAATCGACATGCAGCCAAAGGAAGGGTGGTTGGGGCTGGATAGGGTGGAACTCGACGTACAGCCACCTCCTCGTGGTGAGTTCTGGGTTGCTAATTTTATAAAATTAGCAAGCGAAGAGCTGTACTTAGTACTTATCGTACTTATAACATCGCATTAACGTAATTATAATCCACATTTAGACTTTTCTCGGGGACAGAAGCTATTACTCTAGAGTCATAAAATTTTGCGTGTGTGTTATTTCATGCCTAAGCAACGATATAAATGCTATGGGAAATATATGAATGCATTATTTAAGACAAAGAGCCGATCTGAAAATATGTATATAAATTACCTATTTTTTCAACATTTGACGTTGTTGCCGGGGGCAAAAGATATTAACGTAGGACAACGCGCTTGGAAAAACGATCATATGAGGTCTTTTTCATCGACTTTATAGTTATTAGGAATAATTTTGATGCATATTGAAATATTTTAAAAATTATAAGAAAAATACGTTTTTGACTACTAAAATATGATTTTCATCGCTCTGCCGGGGGCAGAAGATGATTACCTATTAAGCTAAGATTTTGCAGAGGCTATTTTCTCATGCATGCGCAAGTTTTTGTCTCTATTAGAATATGGAAATCGAAAAAAATGTAAAATCGATCCACCCTATATAATCTACAGTCCTCTGACTAGATCCAAAAATAAGACCTTCACTGACATGACTAAAACTACACATGTATTGATCCAAGGCAAGAAAAAGCTGGTTAATATCAGTGCTGAAATGATGTTTCGTAGAGCACTTAAAATCTCACATGCACGGCCAGACATAACAATGATCCATGTATTGAGGCAGCCAGTCATATCCATTCCAACATGCTTGTTTCATGAAGATGGTAAACTGAGAAAAACACATAAGGCTAAGTTGATACACATATTGGCGAACAAGGTAGAGGTTGGTCCTATTCCAACAGCTACTGACAGTGCAACCTGTGTCTATATCAGAGAAGCCATGGCTGAACTACAATCAATGACAAGCAGCAGCAACACATCTACATTTGGCAAGCTTGCCAACAGATACATGACTCGGCTGTTGACTTGTACGCATAAAGCCAACACTATAATAGATGTGTTCAACAAGTATGACTATCAGTGGCGACTCGTGGTATAAATGTATGGGGGTGCGATTTCATAAAATTTATAATTTTTAGAATTGTAGTACATAAACAATCACATGGTGCTTCCGTACGGTACTTATATGTCAAAAGAAGCCATAAATTTGTATTAAAAAATATTTTAATAAAATATAAAAATAATTGTTGAATAAATTTGACTATAATAAATTTGACTATAATAATGTACCACTGTACGACAACACGGACTCACAATAGGCTAGTGCGAATCCAACTGCCGCTCACAAGAGTACTGTACTTGTATTAACATATGCGGCTATGCCAGACGTACAATTCTAGTTAATTACAAATAAGTAATAATTTTAATAAAATACATATAAATGGCTTAATCATTATTACTGAAGTAACTATTAGTAAAAATAAAGTTATTATAAAAAAAATTCGCGATTGTACTTATATTTTCATTACAACAGTAAAATATAATTTATATTTACTTGAGCGAAAAATCTATCGCTCCATTCGGCTGCAATATTATTTTGTATTCAAACAGTGGTACGCTGTTTGAAGCCATGCTATAAGTTTAGAATATTATGTACTGTATGAAGGCTTACTCAAAATGCCTCATGAATCATGATATGCCACATGAATTTTTAAAATATATTTCAAGAATATTTATTTTAATATCTTAAAATTAATATATTTTTTATCTGTTAAATTAATATTTATCGTTTCAAGCAAGGGGGAGCGACCGCTCCATCGCTCCTATACGCCAGTCGCCACTGATGACTATAAAGACTCACTCAAAATTGAAAAACGGAGCAGAAGGCTAGCAACTGCAGGTGGAGCCAAGCAATATCAGGTGATGTCCGGACGCCCACTTCCGCCATGGCAGAAGTTCATGGCTATCTCATCGAATAAAGCAGCATTGACTGACTTCTTGCGCAACTACATAACTGAGCATGCACCAAGAACATCGGAACTTGCTGCACACCACGAACATAAGATCTACCTTGCAGGTGGGTTAAATGATGGAGAAAAAACGGCCTGTATTTCTAGCCAAGGCGTGACACCAGTGGAAGATCTGTTTTGCTCACATGAAGAGGCAGATACAAGGATGCTTTTCCATGCTATGAAGGCAGATGAGGGATTTTCTGCTGCCAATATCCAAGGAAGCATAGTTGTCAAGTCACCTGACACAGATGTCCTCGTGCTAGCTGTGCATTATTTTCCTCAGATGCAAAGTACATCTTCTTTCTGGGTAGAAACAGGAAAGGTGACCGCTACTGCTGATCTCCATCGTCATATTTATGTTCACAGCATATGCCATGAATTAAGTCCTGTGTTTCCTAGTCTACTTCCCGCCATGCATGCTTTGACAGGATGTGATAGCGTTTCATCATTCTGTGGCATAGGAAAAAAGAAAATGTGGAAAACCATGGAGTCATTGGAGAAGAAAGGTTCAATTCCACTCCTTGGTAGTTTGGGTACTGACAACACAGTTGAGGCCGAACATGCAGCCCGACAGTTTGTTGCTGCTCTATACGATCCAAAGGATGTATATAAAGAAGAACATAATGACTTGAATCTTCTGAGAGTCCGCCTTGCTGACAAGAATGTACCATTCCACAAACTACCCCCATCAGAAGCAAGCTTTCTTCAACACTTTAAGAGAGCATCATTTCAGATCCGCATTTGGATGTTGGCTCAGGTTGCTAAACCAGATATGTCGTCACCAGATGGAAATGGGTGGCAAAGAGAGGGTGATGAATTAAAGTTGAAGTTATTTGATAGACTAACAACTGCAGAAGTATTAGATGAGCTTCTGTGCTCATGCCGTGGACGCAGACAATGTAGTAAGAACTGCAGTTGTGCAACGAATGATATGGCCTGCAAAGAGGAATGCGTCTGCAAAGCTACTGAGGACTACATGAATGAACAAACCCATCACAAACCACCGTTGGATGAGCTAGATGAATAACCATTGTGCATTAATAATTTATTAGTGCGTTTCATATATGCTGTTACAACGAGAGTTATTCCCCAGTATGGGGTAGACTGCTAATAACGCATTGAATTGATATTGCGGGAGTTACTGAATACAGTATGCACTGACTTACATGCAGTTTTGTAATTGAAAAACAAATTGAGACTTTTAGTGGAAAGACTTCAATTTTAAGTAATGATTTCTGCTCTAAAGTTATTTAGTAGTTTGTTTCATAAAGATAAGAATTGTTAAAATTTAGTTGGTTTAATTGATTTTAGTTGATTTTGTGTTATGTACCTTTGGTAACCTTTGGTTAGCTTCCGCCCGAATTGTTCATTCTGACGAAGGTCAAGCTTTTCACTCCACCTTAGACCTACAGTTTAACGTGGAATCCGAATCACGCCTCACCAGCAGCCCAGCGTCTTAACCACTAGGCCACCCAGGGTACCCATTTATCTACCAACCACTTTCTTTATTGTGTGGAAGGATGAACAGCTGGGTTTTGCTGCGCGCCGGCTGCCGTCACCTGGTCTCGAACCCGGGGTCGATGGATTCGTAGTCAACGACGCTAACCACTACACCACCGAGGCGCATATGTACAGTGCTTACAAGAAGTCTCGCGCCTCTGTCTCGTCCCAAGCTAGTCTGTTAGGTATAAAATGGGCGGTCCTTATGGCAGCGGAGGTGTGTTCGGATTGGTGCACATAATTGCTCTAACCCCATCAATGACGTCCACATTATCATTGTGTTGATCACTCTATCTATTTATATATAGAGACATACTGTATATAGATATATATAGAGTACGCAGGGGATAACGTGTCTCAGTCCCAGCTATGGTAGTTGTCTTACAATTAACAGTCCCAAGTGCAAGTTACGTTAACACCTCCACATAAACTACCCTGGACTAAAATAACATACGTGAAGCCCTTACCCACAAACCATTTAAAAAGTGTGATTTAAAAGCTCTCTGTCTCTCTCTGTCTCTCTGTGTGTCTGTGTGTCTCTGTGTGTCTCTCTCTGTGTCTCTCTGTCTGTCTGTCTGTCTGTCTCTCTCTCTCTCTGTCTCTCTGTCTCTGTCTCTCTCTGTCTCTGTCTGTCTCTCTCTGTCTCTCTCTGTCTCTGTCTGTCAGGAGGCAATTTCAGTTTCGGAACAAGGAAATTGTGCTCTCTCTGTACAATTCCTTGGTTCGGCCGCACCTGGAGTATGCAGTGCAGTTCTGGTCGCCCACCCTCAGGAAAGATATTGAGAGGCTGGAACGAGTGCAGGCGAGGGCCACAAAGTTAATCCCTTCCGTTAGGCATATGGGCTACAATCGACGGTTACGCGCCCTGAACTTGTTTTCGCTGGAAACTCGGAGGCTGCGCGGTCAACTGATCGAAGTTTTCAAGCTCTTACGCCGGTTCAACGATGTCGATTTTAGAAGCATGTTTAGTTTAAATGATAACCCAACTCGCAACAATGGTTGGAAGTTGGATTTGAAACGGTTTAGGACTAGTGTGTGTGGGAATTACTTTACGTATAAGATCTGTGACACGTGGAACAGGTTACCTTCAGAAATTGTAGATCAGTTCAAGAAAAGGTTAGACCAAATCTTGCACACTATTTGAGTGTATAGAAAATTTTCCCTGGCACCCGTTGCCATTGGTACCTCCTCGGTATGGGCCGCAAGGCCTTTTGGGGTACTACTTTTCCTTGTAACTCCTTGTAACTCTCTCTCTCTCTCTCTCTCTCTCTCTCTCTCTCTCTCTCTCTCGCTCTCTCTCTCTCTCTCTCTCTGATCACACCGCATGGCAATGTCAATGTATCCATATAACGTTAATAATAACCGAAACTCGAGAAAATATACTCCCTGCCTTCCACTCTACTCCAAATCCTTTTCTCTTAGTGACCTCTTAATACAAACTAATCTATCATATTTTTCGACTTTTTAACTCTGGTAGGATTCAATTCCATTCCTATAGTGTAAGAGATACTTAAATTCATGTGTGTATTATGCCATATGATGTGCGTAATAAATAATCATTTTTAAATAGTTGGAGCGTTCAAGGTCATCTGTAATAATCTATAGACTACCCCTCAAGCCCACTCTCAACACTTAGATTCCCCTAAGACACAGGCGTCTTCAAATAACATGAATGCGTAGAGATCTAAGGTGTTAGATTCCATATTATATAATTTATGTGCTAGGTTTAAGAACGCTGGCATTGAAGGATGGAAGGAAGGGACAGTAAAAGCGATAATAGGTTTAATGAAGGAAGTGGAATGAGGATGGAGGTAAGCGTTGCTATGTCGAAGGAAACGAGGTTGGGTGGGGAATTACGAAGGGAGGAGGAAATGCTAAACACAAACTCAAATATTTATTTTAATGCCCTAGACCTAGAAATACAAAGAGCAAAATACCTTAAACTAACAATGAATTGACAGAAACAGAAGAGTCTGGTCTTAGACGCACTGATAGGTTTAACGTATGTGGCTAGAGGCCGCCACTCAGAATTACCACTACTACCTAAGTCATAATAAGGTTATTTACTATGACAGAGTAGTCATGAGTAGTTATGGAAATAATATATGATTATACTGTTGATGGCTGACTATATTCAGTTGGGATATAAACTATTGCTGACAATCTTTGGATCCTTGGCTTTTAAGACGAAATTTTTATGCATATGTTCAATAAAATAGGAAATTGGCTGATTATTATTACCATTCGAAGGGTTGGTACCCTTCACAACCGAAATCAATTTCAGAAGGGGTGCATGGTATCCTCATTTCCTTTATCGTCCCAGCACGCTTCACATAAGCCATTTACACAAAGATGGAAAGGCCGTCTGTGCACCACGAGACGACCCAGGCAATGCGGGGAGCAATGGTGACATTGCATGAATATGGCGTGCCAATAAGAGAAATATCAAGACGACTAGACGTTCATCGAAGCACTGTGGAACGGTGGATTCATCGGTATGAAGCAGAAAACTCAATCGCTACTTTGCCGAGGTCTGGTCCTCCGCGTTCAACATCTCAAGAGGAAGATGCTGCGATTGTTAATCATGCCAGAGAGCATCCGTTTGTTCCAGCGACGCATATTCACAGACACCTGAACCTTCGTTGTAGCGCAAATACAGTTAACAACAGACTTCACGAGGCAGGGTATTTTTCTCGCCGTCCAGCTATAAAACCTGCATTGACGATTGAGCATAAAGAGGCGCGGATGGGATTTGCCTTGCAATACTTGCCGCAGGAGGAAGAATTCTGGAGAAAAGTTGTGTACTGTGACGAAAAAACATTTTCAACAGATAGTCATGGTTCCCTGCATTGTTGGAGGCAGCGCGGAAAACGCTATGAAGAAGGAAATGTTTTCCCGAGCAAACGTAGTGGTCACATCAATCTCGGTGTGTGGGGCTGGATGTCTGGCTATGGTGTCGGAGAATTGACTCAAGTAGATGGACTCTTTACTGGACAGCAATATTGCCAGATACTGGAAGAGGTGCTGCTACCCAGTGTTCGTGCGTATCTGGTTCCAGCACCGGAACCATTTTACTTAATGGAAGATAACAGTCCCATTCATAGGAGTAACGTTGTGAGAGCGTGGTACGAAGATCACCCAGAGATTATTAATCTAATTCTGCCACCACGTTCTCCTGATTTGAATCCGATTGAAAACCTTTGGGCAATAATGATTAACGAATGGGAGCAACGCAATGAAAGAACATATGAAGCACTTTTAGCTCACACGAGGAATAGTTGGGAGAGCTTACGCCGAACACCAAACATTCCCTACAATGTGGCCTCTTCTATGCTGCAACGATTGCAAGAAATTATTGATGCTGGAGGAAGCTATACGAAATACTGATGTTAAAGCCATGACGTAAATGTGTATCGAATATATATTTATGTTAATATAGAATTTTTATTATTTTTATGTTTGACATCTATAAAAGTATATATTGTGACCATGAAAGAACTTTACTTATCCTTAGTTAGAATCTTTTCTTGCAATGTCTATGCTCGTGGAGATGATATTATATGCATTGTTGAAACAAACTATGAGAAGGTAATAGTTTCAGGAAAAAAATAAAAACTGGCAACATCGAGGTCATCACATGTTTATGGGAATTGTCATATGATATGCTACCAATAAACTCTTATATACTACTATATACAGTATACTATATTACGTAATAATTACGATGAACAAATCAAATGCAAATTTCTCTGATTCACGGCCCACCAGTCTTGCTTTAGACTAATGACTTTCATGAGATGGAATAGGTTTAACATAGTTCGTTTAATAGGTTACCACTTAAAACAATGGATAAACTATCTATTAGTGAGACGACCGTGACTTCCTCGAAATGCGAGCGCGTGAGAGTTCACTGAGGAATTTGGTCATTAGAGTCTTCACGTAGGATATATATCACAAACAACAATATTGACAACAATTCCCAACAATTACTTAATATCAATAATTGCATTTGAGCAAATAATTTAGATTTGCGTCAAAATAACTTAGGTATCATGCCATGATTTGAGATATTTGCCGAATTAGTCGTTCTCTATAGTCTACCGTATATATTGAGACGGTATAATGTAATGCCCAGCTAATATTATGATGACTAGGATTGCTCCATAACCATCCCAACATCCCGAAACTTGCTCCATTCTGCTTCTTAATCATTTGTATTTTAAACACTAAAATGTAGCAGAAGTGACGTAATAATGGACGTCATTGATTGTGTTAGAGCAGTTATGTGCACCAATCCGAATACACCTCCGCTGCCATAAGGACCGCCCATTTTATACCTAACAGACTAGCTTGGGACGAGACAGAAGCGTGAGACTTCTTGTAAGCACTGTACATCGATATACGTATAGTAACTTAATTTTTGTTTTACAAAATTGACGTTCTTCAAATCTCAATATCGGTCCTTTCGCACAGTTAACAATTCAAACTTTATTTTCGAGTGCAACATTATTATATAGTACCTGTACATAGCTGAAGTTAATGGCTGATTTTACTATCTTAGCACACTCAGAATGGAGGACAGCATGCCAAACTTATATGTCCAGATGGTGTAGATCATTTTAGGGCATGTTGTACATTTCTGTACGAGGAGGGTATTAAACTCCAAAAATATGGCCTGTTATCGGGGTTGGCCGCTCTCCTACTAATAATGTCCTTTCACTGACGCACGACATCAAGTGCAAGTCGACAATAATATTGAAGTGATTAATAGTGAAGTGATTTTGTGATTAGCAGGAAGTTTATTTTGTTTTTATTTAAGGATAATTTATTCGCTTTCAGCCAGTCGCATACTCTTGCGATGTCTCTGTTTACTATTTCGTTAAGGGATGTCCGCGTATTGGAAGCCTTTCCCATTATGAGAGCTGTGAAAGTCATTAATGTAGATCAGAAATAGTAAGGGGCCCAAAATGCTTCCTTGTGGAGCTCCATGTGTGATCTTTAGTTCGGTCGTGATGATATTATTATCTTTGATGTATTGGCTCCTGTTATAACGAGTTGAGACTTTTAGTGGAAAGATTCCAATTTTAAGTAATGATTTCTGCTTTAAAGTTATTTAGTAGTTTGCTTCATAAAGGTAAGAATTGTTAAAATTTAGTTGGTTTAATTGATTTTAGTTGATTTTGTGTTATGTACCTTTGTTAACCTTTAGTTAGCTTCCGCCCGAATTGTTCATTCTGACGAAGTTCAAGCTTTTCACTCCACCTGACTCCACTTCCCTGACGAGGTGTACTTCTGAATACACGAAAGACCTTGGAATCATTTTTCTTTTTCCTTGTGGGTATACACCATTCATTTCACGTGTTTAATTGTGAAATTCATCCCATATATATATATATATATATATATATATATAAATTTACGATTGGTTAGGTTAAGTCGTAATATTTTCGTTAGTTTTAACGTTTTATTTGATTAAGCATACGCGGACAAAGTCGGGGAACGCAAACTACACTAGGATAATGTAGGGGAACGTAAACTACACTTACTCCATGTTTAGTATAAATTTCTTGGGGCATTGTGCCTTTTTGACATGTTTATAAATAAAATGTTTTTGCCATATAACTTTTAGGAGAGGTTTATGTAACCATGGTTTATTTTGCTTTTTATGGGTCGGGTCTATTGTAGTCACAGAACAAAGCTCGTTCAATGAATCGTATAATAAATCTGAGAACTTAATAATTTTTTCTTTTATGTCGTCAGCCCCTTCGAAGACTTCGGACCTATAACTATAATCTATTCAGTCTAATTTTTGTTTCAGACCTAAATTTTAATTTTTTTTTTTACTTTTATTTTTACGCGATCTTTCTCCGGGATTTTATGACCTTCACTTAACGCTAAGACAGCCGAAATGGTCAGAGATCCCCAGCAGAAATATACTAGCTGTATGGTTCAGATGACCTTTACACCATATATGCTCTATTAAGGTTGAATGCTCTCTTTGAGTCGTAAAGCGTGCAGCTCGCGTAATGGCTGGACAGAAGCCATATGTTACCATTCTGTTTACGAGTTTTTATGATCTCTGTGTTTATTGCATTTTAAGAGATCAGAATTGGAGTCGCCCAGGAAGATTGCTTTATGCTGTTTTATACTATTATGATTTGAAATAAAGTCAATATTCTTCAGGAAATGGATAAAACCTCCATTTGGAGCCGATAGATACAAATTATATTTAAATTAGTATTTTCCAGGGTTATATTTACGGCGCATGAATCAATGGAGTTGGACATTAATATAAGACTAGTGATTTGTGTACAAAGAATGGATTTGTATATGTAAATTGAAACCCCCCTTCTTTTCTGCCGTTACGATATGTCTGATAACATTTATACCCAACCAAAGGGTATAAGTCTCTAGTTGTTTCTTTTATGTATGTTTCCATGAGGACTATGATAGAAAATTGTGTTCCGATTAATTGCAGTAAATTTTGTATCTTCAAAATTAGCAGGTATGCTCCTTATATTTAGAGTTGGAATCATAAATTTATTATTGAAATTTAGGTGGGCGGAACCTACGTCATTTATATCGTAATAAACACTCTCGGAGACAATATGTGGTAGATTAAAAAAATCATCATCGCTTTCGTGTTGATCTCGTAACACTCCTAAAGGGCTAGGAAGGTCTTTCAGGGAAGTATAAGACAGTGAGGAATTCGACTAGGAAGAGAAGGCAATAAAATTTTAGGGAAGCTAGAAGGAAAGGAAAACTTGGCCAGGATGTTACAAATGAAGTAAGGCACTTTACTGCTTGGAAATCATATATTGATTGGGGTGTTCCGACAGTAGCATGAGCGAATGAAAATGATAGTATCATAAAAATAATAGTAGGCTAAGTAATAAGAACAGTAATAATACTAGATAGTGATAACTAATAACAAATGATAGATGGCAATAATAATAATAATAATAAAATAATAAAAATAATAATAATAATAAATATAAGTAATTATGATAGTAAATGATAAAAATTGACAAATAATAATGAGAGTAAGCAACAAAATTGACAAGTTGCATCAGGCAGGCTCAGTTACAGTTTGTGGTAGGTCTTGAGTAAATTATTGGGATGGCGGTGATTTTGATCAGATAGAAAACTAACTATTTAGAAGCTTATCAGGCAAATTCAGTTACAGTTTATGGCGAGCCAACTCTAAAATTTCAGTAAGTAGGACAGCGGCAAAGTAATGATAATAGCAATAAATATAACAACCATAGCCACAGTGGCGAAATAAAGATAATACAATATATTCGTATTATTATCATCAGTTATTTATCAATAATTAATTAATTAATATCATCAATCAATCAATGTTAACCAGTTAAAAATACAAAATACTCGCATTATTACCATCAGTTATTTATCACTAATTAATTAATATCGCCAATCAATCACTATTAAGCCATTAATAATATAATATATTCTTATTCTTACCATCAAATTGTTTATTATTATTTTTCATTAATTTTTATAGATACACCAAGAATACCGGCAATGGACCAAATAAAGACAATATTAAATACTAAAGGGATCTTACTTTAAAACATATAGTAATGAACACTAGAATATACTCGTATAATTATTATCATTAATTACACTAGCCAACAAGTACTTTTCATCAGATGTAATTATGGGTGGGCTGTTGGGACGCTGATTTCAAATCTGTTTTCGGTTTTTCTCTAGCACGTCTAGTTTTCGAGATGAGACCGATCATAATATATATAATAAATATAATATAATACTATATACCTTTGGTTACCTTTGGTTTGTTTCCGCCCGAATTGTTCATTCTGACGAAGGTCAAGCTTTTCACTCCACCTTAGACCTATAGTTTAACGTGGAATCCGAACCACGCCTCACCAGCAGCCCAGCGTCTTAACCACTAGGCCACCCAGGGTACCCATTTATCTACCAACTACTTTCCTTTATTGTGTGGAAGGATGAACAGCTGGGTTTTGCTGCGCGCCGGCTGCCGTCACCGGGTCTCGATCCCGGGGCAGATGGATTCGTGGTCAGCGATGCTAACCAGTACACCACCGGGGCGCATTATATATATGTAATGTATATAATATGCATATAACCAGGGCCTATCAGAGGGGAAGATAGGATGGGCATTTGGCCGGGGCCTCAAGCTTAAAGGGGCTTCAAATTTAGAAACTTTCAGGTTTGAATATAATGTTTTGCAGTGAAAGTAATAATTGGGTTTAGCTATGGGGCCTCAAAAGCTGGAAATGGCCCGGGCCTCTCTGGACCTCTGAGAGGGCCTGCATATAACTATATATAATATAATATGTAATAATATATATACAATATATAATATGCATCCTTTATATAATATAATAATATATATAATATATATATAACTATATATAATATAATATATAATAGAATAATATAATATATTGTAGAATTAGGCAACATGTTCGAGTCGGCCAAATTAAGTATAAGTGATGTAGATGTATTAGGGGTAACCAGTGGTAATTTTTCATACGTTACTGATATGAGTAGTACCACCAGGTGGATTGATCATTGTCTCACTAGTAATAATCTAAAGGATCGAATTGTTAGAGTTCATATTCTGCATGATTTCCTTCTTTCTGATCATAGACCATTAGAACTATTAATTAATTTTACCAATTTATGCGCAACACGACATAACAAGAAGTCAATAGGTAAGAATAATCACGTCGATTGGTATAGAGAATAGAATACAAAGACAGAACAGGTCACCTCTTTAATAATTTACAAATTTTGCATCTTGCATCTTGCTCAAATGATTCTCACTATAAACTCATAGATAGGTATTATAGTAAGATAGTATCCCTGTTAAGAGAAGCAGGAAGCCCCCTGCTTAAATCTTACAACTATCATACTAAGATTATTTCTGGATGAAATAATTTTATTGCTCTCCTGAAGAGGGAATCGAAAGATGCCTACGATTTGTAGTGCTTTCAAAGGAGACCCAGATTAGGACCAGTATACATGAATATGTGTAGAAGTAGGGGTCAGTATAAGGCGGGCCATAAGGCGATATAAACAGGAAGAAGAGGCTATTCGAGCATCAAAAGCCTGTGAAGCTCGCATAAATAACGATAACAAATTTTGGAAATTTGTTAAAAGTCAAACGGGTGTCAAAAGTGTCCTCCCTCCGTCATTGATGGCGTGTCGGGGGAGGATGAAATTGCAAAGCTGTGGAAAAACCACTACTCTAACATTCTTAACAGTGTGAGTAGGGATAATTTTAAGATAGATTGCAGCGAAACACCTGTGGGATGGACAAGGGAAACTACTTTGATATCAGTTTCTGAAGTAAAGAGGTTAATTAAAGAGTTAAAGACTGATTCTGCGTCAGAGGTAGATGACCTATCGAATGAACACTTAAAATATGCCAATGACGTAGTATGTCTGCCTATATCATTGCTCTTATCAGTCATGCTTGCTCATAGCTATATCCCTGCAGAGTTCATGAGGGTATATATTTTGACCCTGGTCAAAAATAAGTATGGAGACATTCTGTTCAGCAATAATTACAGGCCCATTGCTGTCACTTCCTGCTTCTCGAAACTACTATTTTGAAAAACTCTCGTTACTCTGATTAAATGATTACCTCTGGACATCTCCGAATCAGTTTGATTTTAAAAGGTCCCACTCAACTTACCTGTGTATCTATGTATTAAAGAAACAATATCTAATACATTGACAGTAATTCAACTATTTATAGCTGTTTCTTAGATATAAGTAAGGCATATGATAGAGTGAACCACAATATTTTATTTAAAAAACTAGAAGACAGGAAGGTTCAATTGTACATATTAAATTTATTGAAATTTTGGTACTCCCACCAATCTTTTACCGTTTGGTGGAGCAATGTGCTATCCGAATGTTTTGGCAACTCTTGCCGGGTGAGACAAGGCTCCTTGCTCTCCTCTATGCTATTTAATGTGTATATTGACGGTTTAATTGCTTCACTTAATGAGGCAATAGTGAGATGTTGTATAGATAACGCAAGGATAAATAACTTAATTTATGCCGATGATATTGTGTTAATAAGTCCCTCTGTTAAAGGTCTGGATCGGCTAGTAGAAGTCTGCGAAGTGTATTCGCAGAAACATGATATTCTTTTTAATGTTACAAAAACTAAGTTTATGCAATTTCATCCTAAAAGCTATAATCAGCCAGCTGATATTAGGTTTAAAATGAAAGGTGAAGTAATTGAGGAAGTACAAGAGTTTAAGTATTTGAGTCAAACTATTACCAGCTCCTTGAGTGATGACTCGGATATAAGAAAACTCGAAGCCTTTGTGCTAAAGCGAATGTGACTATAAGGAGCTTTCTGTTCTGTACAAGTGAAGCTAAAGACACTCTCTTTCGTACTTTCTGCAGTAATATATACGAACAGCAACTCTGGGTGAATTCTAAAAAAGGTTCTGACAGAACCCTAAATTTGCTGTACAACAGGTCTTTTAAACTCTTACATAAATTACCCCCGAGATGCTCAGCTTCGCAAATGTTTGCTACCCGCAATGTCCCGAGCTTCCTGGAGGTAACAAGACGTGCTCAATACAGTCTAATGCAAAGAATTAAAAATCAACCAACCCGATAATCCAAGCTATCCATGAGTCCTGCAATTTATCCTCTAAGTCTAAGCTATGGAATTCTTGGTACGAAAACGTCTGTCTGTGGCTCCACTTAACTCCGACATTACTGGATTATTTCTAATCAACTGTATATATTTCTATCCTTAGTATGTGAACTGTCATTGTATTAACAATATTTGTCATATGGACTATCTGCCAATAAACATTTTCATTTTCATTTCATTTTCATTTTCATATAATACTATATACACAATATATAACATGCGTCCTTTATACATGTAGCGGAGTATTTTGTCGTTGCAGCTGAGGTGTAGGTTTCTGCTTTACCGTTTCTGTACCCTCATGTATGGCATTTTGTCGTTTCAACTTAGGCTTTCCACAGGATATCTTGTAGTGTTTTCGGTGAGACAGACAGTTGCTGGCTACAAATTTGCAAACTTTGCACATGTACACTTTTTTATTCTAACAGTCACATGTCTAGTTGTGTGTTGTGTTTTGTTTTGTGTCCCCCACTTACTTACACATTTTATTGTTTTAGGTGATTTACATCAACCCACTCATCGATCATTATGCCTCGAAAGTGTAAAAATCACCCCGACAATTTCTGTTACGTGTGCGGCTTGACTCGTTTGCGACTAAATCACAACGGCGTACAATAGGGTGTCCCATTTTTGACCAAATTCTTTTTTTCCCGGGTCCAACCTCCTAATATCATTATGTCTGTTGCTCTAAGTAAGAAAATGGCAATTATTTTCCATTTGATTAAAATTTCAGACCCCCTAGGCCTACAAAACCAATTTTCCCCCTTTTCTTTATCAAAAGTTGTCGATTTTCTGAAGTCTTTCGGTTATAAATTTTTTGCATTTTACTATAACCTCAGACTATGTACATTTTTGGATAGAAAATTAAAATAGCTATCGATTGATATCAAATTTACTATGCTTTCTTACGAAAATAGAAAATTAAAAGGCAAAAATGTTCATTTCTTAATATTCTTGTCTCCATTTCTGACCCTAAAGCCGTATAAAACCATATATATATATGGAGAATTACGACTTCTGATTGATCGAGGTCCATGGTGTATTGGATAGCATATCTGATCAGCAATCGGATGATCCCGGGTTCGATTCCCGGGTGGTACCTTATTTTTCATTTGTTCGTTCTCCCTCCTCATCTTGTGCGGAACGCTCTTCTACACAAGCGTCGTTCTTTACATTAATTATTGTTGTTTGCAGTTAAAATGTGTAATATATATATATATATATATATATATATATATATATATATATATATAATGTTTGTGTGTGTACTAACTGTATTTCTATTTATTTTCAGATTTATGATTATGATATGATTTATGATATGATTATGATACAAATTTCAGATTAGATTAGTTAGACTAAAATGGCTTGTGCAAAAGTTGAAACTCGTACCACGGATAAGCCAGAAGATTGGCTTATCATAAACTTAATTCACAATTTGGAACCTCAGAAAGGGTCTCTTTTGCCATCTAATGGTGACGTCTTACGTCAGTATCTATTTTTATCAAGAGGACCTATGAAAAAGAAATCACAGTCACATGTGATCCAAGAAGTACTAAGAAAAGTTAAAAAAATTTGGGATTGGGCCGGTATCACATGCCAAGATACTTCAAAAAGCCACCATCCGAGGAAATTTGTACAGCAATTGATAAAGCAATATGAATACTTCTTGAAAAACAAAACACAGGAAGATAGAATAAATAAGAAGAGACCATCTTTCCTGAAGGAATTAAAGTTATTTGATATTTGTTCTCAAAATGCCATAGAAATAATAAAAAAGATCCATTAAGAACTTCGGTAAAAGCAGCAAGATATAGAGTTTCTAATAGACCAAAGAGGACCCAAAAAGCTTTGCTTAGGATCACTAGATAAAAGCTATCAAAACAAGTTTGACAGTCAGGTGTAAAGAGTGAAACGTGAAAAATTACTTAAAGAGAAGGAACTGGAGAGACAGGAAAAACTCAGCATGACCTTGAAAACAGATATTGAAGGAGAGATAGCGATTCCTAATGAACCAAATCCTATTCCAAGTACATCATATGCTACAGATGAGGATTATACGCCTCCTCCATCAAAATCCTCATGCAAAAGAAAAAATATTGTATAGAATCCTATTGTTTCAAATATTGCAGATCGTCTTACCCTTTCTGTTCGCCAAAGAACAGGGTTTGCTGCTGTTATTGCAAGTCAGTGCGATAAAGACCTGAGTGATATCACTTTATCAAAATTAACGATACACAGACAAGGGATATAAAGCAGAATTGAAACAGCCAAAATGGTCAAAGAAAAGTTTATACCACCTGAACATTGTGCTCTACACTGGGATGGGAAGCTCGTTTCTGATAACAGTGGGGAAACGGGAGAAAGGCTCAATAATAACGTCAGGGATCCCTTCAGCACCCGAAGGAAAAGTTCTTGCTATACCAACTATTCTGGATTCCTCTGGTAAAATGCAAGCAAACGCCTCATTTAATGCTGCAAAAGATTGGAACTTGGACCAAAACATTTGGGAACTGGTTTTTGATACGACAGCGTCTAATACAGGTTGGATAAATGGAGCCTGCATCATTTTAGAAGAGCTCCTAGAAAGGAAGGTAATGTGGCTTGCATGTAGGTATCACATTTACGAAAGAGTCTTGACCGCAGCATTTACTCAAATACTTGGCACTACCACAGGCCGAGAAAATGTTATTTAAACAGTTTCGAGATAAATGGAAGACATTAGACGTCACAAAACCTTATACAACTTCGAAAATTACAAATAGACAGATGAAATCAAAGATGCAACGAGTAACCCAAGTTTTGAAGATGTTAAGCGACACAGATACCAGAAACATATTTCTCAGGAATGATTATAGAAAATGCGCAGTTGTCGTTCTCCAAATTCTTGGACATATACCACCTAACAGAGTTCGTTGGCTCCGTCCCGGAGCAATTCATAATGCTTGCTGGATGGAAACTATTCTCTATTCTGTTAAAATACTGGCATTCAGCAAACAAATGGATTATTCTGAAGAATATGTGAAACACTTAGAGGAGTTCTGCTTATTCACTGCTTTATATATCCAACCATGGCTCAAACACCAAAAGCGTCGGATGCAGCAATCAATGATTTGACTTTCTATAGTGACCTTCACATATATAGTGACACAGTGGACAGAAATGTAGTTCATTGTACAATCAAGATATTCGAAAGCCATTGTTGGTACCTAACTGAGGAGCTTATTCCATTTTCATTTTCTTCTTCAAGTATATCTGATGAAGAGAAAAGAAACATTGCTACAGAAATTATTAGATCACATAGAAATGATAAAAACAGCTTGTATGCCCAAAGTGGCAAACTAGTATTTCCTTTGATCAATAAATCAACCAAACTAGCTTCCCTAGCTGGACCAAAATCTTGGTTTTTCTTTGATGTTCTACATAGCAATGGAAAATGGTTAAATAAACCTGTTAAAACATGGAAAGAGGACAGAGATTTTATTCATATCTCCAATTTTGTACACAGTCTTAAGGTTGTTAATGATGCGGCTGAGCGTGGAGTAGTACAATTAATTGATTTCGCAAATTGCATCACAACAGATGAAGAACAAAGATAACTCCTGCAAGTTTCTTGACATCTTTTAAATAGAGTTCCTTAGTTCAACTGTTAGAATAGCTTCAATCATTATCAGTATTCACATTTTATTTCATACATTCATTTGCTTTACTAAATATGTTTGTTGAATAAAAAAAACGATGGGGCTCAAGAGCTGGCATGAAATGTTCAATCTCTTGAGTTGTTCCCAATTTAGAAATATTGTGAGTCTCAAATATATTCCAAGGCCCATTGCCGCGAAGCTGCATTGGGATGATGCTTCACAAGTGGCGGTAACACCTATTCTCTAAATCCCATTCAAGACAAAATGAGAAGAAAATGTTAAAAAAAAGACATTTTTGCCTTTTGGTACAAAAGCATAGTAAATTAGGTATCAATCGATAGCTATTTTAATTTTCTATTAAAAAATGTACATCGAATGAGGTTATAATAAAATGTAAGAAATATATAACCGAAAGACTTCCGAAAATCGACAATTTTTGATAAAGAAAAGAGGAAAATTGGTTTTGTAGGGCCTAGGGGGTTCGAAATTCTCATCAAATGGAAAATAATTGCTATTTTCTTACTTAGAGCAGCAGGCGCATAATGATATTAGGAGGTTGGACCCGGGAAAAAAAGAGGTTGGTAAAAAATAGGACACCGTAGCGTACAATCACGATGGATCTTCGGAAAACTTACCGGTTATACTTCGGCTGTCGACTAGGCGACCAAGATAAGGCGTGGGCACCACATGTTATCTGTACCGCTTGTTCGAATGGATTACGTGACCGGTTGAACCAAAGGAAAAAGTCGATGCCGTTCGCTCTACCCATGATATGAAAGGAGCCGAGAGACCATCATGGCGATTGTTACTTTTGCAATGTTAACATAACTGGATTCTCCGTGAAGAACAAGCATAACACCGTTTATCCAAATGTAGACTCCGCGCTCAGACCGATCCCTCACGATGACACGATGCCGATTCCGGTACCTCCACAGCCGGAGAGGCTTACCCAAAACGAGTTAAATGACCTCATTAGAGACCTAGCCCTCTCCAAAGAGAAATCAGAACTTCTTTCCTCGAGACTCAAGCAGAAACACTTACTTGAGAAGAACATCCGAATGTGTCACTATCGAACACGAAACCATGATTTGGCGACATTCATTACAGTAGACAGACTGCTCTGCTATTGCCATGATATCAATGGACTTTCCGAGAACTTGTCACAGGTACACACACCATCTGAGTGGCGCCTCTTCATTGATTCCTTACAGCGAAGCTTGAAAGCGGTTCTCCTGCATAACGGGAACTTAAAGCCGTCCATCCCGATCGCCCAATCCGTTCATCTAAAGGAAACGTATAACATGAATATACTACTCGAAGCAATCCAATACAGCACTCATCAATGGAATATCTGTGGTGATCTCAAAGTCATTGGTATGTTAATGAGCATGCAAGGAGGGTTCACGAAATACTTTCGTTTCCTATGCTTATGGGGTAGCCGTGCTCCCGCGGATCATCAGACGTGACTGCCATCAAAGAAACACATACGAGCCAGGAACGGGCAGTGTCCAGTGTGTTCCTTTAGTTGATCCAAAGAAGATTTTCCTGCCACCTCACCACATTAAATTCGGCTTAATGAAAATTTTTGTGAAAGTGATGGGTAAGGCGAATTCGAGATGGTTTCGATACCTTGTTGAGAAATTTACAAACATCAGTGCCGCGAAATTGAAGGAGGGAATCTTTGTGGGGCCCCAAATCAGGGAGGTTCTGCAGGATGAAGGCTTTGAAGAAAGCCTCAATGCCTTAGAACTAAAAGCAAAAAGCATGGCAGGCTTTCAAATGGATTTGTGAAAACATCTTGGGTAACTACGAGTCTTCCGCATACAAAGATGGAGTTCAGAAACTGCTCGATGCATATCAAGAAATGGGCTGTCGCATGTCCTTGAAAATACATTTTTTACATTCGCATCTATATTTCTTTCCCGAAAATCTTGGCGCGGTGAGTGACGAACAGGGGGAACGCTTCCATCAAGACATCCAGTCAATGGAAAATCGCTACCAAGGTTTCTGGATCGAAAGTATGCTGGCAGACAACTGCTGGATGTTGTACCGCGACGATCCGGACAAGGTTTACAAAACAAAATCGTACTCGCAACGTTTTTATGTTGGTGTACATTTCTTTTTATGAATAAAGTTGTACTTTTACGATAAATTGTGCTGAAATTAACACCAGTCATATTTCGATAACTTTATGTGATAGAGGAAAACTGAAAACAGATTTGGAATCAGCGTACAAATCAGGTCTAGAAAAGTGTGTATACATCTTTGATGAGAGAAAAAAGTTCGATTTTGTCGGCTAGTGTTATTATTACTGCGATATCAATTGGTGTGGCCTTGTGGGTGAGCGTTTGAATTAATTAGGACGGAACCGTGAAGTTATTTGCATCAAAATTCACTTCCACTAAATAATTATTAAAGTCATTATCAGATTTTATTGGAACTTTTACACCGGTCGGTGATCTCTATATATATTTTCCTGTTGCGAGCGAAGCACTTCGAGATCTCACCCGGGAAGTCCATCCTGAAAGCTCTTATCCCTTTTGAAGAGGTTTCTCTTATGGCCGGTCAGATACTCGTTAACAGAAATTCTTGGTCTCACCTGGAAGCACGAGCTAGGAATTCCCGTTTCATTCAGGATCACAATCCTGACAGGTCGAATGGCGTTGTTCTCCTTGGGTCGACCCAGTCTAGAGGCTTCTATGATATCTGTTGGTTTAACATTTATTCAAAGATTTCTTCGCAAAGCCTCAATTGTTTCATGCTTCAAGTCTCCATTTTCGCTTTCAGCAGGTGTCTCTGGCCCACTGATTACCATAAGATTCTTATATTGGACCTGTTAGAGATGTTCTATTCTCTCTTCCAGTCTCTGTTTTTTTTCTGAAGGGTTTTAGCTCTTTCCTTATGCTTAGCGGACTCTTTCTGCAGGAGTTTAACTTTCTGGCTGAGGGATTCAACTTGCTCCGTGAGAGTCCGCGTACCCCCATGGAGCTCCTCGATTAAGAAGCTCTTGAGGAGCTCGAAGACCTTGCGGTTAGCAGTTGCTGTTGTTCATTGGTGCCTTGCACTACGGCAGCACCACCTGTGGAGACAGGTGGAGAGGGGACAGATGTGGCACCACCGCTTGGGGTCCAGCATTTTAGTATGTTGCTCTGGGAAGAGGAACTGGCAATGTTGTTCGTGGCAATTTGGGAGGAGTTTGGCGATAGCTCGGTAGACATATGGTTCTTGCTGCTTTTACACATTATGGGTTTGAATTTACTGTAAAATTTCTTAAGAAATTGGTACTTTCCTGGTCGTGAGACCAAATTTTATATATATACTGTATATATATCAGATCAGGTAATTTAGATCGTGAGTAGTATGGGCGAAAAATGAACGAGCGCAATAATGTTGCAATGTTGCAAGATGTTATGCAACAAAGGGGGAGGGGTTATGCAATGAAGGGGGAAGGGGTTATGCAACAAATCAATGCTGCAAAGGGGGTAGGGGAGGGAGCTTTGGGGGAGAAGGTGGGATGTCCTCATCCCCCAAAGGGAAACCTAACCTAAGCCTTAACCTAAGAAGGAGAGAGGGGTGTTCACCTGGATCCAGCAGACGCATAATGAGAATTCATCTGAGCGCCCGCTGTCTTATACGGTGTAAATCAGCCAGTCGGTTTAGAAGGCTTAATCTGACTTAGAAAGCGTAAATGGTTTGTTCAGGTGTACATTATTAGGGTTGAGTTGCCAGATAGCGCTATTTATTTAATTAATGCGTGTATTCTTGACAGTTGGCTTAGAAATCCGTCAGTCGGTTAAGAAGGTGTAACTGCCATTTGGTATACATATAATTAAATAATTTCGTTTATATATACAACCAAAAGAATTAAATAAAACACCATTACATCATTCTGTTTATTTAGATGAATTATTGGAATCAATTTCATGAAATATAGAAAATAAATATATAATCCAATACAAACGATGGAATATTTACGATAAAAAAAAATAATAATAATAATAGTATAAGAAATACGAACGAGAAATACATATATATATAATAAAAAATAAAATAAAAACTTATATAATACAAAACGATGGAGTATAACCATCAATATAACTGTACAAGAGAAATATATATATATATATATATATATATATATATATATATATATACATACACACAATTATATTAACTAATTAAACATATTGAAAATAAATGTACATCAAGATACATTCACTTTATCCTCTAATGCGCTTAACTAAAACACTAAACTCGTACGTAATCGAGTATACAGTCAATCATTATTGCTTTGCACTACGCAGTAAATACGATTTAACATTATTTCACCGCTCAAGTTATAGGAATACCTATACTCGATGTAGATGGCCTTCATATCGTTCAATACTATTTTTGTGCCCACTTTACATTCGGTTGGCAAGTTATCTTTAAACGAATACATTCAAAAACACGCACAAAACGGTCATCGTTAGCAACAACATCATTATTAAAAACAAGTTTATAAATACTCCTTTCCAATCGAAGGTTTATTCTTACCGACCCGAGCTTTTCAATCGTGAACTCTTCACACTGCATAGCGGCAGTTGAAATAATCATCTAAGTCGTAACGACAGCTGCTCACTATATAAAGAAATAGTTCTTCAGGGTGAACGGTGTAGGTGAGTTCAGCCCTGTACCGCTCAAGTGCTTTGTACCAAAGTTCATGATCTTTCAAAAAGTCTAAACCTTTTAAAGAAGCATCCAGCTCTAGATCATTCTCGCCTTGTTCAGTCCCACACTCGGTAAACCCGTCGAGCAGAGCGGTGTATGCGTATTCAAGAACCGTATGAAAATAAAGCATATCTGTAATACGCGCGTCTAATATACGCTTCAGCTTGCGGAAACCGACGATTTGAAACATTCTGTCGAGGATGAATCGGTTTCGCGTAGGGACAAGAACGTTATTATCAGAAGCATTCTTCCACATCAGTCGTATATCAATGCACGGCTGATCGTTATTTATACACAACGTACAAACAATGGCATATGAGGGGTATCACTAATCTGCTCTCTTCTTGTACCTACACCTGCAGGAATTTTATAACATCCTCACTCCACTTCTCAACTACCACGAAGATTCTATTCATCTCCTCAACACTTAAATAAACAACATTCCGTTTGTTTGTTTGTCTACAAGTCGTTTCCAGTGCATAGTTAATGGCACCGGTTTTTCACGCCTGAACTCTTGCAATAACTTCGTCACGGGTGACACATACACGGACCATTGGGAGAATGCTTCTAAAAGGAAGGTCCATCGTATTCCAGGAGGCGCACGTCCACTCGGTTTCAAGCTCTGAGATGACTATGAGCCACAGGCGAGGGATCGGCTCGACGGGAGGAGTGAGTCACACCACCATAAGCTGATGAAACGTGTACGGCGTTGTTCCAACGTGAATACTTGTATCCCATTATACTGGGTAGGTGTTTTGAGAAATTTTCCGATACATGAAGCAATACCGGTTTTAATGTTTTATCACTCCCACTCCCCAGAATACGCACCAGACATTTTTGCTTAGGGGGATTTTCACGAACTAAACACATTTTATTCATACTCCGGCGCACTATTTGAGAGAAATATATGACCATATTTTTCCTTTCTGCTTAGCATGCGATACTCATCTTTAAATTCTGTTAGATACTCACGCAGACCTTTAGCCACAACCTCACTACAAACCTCGTCATGATATATATTAATGTAGTGGTAAAAATACTTAAGATTCTCCATGATGACAAGATTTACATTCTCAGTCGCAGGGTACGAGTACTCGGTATGATGCAACATGACATAATATCGCTTGTTTTACCACTCATCAACAAGACTCACTCAACATAACCGTTGCTTCTTTTCTGCACGTGTCGTTTCTTCTACTTCACGATATATGTATGTAAGCTTTTATAAAGAATAGTCCTGCAACATAGTTCAATACAGCACTTGTACCACGAAATCCTGCAATACTCTCGCCAGAATAGCCGTAGATTATTTGTACCTCTTGTTCCTCGCACGATTCAATGTAGCCTTAAAAGTATCAAAGGAGGGTGGAATAGGGAGCCATTGAGTAACCTTATCTTCACACTTTGCCGAATACCACTTCATAAACGTCGAACACGCAATATTAAAGGTAGCCATTACTATTTTTCGTCTACGTGGGGAAATGCACGTTTGAGACCCAGGGCTTGCAGCGGTCAACTGAGCACGCAGGGAAGAGATATGCCCAGGTAGTAGCAGGAGTCATGAGACCGATCATACAGGTGGGCGGAGCTTAGAACTTTCTCCTGTACACACACTGGGCGGAGCTTAGAATTTTCTCCTGTACACACACACACACACACACACACAAATGAGAAAGTGAAACGCTAATTGAAACACGATTTATTTAATAAACGAATTATTCAAGGTATATATATATTTACAAATACATGTAATAAATAAACATATCGTTAACAATAGACATATAACAATCAAAGATTATGGTATCCAAAGGGTACGGTATCATAGGTACCAGGCACTTGGTATCGTTTCCTATAGGTGTTACGGCACAACTTTGTACCCCTAAGTTCCTTCACGCCTCCCAGCTTCTGCGCCCGAAAATTGTGGGTACCTACAGTTAGTTGGGATGGCTGGTCGCCCTCACCATCATCCAAGCACACTAGATCCTTCAACGAATCAAAGTTAACGAACCACCGATTCGCCTGGTTGAGCGTGATACCTTTAGCCTTCACGATATATTTCATATCCTCCCCCACATTCACCCGTACCCCATAAGTTTTTGGTCCTGTTGAGACAAAATAGTCGGCGTATGCGATGTCGCCATACTCATCCTTGATCTCATCAGTCAGCTCCCCGAGAAATTCACCAATAGGAGGCATGTATTCACCCTCCCTCGTTGTGAATATCACACTATCTGTATCGGCGTACAGAACCCTCCGACCAAGAGAATGAAATAGGTCCCAAAGTTTGATGCGTGCGTACGCCGTTGTGAAGCTGGCTACAGGTATGCTTGTAACCCGTGAGGTATCTGTGGCCAATTCGGTATTGTTGTACTTTATTATGTAAATATTACCTACATTCACGATTTCCATAACCTCTTTATCGGGAGCATTGGCATAATCCCAGACTTCACTATAACTTTGTGCCAAATGAACGTTCCCTTTGCCAGTATTCTGTGCAAATTTTCCCCAAAGACTGTTTAGACACAACTTTGCACTAAAGCGCTTGCCTGGGTTCTTTACAATTTGGGAACGGTCAAGCTGTATACCTTCACGGTCACGGTAACGTTGAATATAAGCCGATTTTTCATCTTCGGTATCAACTCCTCGCGGATACCCTGATGCTTCTACCTTATCCTTCAAAAAAGCGTTTATATATGGCGTGAAAAGGTTGGGTAGCTTCTGAAACCTCCACACCTCATGTATCTTCAATATTCTGTAGCCATGGCGAACGCTAGGTCCATCAGGGCTTGTATATACACCTCTGATCTTACGCTGGTTGGTTGTGTGATTACATTCCCCATTGTTCTCCTCTGCGCACTTCACGCACAGGGGAAACATGAGCTTGTGATCTATAACGACGGTAAGATCGGCATCCATAAATCGCGTGGGGGGAGCACATCTACGAAAGAAAGGCCGAAATAGTACCCGTTCAAATTTGTGGAACACCTCGATGGTGGGCAGGTCAGGTCCCACCAGTTTTCAGGTGCACCCACGGGGTACGGATTGTTCTTCATCACGTAGGGATATAAAGAACAGAAGTCGTAGTAATGGAGTTTCACGCCCTCCGTAGGCGGAAAGTATAGCTTGAAGGGATTTGTACGCCCTCCGAACAAGCTATCACCGCATTTGAGAGGATCCAGCACCATTGAACGTTGATCGTGTTTATTTCTTCACGGTACTGTCCATCTGTTTCCATCCGTGCATCATACTCATGCTCCCACAAGACTTTGTGAGTGAACTGGGAGCCTATAAGTTGATCGCGGGTGCGGGTCCACGCAAGACTGTCGGCAGGAGATCTACCGTGGATATCTCCTACGATTCCACACTCAGGACGGGGGCATCCGTGCCACCAGCAACCGTTAAAGGAGTACACAGTCTTCTCACCAGTGGCACGGTTTTCGCTTAGACCATCAACCCAAAAAACACGACCATTAACCTTAATGGGTACTTCCCCCGTGTTGCGGGCATGCTTTATGTATACACCTGTCTGCTGCTGTATGTGTATGAGCCAGTAAATAGCCTTGTGCCCATAACTGCGGGGATTGTTTCTGTGAATGACGGCTAAGGTGTCTTTAGGCATGAAGTTATTCTTGAACACCGTAAAACATAATGAGGCGATCGTGGTTGCGACTTGCAACGGATCGCATTTGAAACGGTCTATGTACATCCTTCTAAAGGCCTGGAAACATACTCTAAGCACGCGCACATCATTCACGCAATAACGCTCACATTCATCAGCTATATTATAAGGATTAGATTCATTAAAACTGTTGTAGTAGCGGTCAAAATCTTCACGTTCATCTGTACTCATATTCATAGTTAAAGTAATGTTTGGGTGGAGGTAGTCCTACGTAATTTAAAGTTTCGCTAGTGAGGAATGTGTAAGGGAAATATCCTTTTGAAACTTCAGCGGCTACGCCCATCACCTTGGGTAGCTTTGCTAATTTACAAGGTGTGAATAATAAAGTGTCTTTAAACTGTACATTACCTCTTATTTGCGTCTGTATAAGTTTGTTTCCTCTTTTCAAGGGATCACTTGTAAATATCTCAGATAACTCGTGCTCAATTAGCTCCTTATAAAAGAGCTGTGTGTCAAATTTTGCCCCGTTATGTACAAGAATATGCACAGTTGTTTTTTTGAACTTGTCCGCTAACTTGACAATATAGGATACAAAGAGTTTCACAGGGCTATCGTGGGCATTCGTTTTAAAAACGTTTGTCCGTTTACCACATTTGTGACACTCATCACACTCGATCTCCATACATTCATCACAGATAGTCTGGCTTAGAAGTAAATGTGAAATAACCTCTTTGGTTTCAGCGTTTGTGTATGTTTCTATATCGTAGTACACATTTATACAAGGGCTATTTTTAGGCTTAGCGTCTTTCATATAACATACATACTTTACTCCAACCGCCTTACATTTCCCATGGCATGTAGAACAGTGAATTTCATCACATTTATGCTGAATTCCCCAATTATCCATCATGAAACATACCACATTCACAGATTCTCATTTTCCTGCACGTGCCAATTGACTTATGGACCTCAAAACAGTTATTATTGAAAAATGTGCGTCTACACACATCACAATCCCTCTTCTCAGCTTCACCTACACGGCTTTCACATTTGGAGCTTTTACACTGCTCACATACCATGTGGCAATCTTTACAATGTTTCACAATATCATCCGCAAACTCGATACACCACTTACACAAATCACGATGCCGTCCATATTTTCGACATTTATCGTAACTCGCGTAAAGGTCCCTTATATTATAGATGGGGAGATACGTTGTCCCTGACAGCCCTAAAATAAGTAAGGGTCTTGTACGATCTCTCACACTGCTTTTAAAAACATAACAGTCCTACGACGATCATCCATTCCAAATACAACTATACGAACATTCATTTCCTGTTCTACCCTTCTCAACTCTTCAGGGCCCATATTACAGTCAAACTCAAGTTTACAGTCTACAGCTAGTTTACGGGCACGCTCCACTACCGTAGGCAACAAAATGTTTTAGACCCGTGTATTTAGTACAGTAAACATACGGGCCAAGACTACTGTTATAAAGCCGCAACCACGATCGGTGTTTATATGCCCTCTATAAATAGCCTGAGAATTGAAGTTAAGCGTATAAGGTGTGGCACTATGACTCGCAACACGGAATACACGGTCAATACTTACCGTGAAGTTGTCCATATTGAAGGCTATACTACTTTGTGAGGCCTGCATTATACAGCCTAATATATATTCTACAGGGTGGGCCAAAAGTAGCCATACATAGGGTTTTTAACATGTTCTTTTTTATTTTTCAGATACCCTTGAAAGATGCGTTTGTCAAGAGAAGAACGAATTGAAGTCATACTGATGGCCGGGTCAGGAAGCAGTCGCAAGGTTGCAATGGAATTCAACAGAAAACATGGAAAGAACATCACACACGACACTGGCAAAACTTATTACAAAGTTCCAAAAAACTGGAAGTGTTGCAGATCAACAGAAAAGTGGTCGAAGACTTACAGCCACAGATGAAGGTACAACGGACACGATACTAGAACATATTTTATGAATAAAAACGGTTTTTCATAAAAGTGTTTATTTTCCCTATGTATGGTTACCTTTGGCCCACCCTGTATATCTACAGCTGCCAAGCGTCTGAATGTATTGCTACCCAAAAATCATCTACACCCCCGTCATCTGACTCGAACCTGAAGGACAGCCGCGTTTTGACTTCACGTTCGTCACGGTTCTGAAGGGCAAACTCCACAATACCTTCAACTATGCGCCGTAGTCCGTGTTCAACACCATTGCTATACATGGATCTAGGATCAACCCTGACTGTATACCGATTTCTAGTCAAGGCTGGGGTGGGGGTAGCGGTGCGCACCAACTCGAATGTTATGCCATCCTCTACAGAACGACGAGCTTCTGCTGCTGCTGATGTGGACGATGTACACGGAACTGAACAGGAATAATGGGGTATATTTGAGGAAGGTACTATTGTGGGGGTTGTGTCGTAAGACGTAGAGGGTTGGAGCTCTATTACTGGGGATCTAACAACCGGCGCAATCCTGACACACTTTATACCTGACGTGGAGGGTTCTTCATCATGCTTCCGCTTTGAATTGTCGCGTGCTCCGGGTATCTTTGTTGTGGACTCGGCAGTGAGGATGAAGTCTGTGACAATAACTACACTGTCGTCAGGGTCATCTGTAATATCGATGATGGGGTGCTGTACCTCATCGTCATTCACGGTTCCGTGGGAGAAGAGAAAAACAAGTGTAGAATATAAGGATCATCACTTAAATATTTATTATATTTTGTAAATGAATCACTTAGGAGTGTGACTTATTAGAAATGGATTCTGTAGAAAAATTCAGGTTCACGAGCCCATCCACATGTATTATATCTGGCCATACAGGATGCGGTAAAACTTGTTTATGCTTAAAATCATTAAAGAAAAGAGAGAGATGTTCTCAAAATTTGTGCATAAAGTTATATGGTGCTATTCGACGTATCAATCAGTGTTCAACGAGTACCAAGATGATATTTTGTTCCACAAAGGTGTATATGACGTTAATTTGTTAAAGGGAAATGAACATACAGTCATTGTAATTGACGATCTCATGCTGGAGATGGATAAAACGTTTGCCGAGACATTTACAGTATTCTCCCACCATCTTAACATAAGCGTGTTCTTCATCAATCAGAATCTATTTTTCAAAAATAGATACATGCGTGATGTGTCGTTAAATACACAATATCTAGTCTTATTCGCACAACGTAAAGATGTGTCACAAATTGGGGTATTAGCCAATCAAATGTTCCCGAATCAGCGTAAGGAGTTTTTGGAAGTTTGTAAAGAAGCTACAAGCCAGCGTTACGGATATTTGCTTTGCGACCTTCATCCGCGAAACTCGTTTAGGGTGCTTCTAAGAACGAATATATTTCCAAACGAGCTTAAAACTGTGTATATTCCAGAATGACAAAGAGGCTAAAGAAATACCATGAGTTAATAAAAATCTATCATCGACTACCCCAGACAATGCAACTGATGTTTGCTAAAAATATCGACTCCGACTTTTTAAAATGCATCTGTGAAATCTGCCTTAACGTTATGAATTGCAATGTATCAATGAAACCCCCTCAGAAGGCTCGCCTACGCCGTTCCAAGGACATAATACGTACACTCGCCCGTAAAAGTCAAACTGTGGGGAAGAAAAAACGAATTATTGTACAAAGAGGAGGGTCATTCCTCCCCATTTTTTTTCAGTTTTGGGTCCTTTACTGACTAGATTAATATAATGAAGAAAGTGGTAGTGATTCCACACGAGGTGTATGCTTCACTACAAAATTCAAAGAATCCAGACACGGTTCTAGAACCCAGTAAAAGCAGGCTTTAAAGAATGGAAAGCGAATTGTTAGACCTATTAAACAGTGAAAAAATACCTGATGAGAAAAGAATTTTATACCAAGAAGCTCTGCAGAAATTTCTTTACGAGTACGAAAATTATAAGAATCCGTCAGAGATTCCCGTGGATATTAGGCACAGCACGGACAACGATGGGTATGGTGACATAGTGCCTGTGTCCGACGATAGAGCTGACCAACCAAAGATTAACGGGTCGGCCACACAACATATCGAGCATGTATTAAAAAGCACCCTCCCACATACATTGAGGAATAAAAGTTTGTCTTTATAATCTATTGAATGAGGATCCCAACATACAATGGACCGACATAGGTGAGATCATTGTCGAAGGAGCAAAGGTACAGGGATCGAATATCGTAGACATCGTCTATGATCTGGTGAGAAAGTGGGATAGGCCCTCACCATCAGGATGGAAGCATATTAAAGCAAGACTACAACAGATAAATATCCCCAAAGCAATGGTAAGAAATCTGAACATGTTAAAAGACTTGGAACATACATCGCACGTGACACAATTGAAAACGCCATCACCCCCAGCGGTAACACCTCTGAAGAGGAGAAAGAAGAGGCTAAACAACGGTTAACCCTACCCACGTGCCTCTAAAATATACAAATGGCTAACATATTAAGAAGACGTTATTATGACATTTCTAGCCCAGCCTCCTACGGAGGCGTAGATAGACTATACAGAAGTGTTTACAATGATGGAGTAGGGAAAAAAGATGTTGAGAGATTTTTGCGGGAGCAGGACACTTATACACTTCATAAGCCTCTGAGAAAAAGGTTTAAGACAGCCAAGACAACAGCTGCTTTGATTGACTCTATTTGGCAAGCAGATTTAACAGACATGCAAAGATATTCAGTATATAACGATGGTTACCGCTACATTCTATTCATAATAGATGTATTCTCTAGATATCTGTGGCTAATTCTTCTGAAAAATAAATCGCCTGAAACAGTTGCTAAAGCCACGAAAACGTTGATGTTGAAAGAAAACAGGTTCCTGGCTATTTTTGAACGATATGGGGAAAGAATTTATAGGCCGAGCTTTTCAGAACATGTTGACACAGTTTAATATCAGCTACTACACTACCAATTCTATACATAAGGCATCTTTAGCTGAAAGAGTTGAACGTACCATAAAGGAACAGTTAGTTGGCCTCATCCTACAACCGCTCACACCATCGCACGATTGGGACAACAGTTAATGAGATTTTAGAAAGAGATACGCGCCCAGAGCCCGATGTGAGAAGAGCTGGAGCATCGCCACCACAATCTGCGCGTTTCAAAATCAATGATTAAGGCTGTCGCGTTCTGGAAATAAATTCGCGAAGGGATTTGAGCAAGGCTGGACACGTGAGATTTTTAAAGTTAGAGCTATGAGACCTAAAGGCGAGATAATATTACGTTGAAGACTTGAATGGGGAAGAAATCGCAGTAGGCTTTTACCGCGAGGAGTTGCAGAAAGTGACATTTAATTTAGGAAAAAATGTGTTTAAAATTGAGAAAATTTTAGAAAGCAAAGGTTCAGGAAAGAGAAAAATGTACCTGGTGAAATGGCTAAGGTACCCAGAAAGTTTCAACACCTCTATAAAAGCTGATGCAATAATGAAGCTTAAATAGTATGCAACATGGCTCCTAACCATTTCTACGTCACACTACCGTCCTCCTCGTCCCTGTCTGTACACCCTAACAACACCTTGGCAAATTTTGTAACAACTCCATGGACCCATTGAATTGGGTCGTGATTCGTATGAGGTGGGGATATGCGAAATTCAGTTGGACACCCTCTTTTTAAATATTGATTATAAAGATCCCATTTTTACGATTCTTAGAGACCTTGATGAGTGTGAAAAAGCCGGGGTAACTCGGGATGAAACTATATGTATCGCCCGGACTGAGGATGCACGGTATCACAGTACAGTAGCAACAGTAGGTCCTGGCCGTTATGGTACGGCTGAGGATGTTGTGAGAGATTTAAACGTAAGTTTAAAAAACTTAAATCTTACGGCTGATTTAGTATATGAAATCGTAAACAAAGAAAACCCCGCACATACTCTAATCCTAAAATCAAAGGCTAACAGAAATATTAAAGACAAAGGGCTGTTCAAAATTATAACCTGGGGCGATATCGATCAGCCTGAGTGAGTTATAATGGACAGAAAGACTTTCGCAGTCTATCGAGGTGTGAGATACCAGCATGGTAGCGGACTTGGATCCATTTTTTCAACCATACTACGTACGGCTGTCCCTTTGCTGAAGAGGGGTGCCAGATACCTCGGGACGAAAACGCTACAATCAGGTCTTACGGCAGAAGGCATATTGGCTGGGGCTAAACCTAAAGAAGCTCTAAAAAAAACACTTTAAACGTACACGGGACGAAATCGTCAAAGATGCAAAGAGAAAAATGTGTGGTGGTGGGAAGAAGAAGAGGGCTGTTCGGAAGAAGTGATTACCACCACGTGGCATTAAACGTAAAATATTAAAAAAGAAGTGTTCGAAGCGAATGAAACATAGGGTTGACCATTTTTTTTTATATAAGCTAAGGACATTCATCTCATGAATCGTAGTTTGTTTACTACTTGTCGAGAGAGGAGGCACTATTTCTAACTCGTCATGGCACGCTTAATCTATCCGTGTAGTTCACAATGTTGTAAATCGGAGCTGTCCCTCTTTGACATGCCCCCAACTCAAGTTTCTATTGAATACAGTGACTTTATTACAATTAACCCATTAAGCACAATTAGTTTCCCGAGTGCCCCTATAGAATTCGTGATACCCAGCTCAGGCCCTTACCTTTTTACCCAAGCTGTGTGCACATTTACGGACTGCGGTGACAAATATGCTGTATACCTTAAAACAAACTTTCTGCACTCCATATTCAACCAGTGTGACATATATTTAAATCAGGTCAACATATCGGCAGGAACGGGGTACTATCACCTACGAGCCTATCTGGAAAATGTGCTGAACTTTTCCAAAGAAACAAAGGATACCTTTTTAAGTGCCGACGGCTATTATCAAGCTAAAGACGAAAGTAGTATAAAGGACAAATTTAAAAATTCTAAAAAGATATATGAGTATTTTGGACGCTTGCATACAGATTTCACATTCCAGAAGTTGCTTGTGAATGTGGTGGATATGAAAATAAAGCTCACCACATGAATCCTGAGATCTGTTTAAATCTGGATGCTGATCAAGAAGAGGGAGCTAAACCCTTTTGATTCACATTATAAAGACATACCTCCGCGTGCGGCGAGTGAAATTAAGTTCACCAAAACAAATTGAAATTGAGAAAAATTTACTACACGCCACAGTAAAATACCCAATTAACAGAGTACAGATCAAACTATACACGGCGCCAGCAGGGTTGGCATCGAAACAGATAGAAAACATCGCCCTAGGAAATCTACCTAACAGGATATTAATTGGAATGCAGGAACACAATTCGGTGAGTGAAAAATATAAAAAGAATGCCTTTAAATTGGAGAATTTCGGCCTTAAAAATATAACTTTATATATCAATGGCGTTGCGTTGGGGGGAACATTGGATACGAATTATTCATAAGACGCTGTGTTTTCGCTTTGCACGAGAGCGTATAGTAATCTGGCCCATATTGCAGGTGATTGTGATGAGCTCGAGATTGGGGTAACGCAGAAAGAATTCATTGATCAATTTAACCTTTATCCGTTTGACATCACACCTGACTTATCTGCTAGTGTAAATACACACCTAAGTCCACAACAGAGTGGAAACATCTCAGTCACATTGGAATTCGCTAAGCTGATAGACGCGCGCCTATTAGTGGACTAGTATACCTCGAGTCACAAGCCCTAATAGAAGTAGACAGATTTAGGAGCGTTATTACTGACTTTTAAAATGGACGCCAATACACTTCAAAGAGTAATGAATAGCGAACCAATCACACGTTCCAAATTTATCGGTGTGTTTGCGAAGAATAAAAAATTGAAGTTGCCAACTACGAGAGATTGCGGTAGTCTTATTGTGAACACAGATGTTATTGGTAGTGAAGGGATTCATTGGTTTGCAATGTATTTTAAAAATAGAGACCGCATGTACTATTTTAATTCATTCGGCAGCCAACTCTGGAATTACCCTGTTAGTGTAACATTTCTCGATCAGATGCATATCCCCGAAATTGTATGGAATCCCTTCCGCCTACAAGGATATTTTAGTAATACTTGTGGGATGTACTGCCTTTCATTTCTCATGCATATGTCATGTGGTAAGGAATATTTTTAAAAATTATTCGACCCGTGTCACACTCAACGAAACGACGAAATGATATGCAGACAGATAAAAAGCCGTTTTCCGATTGTGCGTACTCGTTGTATAGTATGATGTTTTGTTCGTGTATATAATATTTGTAACCAATAATGTTAGTTTGTATATTCTGTATCTTAAGATGGTTATTGTACTAAAAACATGATCTCTTTCATTCACTAAATTGAAGACAATACATTGTGTCTTCTTCCCCCCCCTCCAAAAAAAAAGATCGAAACATCAGAAAAAACACATTATTTCGTTAATGATGTGACAATCGCTGGGTTGACTGCTCGGTAAACCTTCTACCTCCGTATTCAGGTCCACGAAATGCGTTTCTTCAAAACGAAAAGATTGTATAACACGAGTCAAACCCTCATCGGACCTTTAAATAGAAAGGATAAATAATTAGTTCATACTGATTCTTTTTTAATAAAAACCCAATTGCTTCAAACATATGCAGAATATACATATAGTAAAAGTATTAGAATGTAAAGATATCTTCGAACCGTTCAGAAAAGTTCCTTTAAGAGAAAAATATTAATTCCAAACTAATCTATAATTGCAGATACCTAGTATTTAAATGAAGCATTTTTAATGTGATGAGATGAATTACTACAACCCTTCATATATATGATGAAATAATCCAGAACAGTGCTCTTTCTCCTAATGACAGGCACACTAAATAAATAACCAGTTCGCGAATAATTGGCTGCAAAAAATAAAATTACAGGCACATAATCACTTACATTTCTACGGCAGTCCCTTGCGTCGGATCGTAAGGAGCGTCATTGCAAATATCATCAACGGTTTGCGTTGGAAATAATGCGTCCCGGTCGGCTGCGTTGAAAACATTAATTGTAGACACCGCTGCAGTATCTCCAACTTGATATAAATCCGGTAAACTGTAAAGTTCTTGATTCATGACGGAGGGAAGGTTTATTCAGTGGTGAAAACTACTGTGACTCCCAGCTGAAAATATTTCCTTTTATATGCATGACCCCGACGCACCACCGCCAAAAGACCAATAAGCGGTTCGTAAGTTTGATGATTGGTTGTCAGTGTAACTGGGCGGGGCTATGTTAAATTTTGTGTACCAATCGTAACACCGATATAACGGGTCCACTCTTTGGACGTCCTGATTGGTCGACTAATGGTGGCTTTATCTTCTCTCCGTAGATTTATTGCTCACATCTCAAGGTCTATTGCCATTTGCAATCTCTACCACGATAGTTTCAAATATTTGCAGTATTATTTGCGTCCATACTATTCTCGGTTTTCCCATTTTTGGACCCACCTTTTCATGCAATATCCCTCACCCCTTTGCAAAATTGATCAACATTTGCCACTTGCAATTTTTATCACGACAATATTTTGCATTATTATTATTTGCGGTCATACTATTCGATCCTCAACTTTCCACAGTTTGATTCATCTATTCAGCTTGACTTTCTACTTGCCAGTTCTCGCGTAGGAATGTGACTAAATTGTGTTTAGTTCGTGAAAATGAATGTCTGGTTTGGCTGGTAGATAAATGGGCACCCTAGGTATCCTAGTAGTTAAGACGCTGGGGTGCTGATCGGAGGTTGAGAGTTCGAGTCCGGGCAATGACATTGTAATTTCTGCCCGCCTGTGCTGGAGCGTAGTTCGGATTCAACGTTAAACTGTAGGTCTAAAGCGGGTGACTAGCTTGATCTTAGTCAAAATGAACAATTCGGGGAGAAGGAAAACCGATTTAGCTTATTATTACTACTGTAATTTGCACCACCCTATATTGCACCACCCTATATTGCACCACCCTATATTTTTGCATATGGGAATATGATAAGGAAATTCATTACTTAATCAAAGGATAAGTTAGCCTATAAATAATTTGTTCATGGAAAACAATCGCGTGATGCTTATGTACACATATTTAAGTAGTTTTTAACTTCAATAATAATGGCAATAATCAATACAATATTTGAAGTGAAGTGAGACGAAAACCAGTTTTGAAACGATATATAGGTCAGGTTAACCCCAAAGGTTCACCTTTTTGCCCGACACTTCACCTGTGTTGCGTGTGTTATACCGCTATTCTTCTGCCTTGAAATAAAAAAGTTATTTTCAAAGAAAGGATCGCTGACAAGTTTAGAGATTTAAAGTGTTGTATGAATTAAAATTTTTAGTTTTTAAATAATTATTCAGTATGTTTGTAAGATTTTTCTTTTAAATGTACAAGTTCATTACATCATGAATAAGATATATATATATATATATATATATATATATACACACAGCGTTTAAAGTGTGTATTGTTATTTTGTGTACATTTTTTTTATTGTTAATTAGATATACTAGCGTGAAGGTACGAAATAATTTTAATTGAAAATAAATGAATAAAGGAATCCTCTTCTTGATTTCAGGGATTTTTGTTTATAAAAAATATAAAAGATATATAGAAAGGATTGTCAAAAGTAAATAGATACTTTTGGTTTGGCTTTAGAGTAATTTTTTTGATTATGTATATATATATATATATATTCCTTGTTCATATTTCTTATATTATTAATTTTTTGGTCATATATATTCGATCGTTTGCATAGGATTGTATATTTACTTTCTATATATTTCGTGAAATTGATTCCAATAATTCGTCAAAATAAACAGAATGATATAAAGGTGTTTTATTTAATTCGGTTTAATTGTATTTCTTTTATTGTTAATATTGGGATTCGTTTAAATAATTAGTTCTCTTGCTGAACAAATTTAAGGAGAAAGGCACTCTTGCCTTTAATAAATAAATAAATGAGTGGCAACTCAATTAAATAAATTAAAATTAATGGTGGTATCTGCCAACTCACAACCCTCTATGTAACAGATGCTGGACCCCTGGACTCTCATTATGCGACGGACTCCGGTGGAATAAAGAACTCTCTCTCCTCTCTCCTTCTTAGGTTAAGGCTTAGGTTAGGTTTCCCTTTGGGAGATGAGGACATCCCAACTTCTCCCCCAAAGCTCCCCCCTCCCCACTTTGCAGCATTGATTTGTTGCATAACCCCTTCCCCCTTCATTGCATAACCCCTCCCCCTTCATTGCATAACCCCCCTTGGTACATAACCCCACCCACCCCTTTGTTGCATAACCTCTTGCAACACTGATCAACATTGCATTGCAACATTCCAACATTCTTGCACTCTCCCATTTTGCGCCCATACTACTATTGTGCCTAGAACACTGGGGTTAGCTTTACATGCAGATGAGAGACAGCAGTAACATTTGAACTTTCACTAGCAAATAAAAGCATGTCCTTTCTCGGCGAAGGGGCCACCATTGCTGAATTAATCATTTGCTTGTCAAATATTTAAGTATGTATATTGGTTGCTATAACCAAATAGTTTATCTATGTATGTTTTTTCTAGTTATTATGACCTCAATAGAAACGAAGCAAAAATTATATATAAGAGGGTTGTTCAAAAAGTAAATTTACAAGGTGTTTTGAAGAAATTGTTTTATTACAAGGCAAGTAATTATTACAAATATTTCAACAACTTATTACTACTTTTTTCTACATAATCACGAAACAGATTCAAACATTTTTCGTAGCATGGAACAAGCTTTCCGATGCCAGTCGAGTAAAATGAAGGGTCCTTAATTTTTAACCAGTTTCGTACGGCCGCTTCTGCATCAGGATTGTTTTGAAATTGTTTAAATCCGACGTGTTCCTTTTGGGATGGAAATAAATGGCAGTCACTTGGTGCAAGGTCAGGACTATGAGGGTGATAATCTATGACTTCCCAATGGAACGATTCCAAAAATTGGCGTGTCTGATTTGCAGTGTGAGGGCGTGCAGCCATGCAAGAACACCACACCTGCAGTAAGCAACCTGGGACGTTTTCTTCTAAAAGCCGTGCGTAGTCGGTGTAAAGTTTCACAATAAGAAGTGGCTTTTATTGTTGTCCCTTTTTGAATGAATTCAACATGCAAAACGCCTTGATGGTTCCAAAAAATCGTTGCCATCACCTTACCAACTGATGGTGCAATCTTAAATATTTTGGTTCGTGGTGACCCTTGATGTTGCCACTTTACAGTGTTGCCACACATGCCTAACAAAATACTGTACTACCAACAACATTATTGTACAATAATAGAGGGTGCTATCAGATTATGTTTCATAAATTAGTATATATTAGTGATGTAGCGGATGTCATTTTTTTCACATCCGCGGATGCGGATGTGAATGCGGATGTTTGATTTCGACATCCGCGGATGCGGATGCGGATGTCTACATTTTCGTTATTTTTTAGGATATATTCGAGATTTGTTGTGTTTAACGTATATAATAAGTTATTATATAGAGAGAGCTGTAGCTATAATGTAGTATAATTGATTAATTGTACAATAATTGCTGTACTTTTCTCTGAACATATAAAATAATATCAAGCATCTAACTAATATAGAAATCAATTAGTGAATTCGTCTGCAAATAAATTCGTTATATTTGTCGAGTTTCAGCCACAATTAGAAACCATAATTGTGTTACCAGGATGCGGGACGTGAACCCAACTCAAATGCACCCCACCGACCTCTTTCCCCATCCTCCACCCTTATAGAAAGAGATCTTTAATTAGCTTGATAACTATTTATATTAAGTTTAAAGTTTTATTACGCATATTTATAAATGAGTAATTAAAATAAAGTAAATTAAGATGTTCATCGTTTAATATTCAAACTTAATTATAGGAAGGTTATGCTTAAGGAACATTAATTTTTCTGCCTTTTCTGCTGCCAGTCTGTTTCTCTTTTCATCATATATTAATCCAGCACTGCTAAATAATCTCTCGCTTGGTACGTTTGTTGGAGGACAGGCTAAATGTTTCCTTGCAAGTTTACTCAAGTATGGGTAGATATTCTGCGTATTTTTCCACCAACTAATAGGATTGTCACATGCAGCCAGGCGTTTTTCTTGGTGATAGCTCTCGATCATTTTTACTACATCTTTTGACATCGCGTAGGTCTCGTCATCGCTGCTTGATTCAAGAAACTGAGAGAGAGATTCTGTGATAGATTTGCTCGTTGAAGGTGTTGGTTCTGTCACTGAAACTTTTATTCTTTTGGTGGGTGGCGAAGCGACAGATTCAAGAGATTGAAGCTCTTCAACTGCTTTGCCAAGTGATGATTTAACTCGTTCTAATGTACTAGGTGAAAATAACTTAGCTTTGTAACGTGGATCTAAGTAGGTTGCAAGAGAGTAACTTCATACAAGAACAGCCTCTCGTCTTGTCGCTTGCATCACTTTTGCGCACAATGAACTAGTTCTATTATTATAGTAGAATTTGATAATTTCCGCTTATTAATGACGTTTTATCTCAACGGTCCACATCCGCACGACATCCGCAGTCCAAAGTGCGGATGCGAATGCGGATGCGAGAAAATGTGCGGATGTTCCGCGGATGCGGATGCGGATGTGACCTACATCACTAGTATATATATTCAGGAAGTCAAAGTGAACAAAAAGTTCCTGTCAACATAAATCCACAATCGCTTCGTTTCCAAGATACATTGCTTTTTTGCCGAGGACGATGCTGTTCTCTGTACACCTATTGTATGCTTTCTAGGTATATCAGAGAACAATAAAATTATTATTACTATTATTATTATTTTTTTTTTTCTCCAAGTTATGAATAGTATTGCGTCCATCTTTTCTTGTATGTAATGTGTCGGAAATGAAGTGGCTCGTGCTTGTTATAATCGAAATAAAAATTCTATTACACTGAAGATAATAATAATAATAATAATAATAATAATCATAATAATTTTATTGTTCTCTGATATATCTCGAAAGCATACAATTATTGATGTACAAAGTAGAGCATCGTCCTCGGCAAAACAGCAATGTATCTCGGAAACGAAGTGATTGCGGAAATATGTTCATAGGAACTTTTTTGTTCATTTTGACGTCCTGAATATGTATACTAATTTATGAAACATAATTTGATAACACCCTGTATGTATACATATATAGTGTATATAAAACTTAATTGAAGGGTTTGTTCTTGAGGAACCGTAACTTAGTAAGGAATAAGAGGACGAGGAAATGGTACATGTTTATTTACAGATGTTTCGGAAATTTCAATTTCCATCATCAGTGCTAAAAATTTAAAATCAAATATAAAGAGTGAATAAATATGATGAACAGAAACATACAATATATTTAAGTAAACGTGTGATAATTAATAATATAATTACAGTGTATATTTAATTAAAATTAAAAATAAAATAATATAAAATATAGGAGTGTGGTCAATAGTCAAAATATAAAACAGTTAAAAGGTGAATCGAAATTGAGAAGTGTCTTACCAGGTTATTATCGGGGTGAGGGACTATATTATTGCTGCTAATATATTCCAAGTTTCTCATCGAAAACGTTTAATGAAGATATGAAAAAGAAATTATTATTATTATTATTATTATTATTGTTATTATTATTATCTTGCAGGAGTGGGAAACTTTAAAGAAAAGGAGCTAGTTGACTGTATCAAATTAGTGGAAAGACGTTTATTTGGTCTCTCAACTAAAGACCTCAGCGTTCTTGCGTTTCAGCTAGCGCAATTAGAATGAATATTAATCTTCGAATATAATGAAATAAAATACCCAATTTTTCTCCTATGTCTAGCCGGTTGTGCTCCAACCCATGAGGCAAAATTGTTTTTCTTATGATTATTTTTTAGTTGATTTATGTCTCCACAGTTAACTGTTTAAGTTGGTTTCTATTTACTAAAACTTGTGAGGTATTTGAGGATATCTTTAAGTTCAAAGTTTTTAATAAATTTAAGAAATTATTTTTTAAAATTAAATTTTCCCCCTTAGACTCCTGGTTTTACCCCACCGTCTCATATATATACATATATATATACAGGCCCGGATTTAGCTATAGGCGAACTAGGCGATCGCCTAGGGCCTCGCGCCAAAGGGGGCCTCGCTCAAGCCGTTTTGCGCGTTCTGTTCAAGTGATATTAATGATTTAGAACTCTATGAAGAACTTAAAATACTTTGCAGGTTTATACCTGAGAAAACAGATCTCGGAAATGCCCTTGTTTATATAGTGCAAAAACAACTAAGTGAGATTTATCCTAATGTTTATGTTGCACTTCGAATAGTATTAACCATCCCAGTTACTGTTGCTTCGGCTGAAAGAAGTTTCTCGCGTCTCGAACTTATTAAAACATATTTGCGTTCCACCATGTCTCAAGCGAGATTGCAATCATTAATGTTATCAATAGAAAACGATATAACAAATTCATCAGATTATTCTCAATTAATTGAAGAGTTTAGCTCGAAGAAAAGTAGAAAAGCATTGCTGTAATATTCAAGGAGCATCTGAACCAAATATTAAAGCATTAATATTTAGCCTGATAAGTCGATCGCTCACTATTATAAAAAATGAAATGTCAACATCTCTTATACATCACATATGAAAAACGTTTGTATATTATGGAAAGTCATTACCTATAATACAGGGTGTCTCAAAAGTCACTATCTATTTCGGTGACATTAGATGTTTTTAAAAAAAATGCTATGCTGGCATAAAGATATGTACTTCTGGTGCAAATTTGTGTATTTAAAAAAAGTTAATTGGTTTATTATCTTGACATGCTTGAACAATTCCTCGAACCTCAACTTCTTACAGATGGCATTCTTGACACAGTAGTTTTTCAGCAGGATGGAGCACCGTGCCATTATGCAATAATTGTACGTGATTATCTTGACAGACGCTTCCCCGGTCGCTGGATTGGTCGTGGAGGAACACAACCATGGGCAGCACGTTCACCCGATTTAACACCATTAGATTTTTTCGCCTGGGGTTTCATTAAGTCTAAGGTGTACACTGGTAGAAGAATTAGTGATGTAGCCGAACTTCGAAATCGTATTACCGATGCAGTTCAGAAAATAACACCTCAAATGCTGGAAAGTGTGTTCCGGGAAACAACTTATCGCTTTGAGCTCTGTAGAGACACTGATGGTCGCCATGTGGAGACAGATAAATAAATAGCACTAATTCTTAGTGGCACTTACGTTGAAATAAATATATTTTTCATGTCTTAAACCAGTTTTTCGTAATTCCCATTATTTTTCAAAATAGATAGTGACTTTTGAGACACCCTGTATTATATAAATCTTAGAAATGATTGTCTTATATTTTCGATACAAATCTTGATTCATATTATAATTTATACTTATTTGTATGGTTTATTTATATTTCTTATACAATTTCCATGCGTGATTATTTTGGTTTGGTTTAATTTTTAAGTGCTGGCATAGTTCTGTCTATGCGGGATTCTAATATTGCTGGTATAGTACCGATAATTAAGTCCATATTTTCATATATATAGGTCTAGGGCCTCGCAATTTCTAGATCTGCCTAGGGCCTTGCAACTTCTAGATCCGGTCCTGTATATACAGTATATATATATATAATATATATATATATATATATATATATATATATATATATATATATATATATATCAGTGGCGACTGGCGTATAGGAGCGATGGAGCGGTCGCTCCCCCTTGCTTGAAACGATAAATATTAATTTAACAGATAAAAAATATATTAATTTTAAGATATTAAAATAAATATTCTTGAAAATATTTTAAAAATTCATGTGGCATATCATGATTCATGAGGCATTTTGAGTAAGCCTTCATACAGTACATAATATTCTAAACTTATAGCATAGCTTCAAATAGCGTACCGCTGCTTGAATACAAAATAATATTGCAGCCGAATGGAGCGATAGATTTTTCGCTCAAGTAAATATAAATTATATTTTACTGTTGTAATGAAAATATAAGTACAATCGCGAATTTTTTTTATAATAACTTTATTTTTACTAATAGTTACTTCAGTAATAATGATATAAGCCATTTATATGTATTTTATTAAAATTATTACTTATTTGTAATTAACTAGAATTGTACGTCTGGCATAGCCGCATATGTTAATACAAGTACAGTACTCTTGTGAGCGGCAGTTGGATTCGCACTAGCCTATTGTGAGTCCGTGTTGTCGTACAGTGGTACATTATTATAGTCAAATTTATTCAACAATTATTTTTATATTTTATTAAAATATTTTTTTAATACAAATTTATGGCTTCTTTTGACATATAAGTACCGTACGGAAGCACCATGTGATTGTTTATGTACTACAATTCTAAAAATTATAAATTTTATGAAATCGCACCCTCATACATTTATACCACGAGTCGCCACTGATATATATATATATGTATTAAAGTCGCTTCATATATTTTATTCTCATCGTTCACCGAATTCTAAATTTGTGCTTAAAGCTCTCAAAACGTTTTAGCAAGAAGGAAATTTATAACACGCTTTGGGAGAGTAATTTTTTTCTTATTTTCCGAATAAGAAAACTTCTGAAAATAGATGCGCAGAACTCCATTAAAAACAATATGTAAAAATATTAAAAATTATGAACATTTTTAAGAAAACTAAATACTGATATTAAATTTTTTATTGTTTTGGAGGCAAAGAATTAAATTTCTAAGAACTTTACAACCTTTGAATGAACGCAATCTAATGATTTATGGTTGAGGTGTTCAACTTCCTTCGAAAAATCTAATGTCATACGATGGAGAGGACCTACGGCTTTACGTGGAATTCGAACCAAGGATCGCTACATAATCTGGACGGAGAGGACAGTCTCCCACCCAACTACTAAGACCCAGTATCGCTTAACTTCGCTGATCAACGGGAAGCGGTGTTACGACATTGGCTACGACGTGGGCCCCTTAGAATGTATGAAAAATGTGAATAAATGATCGAATAAATAAATGAATATGTGAACGAATTAATGAAGGAATGGGAGAATGTATGAATGTGAAAAGGAAAAGGAAAGTAGAAGTATAATAGAGGTGAGATATTGAGGAAAGGAAATGGGAAAAACAGGATTACAGTATATACCTGGGCTCACGCGGGCATATTCGCCGTCCAATATTCTTCGGGTATGAGTGACAGATCTTATATTATTTAATTGGGAATCTGAACTCCGGGGCCTGCTAACCACATAAAACGGAGGGGAGGGAGGGGGGAACATCAGGAGCCCTAAAATAAAAGACAACAGGTGCCTGCGACGAAAGGATGACCCCTCTCGAGATAGGAAAGAGAACTTTTAATCCCCCTTCACCTCCTTTGGGGGCCATACAAGAAAGAGGAGGAAGATAAAATGGTGTAGTGGACTAGCTATCATTCTCCTCCCAATTCGCTTTCCTGCAGTTTGAAGCGTCTGAAAGAGCTTTGCTACTAACGTATTTTACATAAAGTGAATTTAAGTTTTAAAGCACTGCGTGTGAAATTTATGTGGCGTCAGCATGAAAGAGGTTTACAGAATTGAAAAAACATTTCTGTATTTTTTCTTCAGAAAAAAAATGCTCAGTTAAAAAATCAGGATACGTGGGTATTTGATAACAATATGAAATAATTAATTCAGCTATGACTGGTTGGAATAACCAATCTTAATTTTCTGGTAACAAATCAAAATAGTTAGTGCATCCATCGCGTATGTAAATCATCCATTTTGAATTTGTTGTCAAACAATTTAATCGCTGGCATTAAGTATTTTGTTCTTACAGTTTAGCAGTAAAATCTGTTACAAGGAAATACAACTTTTTCAACAACAACTCATTTGTAAAATCGTTATTTACTTAAATAAAATATTTCCTTGTTACCGAGTTTATTTATACCAGGTAATTTTGAAAGAAGAGAGCAGCCATTTCTCGATCTTGTTCGTAAGTTTTGCAATTTTATTTACTGAATTAAGAATATCCGAAAATAACCTCTGAATTAATTTCCTAAAAAAAAAATTAAACGAAATGTCCTTCGATAAGAGGTTTCTTAAACGCTTACTGTGCTTTTGCAGTTGTCAAAAAAACATGTTTTTTTTTTAATTGTTAATGCCTAACTGGACTAACTCTTCACACAAAACGCAACAACAAAAAAAATAAAAAGCGATTCACGCTCCACATCAAAACTAAAATATAGAAAACTCTCTCACGAGAGAATCTTTATTAAATGTATCTATTAAAAAATCCGTAACGTCCTATGTACAGAGCTGGGCACCGCAAACTCAAAATCACTTCCGCAATCGCAAATCGGCAAACTCAAACCTTACCTTCCGCAACCGCAAATCCGCAAACTGCTTGCCATTTTTGGTGCCGCAAACGCAAATCCGCAAACGCAAACCATATTTCCAATTTTTACAGTGCTGGGCACTTCCGCAAACCGCAAATTCCGCAATCGCAATTTTAACTATAAAAAGTATCCAAAACATTAAAGAGGTATAAAAAGTTTTTATATCTTTTTAATGTTTAATGTTTTAGCCTTGTTTTTATTAAAAACAAGGCTAAATAATTTATTACAATAAATCACTATTGTAGAAGAAATAAAAATACTACATATATTGATATATTATATTGAACAAAAACACCTCCTGCAAGTAAATAGTAAATAAATTAAATAATAAATTTAATCATTTGAATTTCATAAATTTTGAGACTTAGACACGTTGGCGGCCAGTGACAGCAGCGTCACAGCACTAGCGGGCTTGGCCAGTGGCCACGTGGGAAATTTGCGGAAAGATTTGCGTTTGCGGTCTTAGTTCCGCAACGCAAATTCACTAATTTGCAATGACTTTGCCGCAAACGCAAATCCGCAAACGAAAAACATACTTCCGCAATTGCGGAATTTGCGGTTTGCGGAAGTGTTTGCGGAAGTGCCCAGCTCTGCCTATGTATTATCTTTTAAGCTTTTAAAACTTAATTTTATATATATATATATATATATATATAATATATAGTAGGGGGAAAAACTATGAGTTCACCTAGACAAAATATGTATTTTGCTTATAAAAAGAAAGGAATCACAAACAGTACATTAAAATAGGGTCTCATTAGGTGCAAAAAGTTTCAATAATGAATAAATGTTGTCAAAGTACGCTGAAACATTCCAAATAGTGAAAATACTTTAATATTTTGTGTGACTGTCGTTTGCCTTGAGAAATGCTTGTACTCTATCAGGCATAGATGCGACAAGCTTATGGATGGTATGAGGTTCCAAGTTGTCCCAACACAGCTGAACAGCATCCCAGAGAATTTCCTGGCTTGTTATTTCGTGTTTTGCTTTTTCCCTTCTCAAATGTTCCCATAAATGTTTGATGGGATCGAGATCTGGGGATTTGACTGGAAAATCCATAATGATCAGGACACCTCCTTCCTTATTTTTTAAATAGTCCTTACAAGGTTTGGATGTGTGCTTAGGGTCATTGTCTTGTTGAAACAAGAAGCCTTGACCACACAATCTCAAACCAGATGGTATGACATATCTTTGAATGATGGAGTGATATTTCTCTTTGGTGAGGATGTAATTTATTCTGTGGAGGTCACCAACTCCATCGTAACTGAAGCAACGCCAGACTTTGATATTTCCACCACCATGCTTAACTGAAGGTTTTATGCACTACTTAAGCAATCTCTTACCACTTCTACGCCCATCATCGGACCTTCGATGATTACCAAAAAGCTCGAACTTTGACTCATCTGTAAATAAAACGTTTTTCCAATCTTCAACAGTAAAATTTTTGTATTTTTTGTCCATGCTAAGCGCTTAGCATGTGGATGTGTGCTTAGGGTCATTGTCTTGTTGAAACAAGAAGCCTTGACCACACAATCTCAAACCAGATGGTATGACATATCTTTGAATGATGGAGTGATATTTCTCTTTGGTGAGGATATAATTTATTCTGTGGAGGTCACCAACTCCATCGTAACTGAAGCAACGCCAGACTTTGATATTTCCACCACCATGCTTAACTGAAGGTTTCATGCACTACTTAAGCAATCTCTTACCACTTCTACGTCCATCATCGGACCTTCGATGATTACCAAAAAGTTCGAACTTTGACTCATCTGTAAATAAAATGTTTTTCCAATCTTCAACAGTAAAATTTTTGTATTTTTTTGTCCATGCTAAGCGCTTAGCATTATTGTAAGACCTTAGAAGTGGTTTGGAGACTGCTACCCTCGCATGTAGCCCCTCAGCCACGAGCCTTCTTTTAACTGTAGATTTGCTTACAGGCTTCACTCGTTGTTTGTTGATTGTTGCCTGAATCTGAGTCGCAGTTGCTGTTCTATCACGCAGAGACAAAAGTTTGATGAAATGATCCTCTGATGGAGTCGTTGTCTTGGGTCTACTTGACCTTGGTCTTGATGAACAAGTCCCAATCTCTTTAAATCTTTGCAATGTTCTCTGAACTGCACCTTTTAAAACTCTTATTTTGGCAGCAATCTGGCGCTAAGATACTCCTTCATGGTTTAGAGCAACAATCTGTCCCCTTACTGCTTTGCTGAGATCATTTGGCATGTTGAAAAATTATTCAGTGTTTTTCTGGGGCAGAAAAAATTGTATGAACCTGCAAAAGGAATTGGATTATTAATATTGTTATTAATGATAATATAATAATATTATATGATAAAAAAGAAAGACACTTATTAATTTATACAACAAACTATCAGCAGCAACATCCATTCATGTATTTCGAAACTTTATACAACATTTTAATAAGTATATTGCTTCCAAGCTAGGCAGTGATGAAATGTGGTCAAAACCGTCGTCTTTGATTTCTTTAATTTTATATGAAAAATATAACTGTAACATGATATTGTGGTAAATAGGAGTTACAAAGGTGTAAGACCAAGTCATTCATGTATTCTACAGTGACGAATAATATGGTTTAACTACACTGTAACTATGAAAACCAATAAAAATCAAGTGGACTCATAGGGTGTCCAGAAGTCGCGCATCACAGATTCAGCACATCCGCACTTACAAATATACCGCGCGGCTTCTGAGACATCCTGCATATATATATATATTTACTAGGTGTCCCTAAAAATGCCCCTATTATTGAATAAATCTTCTAAGCTCAAAAAGAGGCACCTACTGTAGACACAAATAGTGCAGTAGCTTAGACCCTGATTTTTGAAGTAAGTGGACATTCTGGACAAAAGCACCAAACTTGGCTCAAATGTTGTTCAGGACCTTAGCTACCAATTTTTCCCCGGAACCAAGACGCACAACCCTATCTTGGCTGCCATTTTGGAAATCCAAGATGGCTGCCAGCTAGAAATCAACAAACTATTGTGAGGAGTAATTGTAAATAAATAGTCCCTAAACCTACATATTTCGATGCCAGGATTGCTATAAAATAATCAGAATTACCCTTAAATGTTTATTTAATGTAAAATATTTAATAATATAACTATATAATATGTGCTTTTCTGTTTTGCAGGTGATTTGTGAACATGGATTGGAGCAAATGCATGGTTTGTCAAGAGAGCAAAGGTGAGACTCTTAAATGTCCACTCAATGCTGTGAGTGGTAAAAAAACTGAAGCATATGCAACATTTATGGAGAATGTCAACGCATTCAAGAATCTTGGAAGACTACCAGTTCCTCTTCTTTTCAATGAAGAGGTGACTGTTGAAGATCTGGTTCAGAATAAAGCTGTGTGGCACAAGTCATGCCATGTTAAATTTAGTAAAGAAAAGCTTGAAAGGGCTACAAAAAAGAGAGAAAGGGCGGATGAAGGTGAAACCAGTTCATCTACGGGGAAGCGGGTTCAGCGGCATCCTATGGACAAAGCAACTTGTGTGTTTTGTCAACAAACACATGGGCATCTTCACGAATTCAGTACATTTGGCGCTGACGTCAATTTACGAATGATGGCTACAGAACTCAGTGACACAGAACTAATGTCTAGAATAGGAGGTGGTGATCTCATGGCCATTGAAGCCAAGTATCATCTGCAATGCTTGACATTTTATCGGAACCGTTACCGCTCACTTTTGAGACAAAAACAGAGCAAGGAAGAAGGCTATGAAGAAAACTTGATGAAAGCAAAGGCAATAGTTGAGGTCGTTAATCATGTAGAAAATTGCGTGGAAGAAGGAATCTTTCAAATGAAGTTTTCTGTGCTATTTGATCTGTATCAAAAAAGACTTCGGGACTTAGGTATTAATAAGGAAATGAACAGAGGACGATTCAGAGAGAAGATTCTGGAGTATTTCCCATATGCCCAGGAAGTGAGTGATGGCAAGAACAAAATCTTAGTTTTTCAGCAGGGAATTCAGGAAATGCTCAGAGAGACAAATAGACAGAATTTTGAAGGAGATACTATGATTCTTGCAAAAGCTGCTAGAATCATACGCAAGGAAATCGTCAACTTTACTGGATTCAAGTTTGCAGGTGCCTTTCCATCTGGTTGTCAACAGGAATCGGTACCTACAACCTTGAAAACCCTTATATCTATGATCACAAATGGTGCTGACGTGAAGGACCAAACACCAGAAGACTCCCCTGCAACTCTCACTGTCTCGCAACTTATCCTTTTTAATTTTAGGAACAAGCATACATCATCATCTAAGGTTCGCCATTCTTTGGAAAGAGAACCACCATTGCCTCTGTATCTTGGTCTGAAAATTCATACTGAAATTCGGTCAAAATCATTAATTACACAACTATATGAATTGGGTCTCAGTGTGAGTTATGACCGAATTCTTCAAGTCGAAAGCCAACTTGCAACAGCAGTGTGCCAGAACTTCAAGACCAAAGGAGTGGTTGTACCAGCTCAGTTTCGTCATGGACCATTTATTGTTGGGGCACTTGACAATCTGGATTACAACCCATCTAGTACAACTGCCGTTGGATCATTTCATGGTACATGGATTAGTCTGTTTCAGTTCCCAACTGTCTCAAACTGTGGAACCAAACAAGGTGATCTTGTGCTACCTTCTCTAGGTTCAAAGGACTTGGAGTTACTCATGTCCTACTCAATTGTACCAGCTGTTGCAATGGACAAAACCAAGGTAGAAGTCCTGAAGTTGTCTAATGTGTCTGACCCTATTGAGGGACACTACCATGAAGCATGTTTCCAGGAAAAGGAGTGGATGAAAGAAGCGTTCAGGATCTTGGAGAAAGACACGATAGGGAAGGGTGATGTTATATCATGGTCAGCATACCACGCTACAAGGCAAGAACAAGATGAAGATCAAATGAAAACCCTTTCCTACCTCCTTCCCTTATTCCATGAAAAGGCCGCTACTCCAGCGATGATCAAGCATGGAATGAATGTTGTTCGGTCTGCTACTGAATTCCTTAACCCCGGGCAAATACCAGTTGTTGCATTCGATGCACCCCTATATGCCCTTGGTAAATTCATTCAGTGGAAGTGGCCAGCACCCACGGAGAAGAAAAGGTCATCGTCATGTTTGGAGGTCTACATACAGAGATGGCCATGTGGAGAACGTATGGAGATTATCTAGAGGGATCTGGGTGGACAAATGCCTTGACACAAGCAGGCATTGCTTCGGCAGGAACTGTTGACTCATTTCTTAAAGCCTCTCATCTTACAAGAACCAGACATGCTCACCAGGTAACAGCTTTGACATTGGCAAAGCTGCAGCATGAAGCCTTTATGGAAACTGTTGGTCCCTATGATGACAAGACAAAGGAAGAGTGGAAGAAGAAGATGGTTCAGGTCAGTCCAACATTCCAATACTGGGAGACAATTCTTCAGATGGAGATAGACGGCCTCATATTCATACGATCACATCGTGCAGGAGACTTTCCATTGTATGTAGAAAGCTTGAAGAAAGTAGTTCCCTGGTTCTTTGCTCTTGACCACCAGAATTACGCACGTTGGCTTCCACTCCATATCCGGGACATGAAGAATCTCCCTCAGCCAGTTATGAATGAGTTTTCACGAAATGGACACTAGGTAGTACACAAGACCAAGAAGAGATTCTCAGCCATGCCTTTAGACCAAGCGCATGAACAAAACAATGAGAAAGTCAAAGGTTCAGGAGGCGCGGTGGGTCTGACTGAGAATCCAGTGGCATTCAAGAAGTGGATGGTAGCAGGGCCAGAACAAGCCAGATTGATTACTGAATATGAAGACGAAAACCTTCCAGAAACTGAAGACAACAACTTCCACCACGAAGAAGGACTATCTACACAGAGAAGATTCAAGGATCATGTTTCTAATCTCGTTGAAGTCTTCCGTGATATGGGAAATCCATTTTGTGATAATGGGAATGAGTTACTGGCCTTAGACACAAGGAATGTCATGGATGAATCTGTGGTCCATACAGTGAGAACTATAAAGGATTTGGGTAAGGAGCAATATAGCCGATACTACAAAGAAGTTGTCACAGATTGTACAAGGTCAATTCATACACCGATCAAGAAGAACTCGCTTGCCCTCTTCAGATGTCCTCGGCCGAAATCTCAGGTACGGAATGTTGGGGGAATCCAACTACTGAAGAACGATGTTGCTCTATTCTCTCATCTGTATATTGTTATGCAACATCGGCATAGTGACATGGATGCATTCTTCCAACACGAGAATCACCCCTTTCCTTCTTCCCTATCTGATGGTGGGAAATTGCGGTTTGGGAAAAAGTCTGACCTACTGAAAATCATTACATTTGAAAACAAGGACAACCCTCCAGATCCTTTTGATGTGAAACTTCTTGATGGAGCTGCCATCGTCCATTTGCTGTCTACTGCAGGTGTTACCAACTTTGAAGAGTATGCAGATCTTGTATTCGTCCCTTATCTCATCAAACAGTTAGAAACTTGCCAGCGAATTGACATCGTCTGGGATACCTACACTGCAAGCACCTTAAAAGAGACTACCAGAGAAAAACGGGGAAAAGGAATCAGAAGAAAGGTTGAAGGAAAAACCAAATTACCCCTAAATTGGCATGACTTCCTTCGAGACTCTAGAAACAAGCAAGAACTGTTCGCTTTCCTATCAGACAAGGTTGCTGCAATGGAAGTTCCTAACAACAAAGAAGTTGTTATTACATCAGGACCTGAAGTCATCATCAATGGGGCCGACCGCACAATGCCAAGATGCGACCATGAGGAGGCAGACACTAGACTGTTCATTCATCTTCAAGATGCAATAAAGGAAGGGCACATTAACTGCATGATCAGAACTGTAGACACGGATGTTATTGTCATTCTAATAGGAACATTCCATCACTTGACGTCCATAAGATCTGAAGTAAATATTTGGGTTGGTTTTGGCACTGGGAAAAACTTCACTTACCATCATATTAACACAATCTGTGCCTCTTTGGGTGAAGAGAGATGCACATCCCTACCACTGTTTCACTGCTTCACGGGATGTGATACAACATCATCCTTTTACGGAAGGGGCAAGAATACGGCATGGGCAGCATGGCACCATTACCCTGAGGTAACACAAGCATTCACATTCATGGCACGAAATCCATTTGCAGATGTTGACGCCGAAACTCCCCACTTCAAGCTTCTTGAACGGTACACAGTTGTCCTTTATGACAACACCAGTGACATTGAACGTGTAGATGAGGCAAGAAAGGTCATGTTCTGTCAGAAGGGAAAAGCTATGGAGACTATCCCACCAACTCAGGATGCTCTTCTCCAACACACCAGGAGGGTCACATACCAGGGAGGAATATGGTCGACCTGTGAGAGACGTGAACAGAATCTTCCAACTCCTGAAGGATAGGGATGGACCTTTAGCGAAGAGTCCCAGTCATGGACACCAGTTTGGACCACAAGACCAGTAGCATCTAAAGCTTGCAGCGAATTGGTCAAATGCGGCTGCAAGAGCAAGAGTGGATGTGGCACCAGGTGTGCTTGCAAGAAGGCAAGGTGGAAGTGTACAGAACTGTGTAGCTGCAACTGTGCAGTTTAACATATAGCGTCGAGCGGGGTGAGTTGGGACAGTAGGCATTGCAATGCTAAATGCCAAGATATTTCCATTTTATGGTGCCAATTTAATAGCCCTGCCCTTACTCTACAAATGTTGTTAATACAAGTTTTCTATAGAACCACGAATAATGCATGAAAATTGTGCAAATATGAAAGGGTAGCATTTTGACCTTTGTAGAATTTCATTTTTTTAAATGCACATATTTTGCCAATTTTCCTCTCCCACATTCAGTTATAGAGCTAAAGGTCTACTTTTTGGTGGGTGAAATCTTCAATTGTTATAGTTTCGTTGATTTTTCTTAAACATGGTTTTCTTGAACATGGTTTTTGTGTTAAAATATTCACGATTTTCACTGTATATGTTGTACGAAGTGTGATTTCTGCAGTAAACATACTTCTGATCAGCTTAAAAGTTGTTTTATTGATCTGATCATGCCAAAAAACATAGTTTGATGCCAAACATGCCAAGGGAATTCTTTATTGAAACTTATATCAGAAATTCCATTTTGTCTATGGCGGCCATCTTGAAATCCAATATGGCGGCCAAATAATGGTCTCTGAAGGTGGTTCCGGGGATATTTTTAATTGTTGGTCCAAAATATACAAGTAGGGAAAGTTTGGTGCTTTTGTCCGGATTGTCCACTTCAACTTGTTTAGCTGCCCTACTAAAAGACAAAACCATAGGTACGTATAACATAGGAGTTTATTAACCTTAATTAAACAACATGCTCAGTGTAATCGCCATTTTTTCTTGCATAATATTCAACCTTACACAAATGTTTGATATATTTTTTCATATTTTTTGGAAATAGCTCAGCTGGGATGTTGCTGACTACCTCATAGACTTTGGTCTTTAGGTTTCAAGTGTCTTAGGCTTGGTAGAATAGATCCTGTCTTTTATGCAACCCGACAAAATAAAGTCAAGGGTGTGAGATCATGTGAATATGAGAGCTATTCCACTGGCTCATGAGGGAGATCAGTCGCCCAGAAAAATGTTTCATTAAAATGTTGCGAGTTTCACAAGCAGTGTGTGGAGGTGCTCCTTCCTGCTTTCATCAAAAACTGTAGCTTAGTAAGGCCTTCTATGGCCTTACTAGGTTATAGTCTATTGGTAGCGGTATCGTCTTTTCCCTTTAACAGGATATTGTCATTTTATACATTCCCGCACTGTTATTGAAATTATTTTTAAAATGGATAAATGCACATTCTAGAATATTCCTTTCAATTATATCTGTGTTTTTAACGAGCGCTTTAGAACTATCCCACTTGATACTATGATTACATCTATATATACGGTTAAACAATGCATTAGAATTATTTGGTGCTCTACACGCATATTTATGCTGTTTTACCCTAATATCTAACGTTTTACCCGTTTTGCCTATATATACCTTTGGCCTCTAATTAACTCTTGTCAATCAGGTGCCAATCTTTTTATTTTTCCGTCCCGTTATACATATGTATATGTTTTTGTCATCTCGCCTTCTCCCTTCATTCCCTGACAAGGTGTACTTCTGAATACACGAAAGGCCTTGGAATAATTTTTCGTTTTCCCTGTGGGTTTACATCATTCATTTATTTCACGTGTTTAATTGTAAAATTCATCCCATATATATATATATATATATATATATATATATATATATTGTGTGTGTGTGTGTGTGTGTGTGTGTGTGTGTGTGTGTAGAGAGAGAGAGAGAGAGATTTCATTTTAGGTCTTGTTCTTCGGAAACCTCAATTTATTGATAAATACAAAAACAAAAGCTTAGTAGTATTGGCGCAAAAATTGAGAGTGGTGAAACAAGGGAAAGGGAGAAAGAGGGAATGAAGGGAAAAGGGAAAAAGAGGAAAAGTTTAATCTCTCAAATGAGAGTGGGGGATGATACGGTGGAAGGGCGATAAGATAAGGGAGTGGAGGAGTACCAAGAGGAGCCCGATATATGTGTGACGTCATACTACGAACTTTAGCGGCAACCATTTTAAAAGCGAAATAAGAATAATTTTTTGTAAAGACACAATACTGTGCGAAAAAATTAGGATACCTCATTTACTTTTGTACGTTTCTGATTTAATGTTAATTTAGGAATATTTCTTTAGATTAATCATTTTGAACTCTATATCATTGTGAAGGAAATTTTCTGGGCTTTTTAATGATATATATATATAATTTTCATTTTTAGTTATAATAAACTGTACATATGAGCTAAAATGTAGTTGATCGAAAGCACAAATGAAATTTGAATTTCCCTCCTTTCGTGAATACCTAATTACTCAATCAGAATTAAGCTTTAATTGACCAATCATATTATAGTGGCGGGGCTAGCTCTGAATGTAATATATACAAAGTGTGAAAATTTCGTTGAAAGTTAATTATTTACAGCTTCAAGATGGTAGCTGACGAAGGAAGAAGAATCGCAGCACTTGCATTTGCAAGTGAAGGTTATTCTGTCCGCAAAATCTCTGAAAAGCTTTCCATCAGCAAAAGTACAGTGGAACGCTATAGAAATATGGGAAAAGTTCGTCATTCAACTAATACAGGTCGCCCGCACAAATCCTCCCTAAAAGCTGACCGTATTCTTTACAGAATGGCTTTGCTAGAGAGGAAGAAGACAAGTCCAGAACTCTTATCTGAATGGAAAGACTACGATACTGCTGAAAACTCTACAAGTACTGTCAGAAGACTTTTGGAAAAGGGTTTGCCTAGCTGCAAAGCGAAGAAACAACCTCTTCTTACATCAAGACAAAGAAAGGCAAGGCTAGCTTCGACGAGGAGTCATAAAACTTTGACTGAGGTGCAGTGTCATGTGTCCTTTTTAGTGATGAGTCTACATTTAATGTCAATAACCATTCTGGCAATCGTTTTGTACGAAGACGACCAGGAAAAGAATTTAAACCTTACTGCATTGTTCCTAGCATCAAACATCCTATTTCATTCATGATATGGAGGTGTATGTTAGCTTCTGGAGTAGGGAGAATTCACGTTGTGGAGAAGACTATGTGTGCTGATTAGTATTTGTCAGTACTGCAAAGAAAAATGCTCCAAGTGCTCAAGAACTCTTTGGTAATGAAGACTGGCTGTTTCAAGATGATAATGCACCTTGTCATAGAGCTCGAAAAGTTAAACAATGGTTTGAAAATAACAACGTGAATCACTTGGACTGGCCAGCGCAGAGCCCAGACCTTAACCCTATTGAAAATTTATGGCAACGAATTTCAACTATTCTTTCAAAACGAAAACCTAAAACAAAAGTAGAGCTTATTGCTGGGCATTATGAATGTCTGGCATCATGTTCTTCAACCTCATAAACTTGAAGCACTTGCAAAAAGTATGCCAAAACGCTGTCAACTGGTAATTTGCCTAACAGTGTAATATCGGGAGACAAACTCCCAACCTAAATTTTTATGGTTCAAGAATTCGGTTTTGCCTAATCTAACCTCATTTTTCACGCTACCCGAAGGAGGCACTATTCAACTCTGTCTTAGACATAACTGATATTACAACATCGTGAGTCGAACACCGACCTCAATCTTTATTTTTTATTTACTTTTCCTTACATTTTTCTTATCTTCGAATGAGAGCATTCACAAAACCTTTTGTCCAACACAATCTTATTAGGACGCATACATAGACATAATTTAAAAATAAGTGAGGAGTAAATAGAAACACATCTGCAAACAATATTTATTTACATGTCAAGAGATTATTTTTTTTATTGTATAGTAAACTCACAAATAATAGTGGAAATAGTTACATCCTCATTGCTTTCTATAATACAAGTAATTATTTTTAGAAATAATGCATGAAGCTTTCTATACTCGATATACAAGGGTCTTAAGATCATTTAGGATTATTTTTGTTCCTCCTTCAGAATTAGAAGTAATATGTTCACAATAATTAATCTTTGAACATCAAACGCATGCTTGAGTACACGGTCGGGTATAACAATATTATCATGAAATGTTGTATATACAATAAACTCTAAGGAAGAGCTTATTCTCTTTTCACCTGTTTTACAATTGAAAACTGTTCAGAGTTCGTATGGATGTATGAGGAAATTCTCTAAATTGTGAAGGCAGTTAGAGCGTACATAAAGATACGAAAGGTAACAGTGAGGGAGGTTTTGTAACGCTCCAGACCAGCGTCCCGAAACAACTGGTACTTCTCGGTGGAGGTGTCTTTTAAATATTCTCTAAGCTCCAGGCCGTTCTCACCTTGTTCATTTCTACATTTCATAAAATCATCAAGTAATACTGTATATGCATGCTCGCGCTACTAAAGGTATTCGCCCCCAAGTTCTATTAAAAAGGTACACAATTCTGTATCCCAAAAACTGATAAACTAATATGCGATAGAAACGTGTTCTTTGAAGAACTACGAGTACAAAGGGAAAGTATATCGAACTTGGACTTTACAACAGATGATATTACACACGTTATAGGGAAACTGAAACAAACTCGGCGGCAGCCCCGGACAAATGGAATGCCATGCTAATCAAAAACTGCAAGAATGAAATCGCTAAACCCCTCTTTTGGATATAGAGACGACCACTAGACACGGGAGAAATACCGAGCATCCTGAAGACAGCGAACATAGTTCCAGTATATAAAGGAGATCGATCTGAGGCCAAAAACTACAGGTCAGTGTCGCTTACATCTCATCTCCCCAAAATATTTGAACGAATAATTAGAGAAAAAAATCTATGGCTGTTTGGAAACGCGGAAAAAATTAAATGATATCCAACATGGAAGATTGTGCCTATCACAACTAATAGAACACTATAACAACATTATTGAGGCACTTGAAAGTAATGAAAACTATGATGTGATATACACGAACTTTGCCAAGGCGTTCGACAAATGTGATCATGGAATCATAGCATATAAACTGAAATACATGGGAATAACAGGAAAAGTAGGAAACTGGGTATATAATTTCTTTTGTGAGCGGCAACAAACAGGGCCTGAGTTGTAAAAAATTAATAAGTAGTACGGCCGCAGATTCACGAGTAGCAGCGCCGCAGACTGACCTAAGGTGCGGAAAGTTCGTTAATGAGAGTGCAGGGGAGGTCCCTCTTCCGCAAGGGGTTAACAACGGGAACGTTTTATTGAAAAAAATTAACCGGTACGTACCACCCTCAACTTAAGCCTTGGTAACAACTCATTACAGTCCAAGGAATATCTTCATCAGATTCAGGAGTCCTTAGCTCAGTACCACAAGGAACAGCGTTAGCTCCATTACTCTTCATAATCATGCTAAGTGATATAGATTAGGAAGTTACCAGTGACAGCACAGTAACATCCTTTGTCGATAACACAAAAATTAGTAAAAAATAAGAAACCCAGACGACGTAGGATCTCTCCAATCAGACATGAACAGAATATACAGTACAATTAGTCTGAAAGCAATAATATGAAATTCAACAATGAAATTTTCAACTATTTAGGTACGGAAGAAGGGAGGACCTTAAATCCATGGAATACGATACCCAAATGGACAGGAAATTCAGAGAAATTCTAAAGCAAAAGATTTAGGCGTTGTAATGACTGATGACGCAAATTTGGAATGCAAATTAAGATAGCAGTAAATGGAACAAAATGAATAACTAGACAGATACTGAGAACCTTTAAAAGAAGGGATAGGATTCTCATGATTCCGCTATTGAAAACACTGATCATACCCAAGTTGGAATACTGCTCGATCTTAACATCCCCATATAAAAAAAAGACATTAGTCAACTAGAAGAGATTCAAAGAAGCTTCACAGCCAAAATCAATGGATGCAAAGAACTAAATTACTGGGAAAGGTTGGTGAATTAAACTTATATTCACTGGAAAGAAGAAGAGAGTGGTACATCATTATTTACACTTGGAAAATAATGGAGTAACTAGTCCCTAATCTTACTTTGAAAGTAGAGAAGGAAGAATGTGTCGTGTTCCCATATTTAAGGCTAGACAGGGAACATCTACTCTGAAGGAAAATAGTTTTGTAGTTTTGATGTGAAAGGACCAAGACTGCTAAACCAGCTGCCCAAGAAACTAAGGAAAATGACTGGTGTAACGGTGGATATCTTCAAAATAAGACGACGCCTGGCTCAGGACAATTCCAGATGAGCCGGGCGTACCTGGCTCTGTGAGGTGGAGAGCACAAGAAACCAGTTCTCTACTTCACTAGGCCAGCTCAAGAGGAGGGGCAAGAAGCTTGACCTTTTGTGAAATGAGGAATCATCCTACAGAACATTTCAAAGGTTGAAAAGTATAATATTGAGTCAGTAGGAAAATAAATATTAAATTGTTTTTTTTAAGAACTAAACGAATGGCGCGTCGCACTTGTGAAAAATAATATCCAATACCGCCACTGAATTTAAAATCTGGTAAATAAATTACACGCATTTAAACAAAGTAAAAAATAAAACTTACATTGGGTCAGTAGTAGAGTTTGACATGTCGGATTTTATCAGAGTCAAAAATGTGTGTATGGAACTCGGTTCACTGCTATTAAGGCGACTATGATAGCCGGTGAATTTCAACTTCCTTATTTATAACGAAGGCACACCCCAAAATATTCATGAACAGATACGTTGGATCTTACTGAGTTAATATTGTTGATGGAATAATTCTAAATTATTTCTGAATATAATTTATAACTCTTCAAAACGCTTTACAAATAATATATAATTCATGATTTCATTTAATGGCGTAAATATGTATATACATAAAATACTGTCCTTTGCGAAATTTGTGTTATTCTATATACTGTGTATATATATATATATATATATATACAGTCGGAGGTTCGATACCCATTGATGTTAGTTAATAATACTCTAAATATATTAGAAATGGTTAATAATTGTCTGTTAAACATCCAATTCACATCCTCAGACGCAAATTTCCCGTCAAATTAACACACTGAATTTATATTTCAAACTCTACCATACACACACACGGTGTTTCAGGTCGGCCCTAGAAATATGGAAATTGGCGGAATTTGTAGTTTGTATTTGGTGTTTGGTATTTGAATTACTACCTACTTGCTACAAATTCCGCCAATTTCCATATTTCTAGGGTCAACCTGAAAAACCCTGTATATATGTATATACACGTGGCATTGAATGTTGGCTCCTTATATACGTAGCTCCGACAGGGAGGCTGTATTTACTAAGGTGAGGTATACGGCGCAAACTTTTGTTATTATCTACAAAACATAAAACATTATTAAGTGCGACGAAGTCTCAACGCTTTATTTGATGTAGTATATAAGATAAACAAATTTGTCTCTTTGTGTGATCTCTGTGTTGAAAAAACACTGCTCCTGTATTATCAAAGTGAGGCTGTTTTGTTAGATTATAACGCCAGGCGCAAAAATTGTAATGTTTATTTGGTAAATGAGGAATAGTGATTGTGTTTCTGAAAGTTTTTTCAGAGGTTTTCAGCGCTCGACGAGATAAAAAAAAGTTCTGAACTTGTATGCTGGAATTGAAATAAATTTACATGGGTGAATTCATATGAGATGTGCAGACTGTGCTCAAAGAGCCCAGAGACTGTGAGTCACATACTATCTGGATGCGAAGTACTCCTACACAGAGAAAACTACACAGACAAACACAATGCACTCTGTAAGCTGATCCACTTCAAACTGCGTAAAAAATATGAAATCAGGCTAGAAACAGAAAAGCATTGGGAACATATTCCACAAGGAATATAAGACAATGATAAAGTGCTGCTCCTATATGATCATGAAATACCAACTGACATCAGAGTATCAGGATGCAGGCCAGACATAGTAGTGAGAGAGAGTGAGGGTAACAAATGTCTCTTGGTGGAAGTAGGACTCCCAGCGGACTGGAATGTAGCTAACTATGAAAGGGAAAAGATCTTAAAATACCAGAGACTCAAACATGAAATACGGAGGATGTGGAATGTAGAACCTGAGATCATCCCGATAGTGGTGGGAGTGACAGGGGCAGTAAAAAAATCTACAGTGGAGTTCCTGGACCAACTGCCCATAAGTATATCATCTGGAGAAATTGTAAGGGAGATATTACGATACAGTACCTCTATCCTACGCCTGGTACTAGGCTGTACCTAAAAATTCCTTACGGTTAAGGTTTAACCCCAGAAGTAAGAAACTATCTTCAGCTGGAGTAGAAGGGAAAAAACAAAAAAAACAACGTAAAAGAGTGTATTTAAAGTAGACCTAAGAAGTGGCGCCGAACCACTAACATATATATACAGTACATACATATCTATTTAGGCATAAATGTGTGATAAAATGTTAAAGATTTGTTTGAGTAAATTCAATCGTGATTGTATTTCTGAACGGTTTTTTTCAAAGAGGTTTTCGGCAGCAAAACCCAGCTGTTCATCATTCCACACAATAAAGAAAGTGGTTGGTAGATAAATGGGTACCCTGGGTGGCCTAGTAGTTAAAACTCTGGGCTGCTGGTGGGGCGTGATTCGGATTCCACGTTAAACTGTAGGTCTAAGGTGAAGTGAAAAGCTTGGCCTTCGTCAGAATGAATAATATATATATATATAATGAATATATATATTACGTGTGATCGGTGAAATTGCGCATTTCATGAAAAACACAATAGTTTGCGTTTTGCGTGAAATGCGCAGGGCGTTTGCCAATTTCATGACATAAACAAAATGCATTTTTCATGAAATAGCAATTTTGGTGTGCGTTTTTCATGAAATCAGAAAAGAATGAAATGACAGTTAAGTGACCAATTTCAGTTTGCGTTTTGCAAAGATAATAAAATGCATTTTTACAGCAAACCAGAACAAAGTTATTTTATACGCCCTGCACATTTCATGAAAAACGCAAAATATTGCATTTTTCATGAAATGCGAAATTTCACCGATTACGCGTAACATATATATATATATATATATATATAATCAGTGGCGACTGGCGTATAGGAGCGATGGAGCGGTCGCTCCCCCTTGCTTGAAGCGATAAATATTAATTTAACAGATAAAAAATATATTAATTTTAAGATATTAAACTAAATATTCTTGAAATATATTTTAAAAATTCATGTGGCATATCATGATTCATGAGGCATTTTGAGTAAGCCTTCATACAGTACATAATATTCTAAACTTATAGCATAGCTTCAAACAGACCACTGCTGTTTGAATACAAAATAATATTGCAGCCGAATGGAGTGATAGATTTTTCGCTCAAGTAAATATAAATTATATTTTACTGTTGTAATGAAAATATAAGTACAATCGCGATTTTTTTTTAATAACAACTTTATTTTCTAGTTACTTCAGTAATAATGATATAAACCATTTATATGTATTTTATTGAAATTATTACTTATTTGTAATTAACTAGAATTGTACGTCTGGCATAGCCGCATATGTTAATACAAGTACTCTTGTGAGCGGCAGTTGGATTCGCGCTAGCCTATTGTGAGTCCGTGTTGTCGTACAATTTTATGAAATCGCATCCCCATACATTTATACCACGAGTCGCCACTGATATATATATATATATATCGAAACCTACGGTAAAATTACTGAATGCCCAGTTAGGGTAATTGAATGCCCGGTTAGGTCAACTGTATGTCCTTGACGATTGGTTAGGTTAAGTCGCGATATTTTCGTTAGTTTTAACGAAAATATTGCGACTTAATCTAACCAATCGTCAAGGGCGTACAATCAACCTAACCGGGCATTCAATTAACATACCCGGGCATTCAATTACCCTAACCGGGCATTCAGATGTTCCTGCCTAAAAGCTGGAAACCTATGTAACAGTTCATGCCACCATCGTCACACCCGTAAAAATGCATCAGATTAGCTTAAGAAGAACACTTTTGTTTCTGTATGAAATAAACTTTGTTCTGTTATTTCATTCTTTGCCGATTTCATGAAAAACGCAAACTGAAATTGGTCATGTAACTGTCATTTCATCCTTTGCCGATTTCATGAGAAACGCACACCAAAATTGTGTATTTCACAAAAAATGCATTGGACCCTACTTTTGCTTATTTCATGACATTCCCAAACGCCCTGCGCATTTCATGAAAAACGCAAAATAATGCATTTTTCATGAAATGCTCAATTTCACCGATCAAGCGTCACATATATAAGGGGTTCCAAAAAACCTTAGCCCCCCCCATTTCCAGCTTACATGTTTACTTATATCAAAATAGTTTTTAGTGTTTATAAAAATATATAAAATTCTTTATTTACTGCAGGTATTAAAATTACTCTAGCTGATAAAGTGATAATATAATGGCTTCTCAATTAATTGGCGATTCAGAGAGGCAACGTGTGATAGATCGCATACGAGCAATAACATTTCGGGAAGCTCGTGATGCTGGAGCCACCTTTATAACACGTTCATGGGTTGCCAAAAAGTTGCGAAGAAGTGAGGACTTCGTCAAAAGAAATTGGAATAAAACTTTGGATGAATGTGAAATGGATACAACCAAATCTGGGCGCCCAAATTTTCCACTTTCTTAGGAAACAAAGGACATCATTGAAAGCGGTACGCTTAAGCGGAAAAACAGCTGTGCTAAACTTTCTAGAGAGATCGAAGTGTTGAGAGGAAAGATCGTTAGTGGTGAGATCATTCGACTGTACCGTCATAGGCAAGGTTTAAAGCCTTGGCATGAACTTCCAAAGCCAAGAAAAACTCAACTTAACATCGCTGACAGAATGTGGTTTGCCCATTATCTTGAAGATTGGGATGTGGATGATTTCATGCATTTAGCTTTCTCCGATGAATTTTTTTGTTTACGTAACACGTCGGCCAAACTACCAAAATGATCGAGTGTGGGGAATGACAACGAACATTATCGAGAATTATTAAAAAGTCCAGACTGTGTTGGTGTGTTTGTTTTGTTCACTGCAAAGAAGCTCATCTGGGTGCTGAAGCCAAATGGTCAGAGTTGGGATGGACAGTATTTTCGTGATATTATTCTATCCCAGCATGTCATTCTTTTTCTAAGAAACCCAAACAATGTTAGGGATGTCGATCAGGTCACACTTCTGTACGATAAGGCCCCCTGCCTTAAGGCATTAGCCACTCAACAGTTGTTGCGGAACCATGAGATCGATTTCTTTGGAAATGAAGAATGGCCAGGAAATTCTCCTGACCTGAACGTCTGTGAACACATTGGATCAGTTATAAAGGACAAGGTTGAATGTCTCTTGTTTCAAGAACCTGCAGCAAATCGATTTTCGAAGGATACAATGACGCAACACACTGTTTTAGCAAATTTGCCTAACGATCAAGATCTATTCACGTCACTTTTGGCAAGCTACCCAAAGCGAATTCAGGCTGTCTTGGAAGCTAATGGCGGGAACACCAAGTTTTAATTGTTTCTCATTAAATGCAGGATTAAATTCTCTTTTGTGAGGTATGTTTAATTTTACTGTACCTCTAATGGTTTAGGCCATGGGCGGGGGGGGGGGGGCTAAGGTTGTTCAAAAACGTAGTAAGTTTACAAGGTGTTTTAAAGAAACTGTTTTATTACAAGGCAAGTAATTATTACAAGTATTTCAACAACTTATTACTACTTTTCCACATAATCACCAAACAGATTCAAACATTTTTCGTAGCGTGGGACAAGCTTTCCAATGCCGGTCAAGTAAAATGTAGGGTCCTTAATTTTTAATTAGTTTCGAACGGCCGCTTCTGCATCAAGATCGTTTTGAAATTATTTACCTCCGAGGTGTTCCTTTAGGGCTAGAAATATAAGGAAGTCACTTGGTGCAAGGTCAGGACAATAGGGGGAATGATCCATGCCTTCCCAGTGGAACGATTCCAAAAGTTGGCGTGTTTGATTTGCAGTGTGATTTGCATTGTCATGCAAGAACACCACACCGGCAGTAAGCAACCCGGGACGTTTTCTTCTGATAACCGTGCGGAGTCATTGTAAAGTTTCACAATAAGAAGTGGCATTTTTGCATAAATTCAATATGCAAAACACCTGATGTCCCAAACTATCGTTGCTATCACCTTACCAGCTGATGGTGCAATCTCGAACACTGAACATTTTGGTTCGTGGTGACACCGGATGTTGCCTCTTTACAGTGTTGCCACACATGCCTAACAAAATATTGTACGACCAACAACATTTTTGTACTATGCATAATGCACCGGTAATTAACCTTCAAAACTTACTTTCTGAACAACCCTCATGTTATATATATATATATATATATATATATATATATATATATATATATATGTGTGTGTGTGTGTGTGTGTGTGTGTGTATATTTTTTTTTTTTTTTCAGAGGCATAAATTTGTGATAGGATGTTAAAGATTTGTTTGACTTAATTCTGAATATAAACATTCTTTGTGAATCTAAAAACGAAGTTTCAGCAGTTGGGTGCATAAAAAGTATCTTATTTCTTCTTGTGATCACTTCAGTTTTCAGATTTTAGAAATATTTTTGTCAAGTATATAATAACATCTGACATGATTTTTCATATATACAGGGTGTTTCATAACATGCGGGATGCACTTTCAGGATGGATTCAGGACCTGAAAAGAACGAAAAAAGTTTATATAAACATATGCCCAAAATCACTTTTTTTCCGAGTTACAGCCCGTTTTATGTTCCAGCAATCCTTTCCGCAAACTTTTTACAGACGTTGCTTGCCGACAGTGTTTGTGTGTATGCACGAGACTTATTTCATATCTGGCCTTGCCGATTGCAATGTTTCGTACACTCTATGACATGTTTCAATATCGTTGAGTGTACAACCATCAGTCAGTCAGAGGTTCATCGCGGTGTTTTACTGTTCGTATTCGTAACTTCTTACCGTGAATAAGTGCAGTCCAGTGAAAAAAAACCTTAAAAGTTTTTGTGCTATTCGGTGAGTGTGCATTTGAAGTGAGAGTGGAGGCTTATTCAAACAGAGATATGGCAGACATGCATCTCATGTATGGACTTGCCGAGTGTAATGCGGCCGCAGCAAGACGTCTGTATGCGGAAAGGTTTCCGAATCGCCGTCTGCCAGATAAGACCTTTCAGAGAATAGACGAGCGTCTTAGTGATACAGGATCATTCAACAAGCGAGTTTCAGATGGTAGTAGGCCAATCAGCGCCAGAACTGTTGAGTTGGAGGAGCGGGTCCTGAATCGCGTGGAGGAACATCCTGGTGTCAGCACCCGAAGGATGGCAGCAGCAGAGAGTGTAAGATACACAACTGTGTGGAGAATTTTACGGAAACAACAGCTTTACCCATATCACATTCAGAGAGTGCAAGGCCTTAATGAAGCTGATATCTCACCACGAGAGGTTTTTTGTACTCGGTTCCTTCAACAGTGTGCTCGCGATCCTCTTTTTCTATCATCCGTGTTGTTCTCTGATGAGGCTGCCTTCACAAGAAATGGCGTGATCAATTTTCACAACACTCATCACTGGGCCGAAGACAATCCGCATGCCATCATCCAGTCAAGGCACCAAGAACAATTTAGTATCAATGTATGGGCTGGACTTATTGCCGACAACTTAATCGGTCCTTCTGTTTTGCCTGGAAGATTAACAGGAGAATCCTTTTCCAATTTTTGAAGGGATGATTTAAGCGATTTACTAGATGAAGTTCCTCTTTGTGTCCGACGTCGTATGTGGTTTATGCATGACGGCGTTCCGCCTCATTTTAGTCGAGTAACCAGAGACTATTTGGATGACCATTTCCCTGATAAATGGATAGGTCGTGGAGGACCCATTACGTGGCCTGCTCGCTCCCCGGACCTGAATCCACTCGATTTTTACCTGTGGGGTCATGTGAAATCCATCGTTTACGTGACACCCATTGACAACGTTGAAATACTTCGCCAACGCAACGTGTAGAACAAGGATGCCAGAAAATCTGAGCAATATCTGGAATGTTTGAACGCGTCAGGCAGTCTATGATGAGGCGTGTTCAGGCGTGTATTCAAGCGTAAGGCGATCATTTTGAGCACTTTCTTTAAAGGTAAGGCAGATTCTTGCTAGAACACATAACGGGCTGTAACTCGGAAACAAAGCGATTTCGGGCATATGTTTATATAAACTTTTTTCATTGTTTTCAGGTCCTGAATCCATCCTGAAAGTGCGTCCCACATATTATGAAACACCCTGTATAGGGTAGATCGGGGTTAGTTTGCCATTTGGGTACCTTCGTCATATCCACATTTAGACAAAGTAACTGCTTATGCGCATGCGCAGATCCATTTAAGAAACAAAATTATCATTATTTCGTCAATTTGTGGCAAGTAAAAGGGTAGGTTACATATGTTAAAGAGCAGGTAAGAATAAAATTATTTTGTCGTTTTGTGAGAGATTTTTTTACCACATAATATTTACAATATTTGTCGTTCTATGAAAATAACTTTACTAAATTTGAAACTGGCTATTATTTAGGTATTGCATAGCTTTTGTTATTATAATTAAAGTAATACTGCATTATCTTTAGCAACAAAATGTAAACATGTGCAATTAATTCACTAGCGGCACCTTCGCCTCTGCTCGCCTGTTTGGCGAAAGTACCCCAGCCTTCTGGCGAAGGGGCACATTCGCTATCTTGGTATTTTTAACTGAAATGACTATAAGTCAAAGAAACGTCTATATTTTGACAAGATCTTGATGCCATGCGTGTTTCATTACCTAAACTTTTAAAAAGTTTTAATATCCAGTTCTTTCATCAATTATATGAATTTTTTAATGCATTAAAAAAGGGTGGCGATCTAACCCTACTCTCCCCTATATATATGTTGTCTAACACTCGCAGAAGCGCTTGGCATCATCTAACGGCATGTATTTTTTCTGTGCATAGCATTTGAGTTATGGTATCCTTTTCAAGGTAGCCGATTATGAGTTATAAAAAGTGAATGGTAATAATTACCTCCGACAACATATGCTACAGGTGAAAGAAACGCTGCAGAAGGGTGTGAAATTTTGTTTTACTATTAAAAGGTGTCCCGCTAAAGTTCATAGTATATCGTCACACACACACACACACACACACACACACACATATATATATATATATATATATATATATATATATATATATATATATATATATATATATATATATATATTATACAATTTTAAGTTTGGGTTAGGTTAGATTACGTTACTCTACATTCAATTTCCTACTTTTTGGGCAGCGGCACTCACACTCTTTATCTTATCGCTCTTCCCCCTTATCACACTCTCCCCTTTGACAAATTAAAATTTTGTATTTTCTCCTTTTCCCCTCTTTTTCCTTTCCCCCTTTCCCCTCCTTCCCCCAATCTCCATTTTTCAGCCCATACTACTAGTTTCTATCACGCTTCAATAATTTACTGCAAACGTTTCGTAATTTCTTCCAATTTTAGTGATAAGTTAATACTAAATACGTTTATTTTATATATGTACAGTCGCCTGCAATAATTCCGCTCCACCCTTTCAGAGATGTGGTAACAACTCAGTCCCTCTTAAACCCCAGTCCCCCACCCTCACTCTCCTCCTCCTCCTCTCAGGTGTTGTCATAGTAATACTTCTATTTTTTGAAAAGCCCTGACAGAATAAATATATTGTCCACTGTAGTTTTAGTGGTAATGCAAGGACGACTATGTATTTTATCCGTGCATTATTCCTAAATACAGAGAATAGAGTAGTTAGGTTATTTCACAAACGTGGGATACTTTACTCTCCCTTTGCTATCCCCCCTTTTGTCCTCCCCCTCTCCTTTCGCTACACCAAACACAACGAGATTAAGAGATCAAACCGTCTATATGGAATAGCACAATAGCTGAAATTAATCTTCATAATGTAGAGAAATACAACACTTATTTGTGTGTTACTATCGAATCACGATATGACAAAAAGTATTGCATCACAAGTGATCCCAAAATTCGAAGGACACTGTAATTCGGCGTGTTGTCAAATTCCGATTCGAGAAGCATCTAGTTTTAAAATGTGATTTGAATCCATCCACGAAATATATTAAATAATATATATTAATATATATGTAAAAATTAATAATTCTAATATTCGTTTTTGCATATAAAGTCCAAATTCGTGTGACACTCTAACTTTATATAAAATGCAAGTTTGGGAAAAAAAAATTTCTTTCTATTTTTATGAAGTAATTGATGAATTATTTCTTTTTAAACTTATCTAATCAATTTTTAGATTAAGCTTAATCATGTAATCGTGTTAAATTCTGCAATGTTCATTTTTTTATATATTCTCTCTTCGTTGTAAAAGATGAAGTCATAACTTGCCAAAACTCTAAATTAACACTTAATTTAAAAATGTAAGCATTTAATTTTGGCTAAAATGCATGTTTAATTTTAATCCATAATAAAATGCATATTTCAGTTTCCATTTTTAGTTAACTCAGCAAATCATGATAACATTAGATCAGTCAATATGCTGTTTAAAAGAAAAATATGACTTCATTTTCAAATATCTCGATTATCTGCCAGTATGATGTACAACAAAAATTTACCTTTATCTACAAAAATGTTGAAAAAAAAATTCAGCCTATTGAGAATAAAAAACAAAAAAGATTAACATTTAATAATAATGATGTCACCAAATTATTAGTATATAAACTCTTGTAATTTTTCAAATTATCATTCTGATTATTCTGATCTGTCTTAGAAGCTGAAGTATTACCTATAATATTTTAGAAGCAGTAAAATTTAGTCAGAGGATCTCTTTGTCGTCTCCTTTGAACCCTTCTTTTTCCAGAGAACTTAGTTTTAAAATAGGAGAAATAATTTCCCGATACGCTACAAGATGAATCGGGGAACCGTCAGATAATTTAGTAAGTTTTCACAGACTCCTCCGATTCACTACAAGAAAAAATCGGAGTGTAGTATAAAAGAAACTACTGCGATTCCCAACACGGTACCAGTTACCCAAGAGTGAGAAAATCCGTTGCTGCCACCTAACCAGAACCCCCGTCAACCTCGAACCTCCAAGGCCATAGACGAAGGGTTAACAGATATATTACAGGATAACTGCCCTGTTCATACTGCCAGGATCATCAGAGGGTAGTTTCAGGAACCACGAGATGTCGAGCAGCTGAACTGGCCACCAAGGGGTGAAAATGTGTGGGAGAATGTGGTTGACGCTTGGGAACCTGGGCAGGAGCGGACATCTTGACACCTGCTGGAACACACCATGGCAGAGTAGGAACTTTTCCTCAGGAACCCAAAGTCATCTATAATCATTAATAATAATAATAATAATAATAATAATAATAATAATGGACCAAGTACTGAGTAATTGTGTATAATAATGCTATGATTGTAATTTAGTAAATATATATTTATTTACTTAAACAATTGTCAGTTCCTTTTAATTTGACCATTATGTTTTGTATGTTCTTAAGAAAATCCCTAAATTTACTTGATTCACGTTTATTTTTATAATAGAAAATTAAACTATGTTATTATTATCTCTCCATGGATACACTCTTTTCTGGATAATCATTTGCTGATGATGCATGGACTTTAAATAGAAATGTTATTGCCTGCAGGAAAACTCGGATCACCTGAAGATCCGTCACCCTAGCCTTTTTTAGTTAGCTTTATAAGCCTAACTAACGAAAATATTACGACCTAACCGAACTAATCGTCAAGGGCGTACAGTTGACCTAACGATTGGTTAGGTTAGATCGCGATATTTTCGTTAGTTAGCCTTATATAGAACTAAAAAAGGCTGGGGTGACGGATCTTCAGGTGATCCGAAAAGTCGATACTACAACTTATCTTACACTTTAACCATAACATAGCCACATCAAAATCCTATGATTAAAAGTTTTTAAAGTATCCCACGTTTGTGAAATAGCCTAACTACTCTATTTCCTAAATTTAGGAATAATGCATGAATAAAATACATAGTCGTCCTAGCATTACCACCAAAACTACCGTGAACAATATATTTATTCTGTCATTGATTTTCCAAAAATAAAAGTACTACTATAACAACACCTGAGAGGCGGAGGAGGAGAGGGAATGAGTGAGGGTGGGGGACTGGGGTTTAAGAGGGATTGCGCTGTTTTCACATCTCTGAGAGAGTGGAACAGAATTATTGCAGAGGACTGTAGAAAAAGTTTCAATTAAAATTAATTTAAATTTTTATGAATTTTATAAAATAATATTCAATTATGTGGCGTTATAATTACAGGGAAACGTTCACTTTTTAACTGAAATTTTGAATGCAGAAGTGTAGTTGTTCAGGGTATGTTATATAATACTAGAATATGCCCACTGCGCCTTGCGCAGCAACCCCCCCCCCCCCCCCCCCCCCCGATGCACAACCTAAGAGAAGACTGGAATGGGCGAATGTGTTGCTAAAAGCTTTCCAGGTTCTCCCTTAATTGTATACTAAATGTGGTGTAATTTACACTAGTCGTTTAGGCATGCCTTAGCCGTTTAGAGGGTTCCCTTCCCAGTTCCCCAAAGTGGGGACTGAGATAGGTGGGTGTATTACTAAAACGTTTCCTGGTTCTTCCTTAATGTGTACATTAATTTAGTACGGACTATTCTAACCGTTTATGTGTGTGTGTGTGTGTATATATATATATATATATATATATATATATATATATATATATATATATATAATATAAGCTCTGCACATGCGCGGGTGGACCCGCGCATACGCAGAGCTACCTGACCTACCCCCTATTACACGCCTCTTGGACCTCTCTATCCTCCTGTCAAGTTTGGTTGAGATCGATCCAAGGACCTAGGAGCAGTTAGGGAACAAACAGACAGATACAGATTTTCGTTCTTTATATATACAGATGTGTAATGATTCTAAAATATGAATACCCGTTAATTGGACAGTGTTAATTATGCTAATAATTTTGAAATGTGACGTGTGCAATGGATATTTGTTTTTAGCATGAATATTCTCTGATGGGAGATTTTGAATGTTTATGTAGTGGTAATGATGTTCTCGATGAAATGCCAAGGTGTGTTGGGATTGCAAAATAAGGATTTATCAATAATAGGATTTATAATACGAACTGTTACATAAGTGGAAAAACATAAGTTAGGATTTAATAGTTAAAGGATAAATTCCTCGTTGACCTCAGATGAATTTAGAAAAATAAGGACGTGATTTTTGGCACGAAGCCAGAAGAACAGGTTTCCACACGATCGTACTTCTAATATTGTTTAACCAATAAGGAATAGATATATCAGTCACGTGATGCCCCACCTCCCGTTTCGTCCAATCTTGTTTTCATAAACAATTTTAGTTTTTAAGTTGCATTTGATATATATAATTAAATCATTTAATTTTGTCAAAAAGGTCAAATAAGTTAATTAAATAATAATACTAATATAGTGCATGTAAAAGTTGTCTCTAAGTTCGAGGTTTAAAGAGAGATGGAGGAAGGAATGTTTTCCCAATGCGAGATAAAAATCCGAAGGGCCGAAGGGATACAGAGAACACGGTGAAGATGGAGAATCAATGAGGCAGTCGAGAACAGGTCACCGGAGAAAGAGCTGTGACAGTCCGTCAGTGAGAATGTGATAGGTTATTAGTCAGAGGAAGAGTGGAGCGTTTTAATCAAACAGGTCCCGGGCGCTGCACGGGAATGTCCTTAAAAATTATTGAAGGTCACTCACAGTCAGTTAAGATACTGCAAATATATATATTATAGAATGACCCTCCCTTTCCTGTAAGTCGCAGAGGACGCTGGCCCCTATAGACGATATTCTAACGCGCATGCGCGAGACCCGAGGTCCTGGGTGTGGCGGAACTACACCCACGACGAAGCCTTTAATTGAACTTACTCGTGCTGTACGCATAACCCCTTTGCCGTCAGCCATAAACCCGTGCCGAAGGTCGGTTCCTCTACTCCCATTAATCATCCAAATAAAGTGTTATGTAAGTTATCCTTCATTATTCACTCCCTTGGCTTACAACTTAATGCATCGACGCCATCCTGATGCCCTAGTGACGTTAAGGGCAACTGAGACACCTCGCTCGGCAGGTGGAAAAGAACTCACACCACGACACCAACGTGGAATAACTGGTGTCAGAAGTGGGATAAAATACTCAAGAATAATAAAATACAGAATAAAATACAGAATAAAATACTCAAAATAACTTTTGAAGGGTTTTATGTTTAGTAATTTTAAATATTGTTTTGATTATTTATTTCTGTTTAACGTTTTCAGAGGTTGGTGTTTGGTATTTTGAGTATTTTATTCTGTTTAACTTTTGAAATTTTTGCATCTAGTGTCTTTGAATATTATTCTGTTCACTTCATTCTACATAACTTTGAAGGGTGATTTCGAAGTAGAGGACTGCATGAATACCGATCACTAATCATCGTGATTGTGATTCCAGTTAGAACGATTTAAACGTTCGAGCTGGAACTAAGGTGTATCTATAGAATAGCCTGTATGAACCCGTAAGTGACGGGATTTTTATATCGCTTTTTCAACTGTGTTCTTTTTATATATATATATATATATATATATATATATATATATATATATATATATATATATATATATGTTAAACACAGACCGTGCATGGAACAAGGAACTCTTCTGGGATAATTAAATCCACTATAGTCCGAATAAGTAATGGTAAATGACAAATACCATAGTTTTTCTTTTTCATGATGCAAGCCCGACGTGGGCAACGGGTCTCTCGCAAAGAGGTCCCATAAATATAGCTTCCCTCACCAGCTATCTGCAAAGCAGACAGGATCCAGCTTTGGGACATGGATCTAGGGTTTAAAGCAAGTGGGACTAGGCTTCCTTTAAACCCTAGATCCATGTCCCAAAGCTGGATCCTGTCTGCTTTGCAGATAGCTGGTGAGGGAAGCTATATTTATGGGACGTCTTTGCGAGAGACCCATTGCCCACGTCGGGCTTGCATCATGAAAAAGAAAAACTATGGTATTTGTCATTTACCATTAATTATTCGGACTATAGTGGATTTAATTTTCCCAGAAGAGTTCCTTGTTCCATGCACGGTGTGTGTTTAACATATAAATTTCTCAGGGGACCATTCTGAGTTTGTGTATATTAAATGGACGTGTTATGTGCCTTGAAAAGTGGACGCTCAATGTCCCGGTTGAGGTTTAAGTTTTGTTTTTTTTGGCTAAAAATACAATAGTTACCCCTTTTTCTTTGATTTATTCAATCCGACGTGAATGCAACGAGTCTTTTACTTATATAGAGGTTCTGAATGTAGTGGGACTAGGCTTGCTTTAAACCCTAGATCCATGTCCCAAAGCTGGATCCTGTCTGCTTTGCAGATAGCTGGTGGGGAAGCTATATTTATGGGACCTCTTTGCGAGAGACCCGTTGCCCACGTCGGGCTTGCATCATGAAAAAGAAAAACTATGGTATTTGTCATTTACCATTACTTATTCGGACTATAGTGGATTTAATTTTCCCAGAAGAGTTCCTTGTTCCATGCACGGTCTGTGTTTAACATATAAATTTCTCAGGGGACCATTCTGAGTTTGTGTATATATATATATATATATATATATATATGTATGTAGAGAACAGACAAGGAATCGAAAAACACACGTGGTTTTGTCAAGGAGAGAGAAACAACAAGACGCTTGTTGGACGTCTCAAAGGCCCGCGAAACTTAGCGTCTTGCGAGCCTATAAAAGGCAGAGTTCACAGGAATTCACTCTCACACCTCAACTACAAGTCAGCTCACACCTCACTCCTCGCTTGCCATTGGCTCGCTTTGGTCACCACGCCTCACTCTCAGCACCTTCGTCAGTAGCACCCATCGTCAAGCCACCCGCTCTCCGGCGAAGGCCGGAGCGGCCAGCTGTTCCTTCAAGGCTTCAGGCGGGCCTACACGAAGTCTATCATCAAGTAAGGCTCTCTACCAACTCCCACTCCGCTAGTTACGTCCCCTCGTTGGTATCTTTACAACAATCTCTAACGGCTCTCAGCACATCTTCCTCCAACTAGGACCTACAGTCTACAAGGTCAACCTTCAAATATCTCTTCCATCTCTAGAGGTATTCAGCATTTCGGTAAGCCTACCCTTCGCTTTCGTGTTAAGCAATTCTCGCGAAGCCTGCACAGTGTAATCGCAGGACCGCGTTTAGGCCATACCTAAAAGGTGTCTTCAATACCGTTCAAACTAACTCTCCCGTTAAGACTGCAGTAGGCCTATTTCAAGTGTCGTACCAATATCGTAGTCTTGTATCACCCTGTTATAGTGATCGCTGGCATAATTTATTTATCGTGCATCCTACTGTTTATATGTTCTTTTATGCATTTCATTCTTGACTGCCTAATCCATTTACTGTGCCAACCGTACGGGCATTATTTCAGCTGTCAATAGGCCTGCATATTTATCCTGTGTTCGTTTGTGCATAACTCATTAGCCTGTCTAAATCAGTGTATTATGTAATCCATTTACTGTACCAACCGTACGTGCATTATTTCAGCTGTCAGTAGACTTGCATATTTATTCTGTGTTCATTTTTGCATATCGTATTAGCCTACCTAAATTAGTGTTTATCATCATTGTGATTACTTAACAATTAGTCTGTATAACCATTTCCTTATTGCTAATACTCAGTCATATTTAGCATAGTACAAATACCGTTGTATAATTGTTAATCATCATTAACAGAGAAATGTTAATGAAATGTTAATCGTTGTGAACAAATAACTTATTTATTTTCTTAATTAAATACAAAACAACAAGGTAATTTCTCTAACCTTATTAATATTGTTTACTTGGGTGTAAGCCAAGCTGGTGACCCTTAATCATTCATTCCAATATCATCATTTATAAATTATAGTAAGCCTACTGTCTTAGCCACAGCAAATCGGTGATTCGTAGACCATTATAAGTTGGTGATTCTAGGCCACTATAAATTAGTAACTCCAGCCTTGTCATTTAACATTCAATCATTAACCTTCAATCATTCTCAATCAAGTAACCAATATCATTATTACAATGCCAACTTTACGCATCAAACTGGTAACCATAAAGATGGTCAGAATAAAAATGCACATAAGAGTTATTATTAGTATGCTTACGAAAAACTTCAAATTTGAACTGATTCAAGCATCTCCGAATTTTTAGATCCAGAAAAAATAGGCTTCCATCATTTTCTTTTTCAACCGTGAACTTAATAGCCTACTAATAATAAGCCTACTACTAATAATAAGCTTACTAATAATAACTCTTATGTGCATTTTATTCTGACCATCATCTCTCGATTAAATCTTCTATTTTCTCTGCTATGTTTCTTAGAGCATTGAAAGTTGTCAGTCCTGAATTTTTAGATTCCGAGTTATGCAATATCATGAATATTGGTACTAAATTATATTATCCTATTTCATTTCTAGACAACTGCCTCAGGAAAGCCAAGAATAGGTATTATAATAGTGTAACTGTAAAGGAATTTGAGCGTAAAAATATCCTTAGCCTACCTCACCATGTTAATTTTCAATATCTTCCTACTTTACTTAAAGCAATTGGCATCAGTGTAGTCTTTAAGTATAATAATACTGTTAAATCACGCCTAATAAAGAACAGCACGGATAATGCGGTTGGTTGGGTGTATTCGATCGGATGAACACAATGTAACTCAGCATATATAGGCCAAACGGGTAGAACGTTAAATATTAGGGTAAAATCAGCATAAATATGCGTGTAGAACAGGAAATAATTCTAATGCATTGTTTAACCATATGTATAGATGTAATCATAGTATCAAGTGGGATCGTTCTAAAGCGCTCGTTAAAAACACAGATATAATTGAAAGGAATATTCTAGAATGTGCATTTATCCATTTAAAAAATTTCAGTAACAGTGCGGGAATGTATAAAATTGACAATATTCTGTTAGAATACCTTTTGCCTCTAATTAACTCTTGTTAATCATGTACTAATCTTTTTATTTTTCTGTCCCGCTGTACATAGGTATATATTTTGTCATCTCGCCTTCTCCCTTCATTCCCTGACAGCGTGTACTTCTGAATAAACGAAAGACCTTGGAATCATTTTTCTTTTTCCGTGTGAGTTTGCCTCATATATATATATTTGTCTCATTTCTGTGACAAGTGTATATATTTTTTTTACAATGAAGACGTGTTTCATACCTAATTGTGACTTACATGTGGTTCAAATAATGACCACAAGTGGATCAATGACAATTTTTTTACAAACAAATGTGTGGGACTAGTGACAACGTCCTTAAGGAGCTAACCTACAGTATATTGTATTAGTATCGTTCCTAGTGATTGGGGGTAAATTTTTGATAAGAAATTCAGTAATCAGAGCGTTGTGTAAAAAGATAGGCCCAGGCTCCAAACAAGGCTGTGGTTAACATCTGGTAAACTCGAAGCCTACTATCGTATGAGATAGGCTTAAATAATGCGACATTTCCACGTATGCTGATAGAATCACTACTAGAACTAGACTTAAGGGTAAGGTGGCTTTCGCTAACAAATTCGTAATCATATAACCCAAGTAAAGTCCTCACTATTATTTCCCAGATTTACGGCTGTAACAACGACAAGGTAATTGAGAACCAAACCTTCAGGTGAAAGTTTATTCTTAATTGATATTGGCAGCTAGTGCTATCAATTTAATTCGATTGGAAGAGAATGGAATCAAAAGTGTATATACGAGTATAATAAAGGAAACCGGGTCATTCAAAAATGTTTCTTTGTGGGACGGGTACGATTTTATACTGCGATTAATTGTAAATATCATAAAAAAATTACTTGTGGGTGTACGTTGGATATTAGCGTATGAAGTTCTTTTAAAATTTTATATGCTAATGTAAAATAAAATAAATAAACCTTCATGTATAATTGTAACTCCAAATAATCAAGTAATTTTATATATATAACGGAAGTACTATAATTATAATGATAATAATGGTTATGTTGATAATAGTTACGATTGATTGTTAAATGATTAATGATTTTTCAGATCAAATAAGGTTATTAATTAGGTTGATTGATAGAATGAGTTTTCTTCTTTTATTAAACAAAATAAATGATTTATGAACGAGACAAAATAAAAGTTGATTGTTTACATTTAAAATTAACCGTGCCCTTGAACAGTGCCCTTGAGCCCTTGAGCAGTAGTAGGCCTAATAGCGCGCGAGGTAATGATTAGTCTTTATATAAAGTTAGGTGAATGACACCAGGCCAAAATGGGGCCTGCACAATGATGTTTACATGATGGTAGCTTTCGTGTCACTGGTTCTTCGAAGAGAGAGATCGAGGTGCGTCGAAAAGTCCTTGTAACGAGGTTGAGGTGTGAGGCAAGGCATAAATGTTTGCAGTAAATTAGTGAAGCACAATACAAGCTTTAATATTTAATTTATATATACTATTTATATATAATCCTACTTCAAATTGTTTCTGTTTCTCTTCGCCCATTGTAATGGGATTACTTATATATATATATATATATATATATATATATATATATATATATATATATATATATATATGTATACACACTTTAACAGCTGATAGCTCAATTGATGTTTCTTTCTTTCCAAGTTAAACCCATTAGAATTAATAATGGCAGTCAGACTAAGCTTTGAACAAAGGAAATTCATTCTAAAATGCTACTGGAAGTGTGAAAACGCAGTTGAAATGCAAAGACAGTTTAGGAGGGAGTTTCAAACAGATCCACCAACGCGACTTACCATCACTCGAATTAGAGATAAGTTTGAAGCCGATGGAACTGTTCAGAATGTCCACAAGAAGCGTTCCGGAAGACCACGGACATCGACAAGCCCCACAAAGCAAGAAAGAGTACTGGAAACGTATCACCAAAGTCCAAGAAAATCTGTGCGGCAAGCGAGTCGTGAGGTAGGAATTTCAGAATCGTCTGTCCACGCATTTTGAAGCGCTGTCAATGGAAAAGTTACATTCCAAGATTAGTCCATGCTATTAATGAAGATGATCCGGACCGATGAGTGGAGTATTGCGAGTGGTACTTGGCACGATGTGGATGTGGATTGGACGAAGGGGTTTCGTAGAATACCCTCCGCGTTCACCAGACCTCACACCACTAGACTTTTTTATGGGATACTTAAAGACAAAGTCTACGCTATAAAACCTGCAACAGTCGCTGAATTGAGAGCAGCCATTGAACGAGAATGCACATAAATACCAAACGAAATGTTTCGTGATGTTTGCGATTCCATTGCTTCGCGTTATCAGCAGTGCCTGGACCAGAACGGACGTCAGTTTGAAAACAGGCGTTGACAAAACAATTAAATAATGTCTGTAGATTCTATTACATTTTGAAAATGAAATGTATTTTAATAAACACTGCCTTTATAAGTATTTAAAGTGTGTATACATTTTTTGGGGACGCCCTGTATATGTATATATACGTATATATATATATATTAGGGTGATGCAAAATAACTTATCATTTCAAAAACTTGAAGACACCCTCTAATTTTATTTAATTTAGTGTAAAAACTGAACATGCAAAATTTCAGCACAATTGAAGACATTTTAGAGGTTGCTACCATCCATTGAACATTTTGTATACTGTATTGTTATTTTTCAGTTTGTATTTATTGTACATTTATTTATTTTGCAGATTTCATCAAAAATGGTAGTCAGTAACATATAGCAGTCATAACAGACTCTGAACCTCTTTCCGTAAACCTTCTCATCCCTTTCATTGCTATAGACGCCGTGGCCGAACATTCTAGAATCATTTCTTTGCTGTGACGTCACTGTGGCGGCCGCGTCAGTGTAAGTGCGGCGTCACTGACTCAGTATCTTTGCTGCCTTCGCTGAGAGTGGTTGTATAGCAGTTGCTGAGTTGCACTCATGGAGCGGCATACGCGTCACAAAACAGTTGTTTGGCTCATAGGACATCCTATAGAGTCCTTCAAAGAAACCCAGCTTCCATCTAAAAGGGAAACATTAGCATTGTTTATGAACTACAAGATCAATAAGAAGCAACAGGTGAAAACAGCGGCTTTGTTGACTGCTAGAGATGTTATGGATGTGTGGGAAAAGGCACGCATCCCAACAGTGTTGAAATGTCATGTCGTGGAGAGAGTAAAGAAACTTTTCAACGAGTGGGAGAAACTAAAGAAGAACAGAAATAATAAGAAGAAGCAATCACCTGCACTACTTCAAAAACAAGAGAGCTGGCAAAATGACTTGCAAGATCTGTTTGACATTGCACATGCAAGTGCTCTTGACATGATAAAGATAGATGAAGATCGTGAGTTTTTGATGCTGCAACGACAAAAAGGAAGAAAAGGCAAAATGTCTGGAGTGGATAAAGTTTTTTCACAAATGGAAGAGATTGCTAGAGAAAAGGAACATTGCTTGAAAAGAAAAGAAAGAGGGAAACAGCCGTTTTCGAAGCAGCAGTGCTCTCAAGTTCAAGTCCTTCAAGTTTGAATGAAGATAGTTCAAAATCAGAAGAAGAATTTGTTGCTGACCCTCAGCAGCCATCAACTTCGAGACAAAGTAGATCAAAGTCTAAGAGTGCAAAGCTTATGGATTCTTCAATGCTTGTATCTCTTGATGCTGCAAAAGTAAGTGATAGAGCTGCTTCGGAAATCTTGATCCCAACAATCAATGCTCTTGGGCAAAACCCTGAAGAATACAGTGTTAGCTATTCATCGATACGGAGAGCAAGACAAAGGAACCGCAAGACAATGGCAGAAAATTTGAAGCAGGATTTCGAAACAAATTGCCCTCTCCAAATACATTGGGACGGCAAACTACTGGAAGATATTACTGGTCATGAAAATGTTGATCGACTGCCAGTTCTAATTTCCGGCCAAGGAGTTGATCAGCTTCTTGGTATTCCCAAACTTGCCAGAGGAACTGGTCAAAACATTGCAGATGCTGTCCATCAGTTAGTATTGGAGTGGAATATATCTGACCAAGTGAAGGGCATGTGTTTTGACACCACTGCCTCCAACACAGGTTCTAAGAGTGGTGCTTGTATGTTACTAGAGCAAAGATTGGATAAAGATATGCTGTGGCTGGCTTGCCGACATCATATTTTCGAAATAGTGTTAGAAGCTGCAGTTTCTGTCTCCTTGCCATCTTCTAGTGGCCCTGACATACAACTGTTTAAGAGATTCAAAGCAAAGTGGGTGGAAATTGACAAGAACAATTACCAAACAGCAACAGATGACCCTAACATTGCAGAGAAAATCTCAGATGCTGAAGAACTCATTCAATTTGCTCAAGCTCAGCTTGATGAACAGCAGCCTCGTGATGACTACAAGGAATTGCTCGAGCTAACGCTCATTTTCATCGGTAGTGCCCCCAAGTCAGGAATCAGCTTTAAAGCACCCGGAGCTTATCACAGAGCACGATGGATGGGCAAGCTAATTTACTGCATTAAAATTTGGGTGTTTAAATCTCAGTTTAAACTAACTGAGAGAGAGGAAAAAGGACTGAGAGATGTTTGCTGCTTTTCAGCTGCGATATACATCAGATCGTGGTACCTGGCACCCATACCCTCATGCGCCCCCCGTTCAGATTTGCATTTTGTGCAAAGTCTGCAGCTCTACAAGCAAAAGGATGACAAAATTGCAAGTGCTGCACTCAATAAGTTTTTGAGACATTTGTGGTACCTCTCTGAGGAGCTTGTGGCGCTTGCATTTTTTGATTCAGCTGTTTCGCATGAGACAAAAAACAAAATGAAGCATGCTCTGCAGAAACCAGTTGACTCAAAACCGAGCAAACGAGCATCAATAAATCCTGAATCAGCTGGGCAGAAACAACTGCAGGATTTCGTTACTGCGAACACAAAAAGATTCTTTGAAATCCTAGAGGTGCCTTGCACTTTTCTTGAAAAAGATGCTGAAGAATGGAATGATGATGAAAGTTATGCGAATGCAAGAGATATTGCATATGGACTCAAAGTGGTAAACGACATTGCGGAAAGAGGTGTACGACTGATGGAGGAATACAACAAACTGATAACCAATGATGAAGAGCAGAAACAATACCTTCTTCAAATTGTTAAAAGTTACAGGTCGTCACTCTCAAACAAAAACAAGAAAACATTACTCTTGCTTCACAAAAAACGAAAATAAACATACATAAGTGGTTATGATATGCCTACTGGGGAAACTTCCACATAAAAAAAAGTTAACGCGCTATACGCTGTACCTCAGAGGGTGGTGCGGAAATCAGCGTGCCTATTATTTACTATTTTATGAGCTCACTACGTACTATAGTCTAGAATGTCATCGTTTTTTTTCAAACTAGGTTAACTAGGTACATATCAAACCGGCTCCGGCGAAAATATCAACAAAACAATATTTTTGAGCACAAACTGATATACATTTATTTTTAAAGATTGGTAGCAACCTCTAATTTTCTCTTTTTCAACCCCAAATTTCGCATACAATGCTTTCTTAGGAATATGAATAAAATAGGAGGGTGTCTCCCTGAAAATTGAAAAAAAAAAATTTGACCCCTTTTTTGCATCACCCTAATATATATATATATATTATATATATATATATATATATATATATATGTATATATATATATATGACGTCTCTTTGGTCGACCAAGAATAGGGCCAGCTTACAGGACTATGAATAGATGTAGGGCTCACTATAAAGCAGCCATAAGACGATGTAAACAGGAAGAAGATTCCATTCGAGCAGCAAAAGCCTGTGAGATAAACGTAAATAATGATAATAAAAAATTTGGGAAATTTAAGAAAGAAACGGGTACCAAAAATACCAACCCATGAACAATTGATGGAGTGTCTCGGGAGGAAGAAATAGCTAAGTTATTGCGAACGAGGTACTCAAACAACATTAACAGAGTGGGGAGAGTTAATTTTAATATAGGCTGCAATGAAATGTCATTAGGAGGGGCCAGTGAAAATACAGGACCTTCAGTGCCCGAAATTAAGAGTCTGATTAAAGAGCTAAAGATATGTTCCTCCCCAGGTTGAGATGACCTATCAAGAACGCAGAATTCTGAGTTCTATCCCATCATTAAACGGACGTGTTAATTGCCTTGAAAAGTGGACACTTAATTTTGCTAGATGAGGTTTAAGTTTTGGTTTCTGCTGGCTAAAAATACAATAGTTACCTCCCCTTTTTTTCTTTGATGTATTCAATCCTACGCGATGGAACGAGTTTCTTGCTTATATTAAGGTTCTGTATATAGTGCGGTTAGGCTGCTTTAAACCCTAGGTCCTGTCCCAAAGTTGGATGCTATCTGCTTGGCAGATAGCTGGTGAGGGAAGCTATATTTTCGGGCCTCTTTGCGAGTGACCCGTTGCCCACTTCGGGCTAACATCATGAAAAGGAAAAAGCTATAGTGTTTATCATTTACCATTACTTATTCGAACTATAGTGGATTTAATTTTTCCAGAAGAGTTCCTCAATCCTTATGTGTGTAACATAAAAGACCTTAAGGGACCATTCTGAGTTATATCTCATAGCTTTTTCTATAAAAGTGAAACACGTTCTGACATTCCATTGATCAGCTTTGCAATTTGTTTATGAGGACAATCATCGTGGGGTCTATCTACTTTTTTCAACCTTCTGTATACGCTGAACATTTAAAAAAATGTTCACTATCCGGATTCAAAATAAGATAATATGGAACTGAATTTAATTTGCGCTCTTGTTTATGTCCGCAACCGCAACGAATGCGTAAAAAAAGAAGTAGAATAATAAAAAGTGACAGTTGTTTCATGCAATGATGGCTCATCGCGCGGAGCTCACACTCTGGTAACTCTGACTGAATAGGGTGTCTTACGTTGTTTGATAAGAAATCATTTCGTTTGAGAGGGTCGATCATTTTTTATCCATTTCGAAAATGTAAATTTATCTATTTCAACATGAACATTTCAAAGAGAATAATATTACAGTACCGGATCGTACACGTTTATCTAAAATTACAGTATGATGACAAACACCTTCGCCAATATGTTAACCCTCTTCTGATCTAACCTAGATGCGTGATTCTCTCAAATCAGATGTAAATTTCCTAAAATAAAACATTACAATCTCGGAATAACAACATTCTGATGCATCAGCCGTTAATGGCGAGTTACGAGGGTAGGACGAGAATAGAATAATTTTCTGTTCCATTAAATTCAACCAGTAAAGTGGAACAAACCTTAACATTTGTTGGGAAGGAAACACCATTAAAAAAAAATCAATAAAATGGTTCACAAATCAAAATTTTGGTTGGAGAATAAACAGTTAGAGACACGTTACGTAAATTATTGATCTATAGACGCGTTTTATTTCATCTACACTGATATTAATCCCAACTTAATGTAAACCTGCTTAACCAAAGTTGGCTTAATGTAATCTAACCTATGCCAGTTTAGTCTTACTCAGAGCATAGGACTGGCGATATTGAAAGTTCTGAGCTTCAACGAAATACCGTACGTCCGAAATCAGTGAGGAGATCTGAAATATGTTCAGCCCAATTTAAAACTTTTCTACCTCTCCAAAGATGTTGTAAGGCTTTCCTCTTCCGAAAGTTAATTAATAACTTCCGACCAAAACTTTTTAATTATTAAATATTTAAAACTTTTTATATTTAATATTTCGTTGTGAATAATTAAACAAAAATTATTTTCAAATTAACTGAAAAGATTAGAAAAGTGGAAACTATGAAAATATTTAATATTTTCCGACGATTTTTTTTTCAATAATATAGTATATAATGATGATGATGCTCACCCACAGGGAAAAATAATAAACGATTCCAGGTCCTTTTGTGTTCGACAGTGAACCTCGTTAATAGCACCCTGACGAGGTGTACTGCATAAATATACGAAAGGCCTTAGAATCGCTTTTCATTTTATCTTGTTGGCCTGCCTCAATTATTTATTTCACGTGTTTAATTGTGAAATTATATATATATATATATATATATTATATATATATATATATATATATATAGGGTGTCCCAAAAAAAACTATATACTCTTTATAGCATCATATATTTTATAATTAAAAAAAAAAACAATATATTGTTATAGCAATTGCCAATGAAAGGTAAATTAGTAATCTAAGTGATCAAAATGTTATAGCGAGTTGTTTGCATATAAAATTTAATTAACTACGCATGGTGTGGTTTATCATCCAGGGGTTTGGTTGGACCATTTTTCTTTAATAGGAGTTACCGGTGCCGCATATCTCGACATGCTGCGGACAGAAATTATACCTGCAGTTCGGAAGTTGTTTGGAAACGACGACTTTTACTTTCAACAAGATGGAGCCCCCCCTCATTATCATTGTGATGTCAGAAGGCACCTCGATGAAACGTTGCCTAACCGTTGGATAGGACGAAGAGGAAGCGTTGAGTATCCTCCACGTTCACCGGACTTGACTCCACTTGATTTTTACTTATGGGGCTACCTGAAGGATGCAGTTTATGATACAAGACCTGCAACACTCGAACACCTTAAGGATGCAATTAGGGAAAAGTGCGGGACCATCACAGCATCCACATTAGTCCATGTCTGCGAATCAGTTAGTCGACGCATTCAAAAGTGCATTCATGCCGCCGGAGAACATTTTGAGCACTTGGCGTAGTTAATTAAATTTTATATGCAAACAACTCGCTATAACATTTTGATCACTTAGATTACTAATTTACCATTCATTGGCAATTGCTATAACAATATATTGTTTGGTTTTTTTTAAATTATAAAATATATGATGCTATAAAGAGTATATAGTTTTTTTTGGGACACCCTATATAATGACAAACACCTTCGCCAATATGTTAACTCTCTTCTGATCTAACCTAGATGCGTGATTCTCTTATATACATTATATATATGTATGTTAATGCTTCCCTCTATGGCCTACGGCGGTTCAAGGTTGACGGGAGTAGTATGGGCGCAAAAGGAGAGCGTGCAATGCAATCGCAAATGTTGATCAATGTTGCAAAGGAAATGTTGCAAGGTGTTATGCAAGAAAGGGGAGTGTGGAATGTTACAAGATGTTATTCAATAAAGGGGGAGAGGGGAATGTTGCAAGATGTTATGCAACAAAGGGGGAGAGGGGAATGTTGCAAGAGCAACAAGGGCTTATGCAACTTAGAGGCGGAATTATCCTCCAAGAGAAAGAGAGAGGAGAAGGAGAGAGGAGAGGTGTTCGCCTGCCAGGAGCCAAGCGCATATTAAGACTTCAGCCGAGCGGCCGTTGTCTTAATATGTTCCTAATCAGCCAGTTGGCTTATCTGGCTGAGTTGCCAGTTTGCGCTATTTATTTAATTAAAGCATATATTCTGGCTTAATCCGCCAGTTGGCTTAGAAGGCTGAGTTACCAGATTGCGCTATTTATTTAACTAAAGCATATATTCTGACTTAAACAGGCAGTTGGCTTAGAAGTCGTAAATGGCTTGTTCAGGTGTACAGGTTGAGTTGCCAGATAGCGTTATTATTTAATTAATGCATATATTCTTTACAGTTGGTTTAAAAATCTGTTTTAGAAGCCAGCCAATTGATATAATTAAATGCCGTGTACAACCAAAAGAATTAAATAAAACACCATTACATCATTCTGTTTATTTAGACGAATTAATGGAATCAGAAATATAGAAAATAAATATACAATGGAATATATGATCAAAAATAATAATAGCATATGAAATACGAACGATGAATATATCAAAATAAATATACAATGGAATATATATGATCAAAAATAATAATAGCAAAAGAAATACGGACGATGAATATATAATAAATATACAATGGAATATATATGATCAAAAAATAATAATAGCATAAGAAATAAGAACGAGAAATATATAATCAATAATATACAGAACGTTGTAGTATAACCATCAATATATATATATATATATATATATATATATATATATATATATATATATGCACACAATTAAATAAATAAATATACATCAAAATACTTTATGTTCTACGGGTTATTTTAAATAATTAAATATATTGAAAATAATAATATACGAAACGTACAATCAACTGCATATTAGTACAGGAAATATAATATATATATATATATATATATATATATATATATATATATATACACAATTAAATAAATAAATATACTGTACATCAAAATACTCTATGTTCTACGGTTCAAAACGCTAAACTCACACGTAATCGAGTCTACATTCACATCGTTATTACTTTGCACTACACGGTAAAACGCTTTCATATCGTTCAATACTATTTTTGTGCCCACTTTACATTCGGTTGGCAAGTTATCTTTAAACACGGCTAGAATACAATCACAAGCACGCAAAAAGAGGTCAGAGTTAACCACAACATCATTATTAAATACAAGTTTATAGACACTCCTTTCTAATCGAGGGTTTTTCTTACCGCCCCGAGCTTTTCAATCGTGAACTCTTCTTCACTCTGCATAGCGGCAATTGAAATAATCTTCCAAGTCGTAACGACAGCAATTCATTACAGAGGTACAGCTCTTCAGGATGAACAGTGTAGGCAAGCTTTGCCCTGTACCGCTCAAGTGCTTTGTACCAAATTTCAGGATATCTCGAAGAATCTAAACCTTTTAAATATGCATCCAGCTCTAGACCATTCTCGCCTTGTTCATTCTCACATTCTATAAATCCGTCGAGCAGAGCGATGTATGCGTATTCAAGAACCGTGTCAAACTAAATCATATCCGTAACACGAGCGTCTAATATAGGCTTCAGCTTGCGGAATCCGACGATTTCAGAGAATCTGTCGAGGATGAAACGGTTTCGCGTAGGGACAAGAACGTTATTATCAGATGCATTCTTCCACATCAGTCGTATATCAATGCATGGCTGTTCGTTATTTGTACACAACTTGCAAACAACGGCATATGAGGGGGCGTCACTAATCTGTTTTCTTCTTGTACCTACACCTGCAGGTATTTTATAACGGTCCTCTCCCAACTTCTCAACTATAACGAAGAATCTATTCAGCTCCTCAACACTTAAATAAATAACATTACGTTTACCAGAGTTTGCTTGCTTGCAAATCGTTTCAAGTACATAGTTAATGGTGCCGGTTTCACGCCTGAACACACGCAATAACTTCGTCACGAAGACATCGTACGAGGCGTTGGGAATGCTTTTCAAAGGAAGTTCCATCGTATTCGTACGTCTACTCGGTTCAAGCTCTGAGATGACTATGATCTACAGGTGGACGGATCGGCTTGACGGGCGGAGTGAGTCACGCTGATGAAACGTGTACGGGTTTGTTCGAACTCGTGTGTTTCGTGAGGTACACGGGTGGGCGGCTCGCTGGGGGGAGCGAGTCACACCATAAACTGCTGAAGCGTGTACAGGCTTGTTCGAACACTTGTGCCCCTGGACAAACAGAATTTTCCGCTACATGAAGCAGTACCGGCTTTAATGTTTTATCACTCACCAGACGTTCATTTAAACAAACTAAACATCTTCACAATCCGGTGCACTATTTGAGAGAAACATATGCCCATATTTATCCTTTTTGTTTAACAAGCGATACTCGTCTCTAAAGTCTGTTAAAAACTCACACAGCCCATTAGCCACAACTTCACTACAAACCTCGTCATGATATATATTAATATAGTGGTAAAAATACTTAAGATTTTCCATGATGACAAGATTTACATTCTCAACCGCAGGGTACGAGTAGTTGGTATGATGTAACATGACATAATATCGCTTGTCACACTACTCATCAACAAGACTCACTATCCATAACCGTTGCTTATCTTCTGAACGTGTTGCTTCTTCTACTTCGCGGTATATGTGAGCTTTTATAAAGGTTAGGTCTACAACATACTTCATTACATCGTTTGTACTACAAAATCCTAAAATGCCCTCGCCAGAATACCCGAAGGGTATTTGAACATCTTGGTCCTTCGCACGGCTGAATGTAGCCTTAAAAGTATTAAAGGAGGGGGGAATAGGGAGTTTCTCAGTATCCACCACATCTTGGCACTTTGCCAAATACCACTTCATAAACGTTGAACACGCAATATTAATAGTAGCCATCACTATTTTTCTTCTACGCGGGAGAATACGCATCTGAGCTCAAGGGTATGCAGAGGTCAACTGAGCAAGCAGGGATAGAGATATGCTCAGGTAGTGGCAGGAGTCACGTTAACGATCTTACAGTGGGCGGAGCTTAGCTTTTTACTGTACACACACACGCATGCACGCAAAGGAGAAAATGAAACCTTAATTGAAACAAATATACGTTATAAATAAACATATCGTTAACAATACACATATATATAAATAAAATCAAAGATTAAGGTAGCCAAAGGGTACGGTATCATAGGTACCAGGCACCTGGTAACGCTTCCTATAGGTGTTACGGCATACCTTCGTGCCCCTAAGTTCCTCCACACACCCCAGTTTCTGCGCCCGAAAATTGTGCGTCCCCACAGTCAGTTGGGGTAGCTGGTCACCCTCATCTTCCAAGCACACTAGATCCTTCAACGAGTCAAAGTTAACGACTCGACGGTTCGAATGGTTAAGCGTGATACCCTTAGCCTTCACGATATACTTCATATCATCCCCTACCCTCACCCGTACCCAATAAGTTTTTGGCCCTGTTGACACAAACGAGTCTGCGTATGCACCATCACCATACTAATCCTTGATCTCGTCAGTTAGCTCTCCGAGGAATTTCCCAATAGCGGGCATGTATTCACCTTCCCTCGCTGTGAATATCACGCTAGCTGTGTCAGCTTACAGCACCCTCCGTACAAGAGAGTGCAATAGGCCCCAAAGTTTGATGCGGGCGTAGGCCGTTGTGAAACTGGCTACAGGTATGTTTGTAACCCGGAGGTATCTGTGGCCAGTTCGGTGATGATGTACTTAATTATGTAAGTATTACCTACATTCACGATCTTCATAACCTCTTTATCGGGGGCGTTGGCATAATTCCAGACTTCACTATAACTTTGTGCCAAATGGAAGTTCCCTTTGCCGGTATTCTGTGCAAATTACCCCCAAAGACTGTTTAGGCACAACTTTGCACTAAAGCGCTTGCCAGGATTCTTAACAATTTGGGATCGGTCAAGCTGTATACCTTCATGGCACGGTAACGCTGAATATAAGCCTTTTTTTCATCTTCGGTATCAACTCCTCGCGGATATCCTGATGCTTTGACCTTATCTTTCAGAAAGCGTTTATATATGGTGTGAAAAGGTTGGGTAGCTTCTGAAACCTCCACACCTCATGTATCTTCAATATTCTATACCAACGGTGGCCAAACCCCGGCTCGCGAGCCGCATGCAGCTCTCGAGGTTGTTAACTGCGGCTCGCGAGACAGTTTTGTTTTTTATTTTATTTACCCTAAAAGACAAAATTCATAATACTGTACAAATAAAAAAAAATTTTCACATAAAAAAATATGAAAAAAGGGAAAAATTGAATTGACAATAAAATGCGTCATGCATACGACAATTTCTTTTGCGTGACAGGCACTAAGCGGGATAATTACGTAATTAACACCAATCGCCACTCACCAGTGTCCAGTACCCCTCGAGCTACCCTGCTGGCCGCGTGTAGTAACAAGTGAGTGTGTTTTAAAATTGGCTTCTTAGATCAAATAGTGGCTATTTTTCTCAGCTATACAAGTAAAAATTATACAACCCCTTAGTTGATTAAAATGACTGAGCAGACAAAGTGTAAGAAACGGAAATATGAAGAAGAAAATAGAGTTTTTAAATAGGAGTGGGAGGAGAGCTTTGCCTTTACTGTTAAGGGTGGGAAACTTGTGTGTCTTATCTGCCACGTGGCACTCAATCGCTTTAAAGCCAGTAACTTAAAGTGTCATCATGAAACTAACTATAAAAATTTTATTACGGAATTTCCTCCCAAATCAGAATTGCGGAAGACTAAGTTAACAATGTTGAAATCTAGCCTAGTTGCCCAACAAACTGTACTATCATCATTGTGTAAGACAGCTGTCTTAACTACTGAAGATAGTTTTGTTATGGCATGGAATATTGCTCGTGCTCAACTTCCCTACAGTAGTGGAGAATTTGTGAAGAAGAATATTGCCGATGTTACTGCAATTCTCGCTCCAGATAACACAAAGCTTCGAGAACAAATAGCAAGTATTTCTATTTCCCGCCACACTATAGAGCAGGCGTCGGCAACCTTTTTGGTGTTGCGTGCCAATTCCATTTTTAAAAAAATAATTTTATGGTCTTGAGTAGTATTTTTCCTCTCTTTTTTTAATCTTAAAATTATTTAAAAAATTAAATCTTTTCGCGTGCCAAGGATAGATGCCTCGCGTGCCAGGGGTTGCCGACGCCTGCTATAGAGAGACGTATTTCCCAGATCAGTGCTGAAATTACATGCTCGTTGCAGTGATTTGAAGAATTCTGTTGCATTCAGTTTGGCCCTCGATGAATCCACAGATATTAAAGATAACCCTCAACTGGCGATATTTGTTCGTTTTGTTACTGGCGATGGAAATGTGAAAGAAGAATTCTTGGACTTAATGACTCTAAGAGAAATCACCAAACGGGTTGACATAAAGAACGCACTTGACGAGACATTATCAAATGCTCAAGTACCATTGAATAAACTTGTCAGTGTTGCAACAGATGGAGCACCAGCTATGGTAGGACAAAATGTAGGCCTAGTTGGGCTCTTGACACGCGATCCCAAGTATCCTGTGTCTCTTTATTCACTGTATCATTCACCGTGGTCATTTGGTAAGCAAGTACTTTACGTATGACAGTGTTATGAAATGTGTTCTAGAAATTGTGAATTTCATTCGTTCAAATGCAAAAACGCACCGAGCGTTTAGAAATTTTATCGAGGAGCTGGATCTTCAAGATAAGCCAGATGACCTTTCATTCTACTGTATTGTAGGATGGTTATCAACTAGTAATCTCCTGAATAGGTTTGTTGCACTGTTGGAGCCTATCATTGATTTCTTGAAAGAAAAGATAAAGTCATACCCATAACTAGAAGATCACGAATGGGTGCAGGATCTGACGTTTTTTACTGATGTAATACAACACCTTCAAAATCTAAATTTGGCACTTCAGGGAAAGGATAAGGTCATTTCTGACCTTACACAGACAGTTTTCAGTTTCCAGAAAAAAATAAAGCTCTTCCAAAAAGATCTAGTAACAAAAACATTTGACCACTTTCCTCACCTGAAAAACCGAGCAAACACTTTTCCTGATATTGAAATAAAAGATAGTAAATTGGAGGAATACAAAGGTAAATTAGAAGGACTAATTGATAATTTTCAGTTCAGGTTTGATGAACTAAAGAAGCTAAAACCATGCTTCGAATTTCTTGTAAATCCTTTCCTGATTGATGTCGTCAACGATGGCTGTCCTGTTACCACACCTTTTGTTACGGAAGCTGCTTTAATATAAACAGAACTTTTGTTGCTACAGGGGGACGTGGGTTTAAAGTTGATACATAAAAGCTTATCTGCAGTTGAGTTTTGGAAGCAAGTACCAGAGACAAAGTATCCTTACCTCAGGAAAACCAGTTTCCGACTTATCTCAGTTTTTGGGACTTATTGCTGTGAAGCACTCTGCTCGGTAATGAAGTTTGTAAAGTCAAAACATCGTGCTGCCCTCACTAACGAACACCTGACTGAGCTTCTTCATACCACCTTAATTAAACAATTTAATAATGCGAGTATAACTATATGTATATGTATATGTTTTTAATAATTAAATTCTTTTTAAAATATTTTGCGGCTCTCGTACATCTGAAAAACGTCGTATGTAGCTCTTGGGTCCAGGAAACTTGGCCACCCCTGTTCTATACCAATGGCGAACGGCTAGGGCCAGCTCAGGACCTGTATATACACCTCTGATCTTACGCTGGTGGGTTGTATGGTCACAATCACCGTTGTTCTCTTCTGCGCACTTCACGCAGAGGGGAAACATGAGCTTGTGATCAATAACGACGGGTAAGATCGGCATCCATAAATCGCGAGAGGGGAGCACGTCTACGAAAGAGTCCAAAGTAGCGCTCATTCAAGTTAGCTAAAAACTCCTCGATGGTTGGTATGGTTTGACCCACCATTTTTCCAGGGGATCTTCCATAAAGGTCCCTGTGACGGCACATTCAGCGCGCGGGCATCCATGCCACCAGCAGCCGTTAAAGGAATACACAGTCTTCTCACCAGTGGCTGGATCCTCACTTCGCCCGTCAACCCAAAAAACACGACCATTGATCTTAACGGGTACTTCACCCGTGTTGCGGGCATGTTTTATGTTTACCCCGGTTTGTTGCTGTAGGTGTATGAACCAGTAAATAGCCTTGTGCCCATAACTGCGGGGGTTGTTTCTGTGAATGATTGCTAAGGTGTCTTTAGGCATGAAGTTATTCTTGAACACTGTAAAACATAATGAGGCGATCATGGTCGCGACTTGCAGCGGATCGCATTTGAAACGGGTTATGTACATCCTTCTAAAGGCTTGAAAGCATACTCTAAGTACACGTACGTCATTCACGCAATAACGCTCACATTCATCGGATATATTGTATGGATTAGCTTCATTAAAACTGTTGTAGTAGCGGTCAAAATCTTCACTCTCACTGTCACTCATGTTTGTGTAGTTAAAGTAATGTTTGGGTGGAGGTAGTCTTACGTAATTTAAAGTTTCGTTAGTGAGGAATGTGTAAGGGAAATACCCTTTTGAAACTTCAGCGGCTACGCCCATGACCTTGGGTAGCTTTGCTAATTTACAAGGTGTGAACAGCAGGGTGTCTTTAAACTGTACATTACCTCTTATCTGCATCTGTATTAGTTTGTTGCCTCTTTTCAAGGGATCACCTGTAAATATCGCAGACGACTCGTGTTCAAGCAGCTCCTTATAAAGGAACTGTGTGTCAAATTTCGCCCCGTTATGGGCAAGAATATACAGTCATTTTTTTGAACTTCTCCGCTAATTTGACAATATAGGATACAAAGAGTTTCACAGGGCTGTCGTGAGAATTCGTTTTAAAAACGTTTGTCCGTTTTCCACATTTGTGGCACTATCACACTCGAACTCCATGCACTCATCACAGATAGTCTGACTTACGAGTAAATGCGGAATGACCGCTTTGGTTTCAACGATCGAGTAAGTTTCTTATCGTAGTACACGGTTATACAAGGGCTATTTTTAGGTTTAGCATCTTTCATATAATATACATGCTTCACTCCATCCGCCTTATATTTTTCATGACATGTACAACAGTGAATTTCATCGCATTTATGTTTGAAATTCCCGTTACCCATCATGTGAAACATACCGCACTTACAAATCCTCATTTTCCTGCAAGTGCCATTTGATTTATGGAGCTCAAAGCATTTATTATTGAAAAATGTACGTCTACACACACTACATTCCCTCTTCTCGATATCAACTACACGACTTTCACATTTGGGGCTTTTACACTGCTCACATACCATGTAGCAATCCTTACAATGTTTCACCATATCATCAGCAAACTCGAGACAACCCTTACACAAATCATGATGCCTTCCATATTTTCGACTTTTATCATAACTGGCGTAGAGAGCCCTTATGTTACGGATGGGGAGATACGATGTCGATGTTCCTGACAATCTTAAAATAAGTAGAGGCCTTGTACGATCTCTCACGCTGCTTTTAAAAACATACACAGTCCTACGGCGATTATCCATTCCAAGTACGACTATATTTTTCTCTTAACCCCCTACTCTTTCCTTTCTCTCGGGCTAGCCTTAGAGTGGATCTTAGGGTCTTTGTTAGCCTTAGCTTCTGTAGATCTGTAGATGTGCATTCATTTCCTGCTCGGCCCTTCTCAGTTCTTCATGGCCCATATTACACTCAAACTCAAGCTTACAATCTGAAGCCAGTTTACGGGCACGCTGCACAACCATAGGCAACCAAATTTTTTGCGTCCACGTATTTAGCACAGTGAACATTTGAGCTAAAATTATTGCTATAAAACCACAACCACGATCGACGTTTAAATGCTTTCTGTAAATAACCAGAGAATTGAAATTAAGAGTATAAGGTGTGGCACTATGACCCGCAACCCGGAATACTCTGTCAATATCTACCATGAAGTTGTCTATATTGAAGGATGTACCACTTTGAGAGGCTTGCATTATACGCCCAAAGATATAGTCTATATCTACAGCCGCCAAAGGTCTGAACGCTATCACCACCCAAAAATCGTCCCCCTCATCTGACCCGAACCTGAAGGAAAACCTCGTCCAGACTTCACGTTCGTCGCGGTTCTGAAGGGCAAACTCCACAATACGTTCAACTACGCGCCGCAGTCCGTTGGTATACAGGGATCCAGGGTCAACCCTGACCACGTACCGATTTCTAGTCAGGCCAGAGGTGGGGGTGGCGATGCGCACCAACTCGAATGTTATACCATCTTCCAGAGTATGAGAAGCTGTTGTGGAGGAAGTACCCGGAACTGAACAATGGGGCATATTTGAGGAAGGTACTATTGGGGGTTGTGTCGTAAGACGTTGAGGGTTGGGGCTCTATTACTGGGGGTCTAACAACCGGAGCAATCCTGGCACGCTTTATACCTGACAGGCTTTATGCTTCCGCTTTGAACTGTCGCATGCTACAGGTATCGCTGGTGAGGGTTCGTCAGCGGGGAAGGGTTTTGTAGCTGCACGGTCATCAGGTTCGCCTGTGATATCGATGATGGGGTGCTGTAGATCGTCGTCATTCACGGTTCTGTGGAAGAAGAAAACAAAATATAAGGAGCAGCACTCAAAATTTATAATATTTTGTAAATGACCCACTTAGGGGTGTGACGTGTTAGAGATGGAATCTGTAGAAAAATTCAGGTTCACAAGCCCTCCACATGTATTATATCTGGCCATACAGGATGTGGAAAAACTGTATTTATGCTTAAAATCATTAAAGATAGGGGGGAGATGTTCTCAAAATTTGTGCATAAAGTAATATGGTGCTATTCGACGTATCAGTCAGTGTTCAACGAGTACCAAGATGAAATTTTGTTCCACAAGGGTGTATATGACGTTAATTCGTTAAAAGGTAATGAGCATACAGTTATTGTAATTGACGATCTCATGTTGGAAATGGATAAAACGTTTGCCGAGACATTTACAGTGTTCTCCCACCATCTTAACATAAGCGTATTCTTCATCAACCAGAATCTATTTTTCAAAAATAGATACATGCGCGATGTGTCGCTAAATACACAATATCTAGTCTTATTCGCACAACGTAGAGATGTGTCACAAATTGGGGTATTAGCCAATCAAATGTTCCCGAATCAACGTAAGGAGTTTTTGGAGGTTTATAAAGAAGCCACAAGCCAGCGTTATGGATATTTGCTTTGTGACCTTCACCCGCGAAACACGTTTAGGGTGCTTCTAAGAACGAATATATTCCCAAGCGAACCTGAAACGGTGTATATTCCAGAATGACAAATAGGCTGAAGAAATATCGTGAATTAATAAAAATCTATCAACGATTGCCCCGGGCACTGCAACAGATGTTTGTTAAAAATATCGACTCCGACTTTTTAAAATGCATCTGTGAAATCTGTCTTAATGTTATAAAATGTAATGTGCCAATGAAACCCTCTCAGAAGGTTCGCTTACGTCGTTACAAGAACATAATACGAGCGCTCGCTCATAAAAGTCAAACTGTGGGTAAGAAAAAGCGAATTATTGTACAAAGAGGAGGATCATTCCTACCCATCTTATTTTCAGTTTTGGGCCCTTTACTGACTAGATTAATATAATGAAGAAGGTGGTTGTGATTTCGCACGAGGTGTATGCTTCATTGCAAAGTTCAAAGATCCCAGACAACTCCGTAAAAGTACGCTTAAAAGAATGGAAATCGAGTTGCTAGTCCAATTAAACAGTGAAAAGTCATCTGATGAGAAAAGGATCTTGTACCAAGAGGCTTTGCAGAAATTTCTTCATGAGTACGAAGATTATAAGAATCCTACAGAGCTCCCCGTGGTTATTAGGCACAGCGCGAGTAGCGCTGAGCATGGCGGCACAGGACCTCGGCCCGACGTTAGTGATGACCAACCAAAGAACAACGGAACACAACACATCGAACATGTGTTAGAAAACAGTCTCCCACAGACATTGAAGAATAAAGGCTTAAGTCTTTATAATCTATTGAGTGAGGACCCCATCATACACTGGGCCGATACAGGCGAGGTCATTGTTGAAGGAACAAGGGTACAAGGATCCAACATCGTTGATTTTGTCTATGATCTGGTGAGACCCTCACCAACAGGATGGAAGCATATTAAAGCAAGACTACAACAAATAAATGTTCCGAAACATTGATAGGTAATCTGAATAGGTTAAAAGGCCTGGATCAAGTCTCGCATGTGTCACAACTGAGTACGCCATCGCCCCCAGCAGCAGCGTCTCTGAAGAAGAGAAAGAAGAGAACAAACGGCCAACCTTATCCACGTGTCTCTAAAATACGCAAATGGCTAACATATTAAGTAAACGCTATTATGACATTTCTAACCCCGCCTCCTATGGTAGCGTTAATAGAATGTACAGAGGTGTTTACGGAGTAGGAAAAAAGATGTTGAGCGGTTTTTGCGGGAACAGGATGCTTATACACTTCATAAACCGGTGAGAAAAAGGTTTAAAACGGCCAAGACAACCGCGGATTCGATTGACTCTATTTGGCAAGCGGATTTAACAGACATGCAAAGATATTCAGTGTATAATGACGGATACCGCTACATCCTATTCATAATAGATGTATTCTCTAGATATCTGTGGCTAATTCCCCTGAAAAATAAATCGCCTGAAACAGTTGCTAAAGCGACCAAAACGTTGATGTTAAAAGAAGAAAGGGTTCCTGGCTATTTTTGTACGGATATGGGGAAAGAATTTATAGGTCGCGCTTTTCAGAACATGCTGACAGAGTTTAATATCAGTTACTACACTAGCAGTTCTATACATAAGGCCTCTTTAGCTGAAAGAGTTCAACGTACCATAAAGGAACGCATGCATCGCTATTTTACACATAAAAACACATACAGATATATAAACGTTCTCGGGTCATTGGCATCATCATACAACCGTTCACCACCGTACGATTGGCACAACACCTAACGAAGTTTTAGAAAGAGGTGCGCTGCCAGAGGTGAGAAGAGATGGAGCACACCCCCACACACATTTCAAAATCAATGATTATGGAAGGCTATCACGTTCGGGAAATAGATTCGCGAAGGGATTTGAGCAAGGATGGACACGTGAAATTTTTAAAGTTCGTGCTATGAGACCTAAAGGTGAGATAATGATGTATTACGTTGAAGATTTGAAGGGGAAGAGATCGCTGCAGGAGTTGCAGAAAAGTGACATTTAATTTAGGAAAAAGCGTGTTTAAAATTGAAAAAATTTTAGGCATCAAAGGTTCAGGAAAGAGAAAAATGTACCTGATGAAATGGTTGGGTTACCCAGAAAGCTTCAACAACTATATAAAAGCTGCTGCAATAATGAAGCTTAATTAGTATGCAACATGGCGCCTAGCCACGTCTATGTCACACTCCCGTCCTCTTCTTCTCTGTCTGTACATCCTAACAACACTCTCGCCAACTTTGTGACAGAACTACACGGACCCATTGAATTGGAGCGTGATTTGTATGAGGTGGGTTTATGTGAACTCCAGTTAGTCTCCAAATTTTTAACTCTTGAAAATGAGCAAATCATACTTCTGATCCTTAGAAGAATCGATGAGTGCGAAAAATTAGGCATAACCTTTGACAATACTATGCGTTCAGTCCTGTTCGGTGAGGAACAGTACTATAGCACAAATGTATCGCTAGGAATCGGTCATCATGACAGCCATGGACATTATGACGGGGTTAAACAAGTCTTGAAAAGTCGTACCTGACAAACGATTTACTTTTTGAAGTCGTAAACATAGACACGCCTGCATGCACATTGAAGTTAAAGTCAACGCTTGGTAAGAGGTTCCAAAAAACCTTAGCCCCCCCATTTGCAGCTTACATGTTTACTTATATCGAAATAGCTTTTAGTGATTATAAAAATATATAAATTCTTTATTTATTGCAGGTATTAAAAATTACTCTAGCTGATAAAGTGATAATATAATGGCTTCTCAATTAATTGGTGATTCGGAGAGGCAACGTGTGATAGATCGCATACGAGCAATAACATTTCGGGAAGCTCGTGATGCTGGAGCCACCTTTATAACACGTTCATCGGTTGCCAAAAAGTTGCGAAGTGAGGACTTCGTCAAAAGAAATTGGAATAAAACTTTGGATGAATGTGAAATGGATACAACGTACGCGTAAGCGGAAAAACAGCTGTGCTAAACTTTCTAGAGAGATCGAAGTGTTGAGAGGAAAGATCGTTAGTGGTGAGATCATTCGACTGTACCGTCATAGGCAAGGTTTAAAGCCTTGGCATGAACTTCCAAAGCCAAGAACTACTCAACTTAACATCGATGACAGAATGTGGTTTGCCCATTATCTTGAAGATTGGGATGTGGATGATTTCATGCATTTAGCTTTCTCCGATGAATTTTTTGTTTACGTAACACGTTGGCCTAACTACCAAAATGATTGAGTGTGGGCCACAACACCAGATGAAATCGATGACAATGAACATTATCGCGAATTATTAAAAAGTCCAGACTGTGTTGGTGTGTTTGTTTTGTTCACTGCAAAGAAGCTCATGTGGGTGCTGAAGCTAAATGGTCAGAGTTGGGATGGACAGTATTTTCGTGATATATCCTATCCCAGCATGTCATTCCTTTTCTAAGAAACCCAAACAATGTTATGGATGTCGATCAGGTCACACTTCTGCACGATAAGGCCCCCTGCTTTAAGGCATTAGCCACTCAACAGTTGTTGCGGAACCATGAAATCGATTTCTTTGGAAATGAAGAATGGCCAGGAAATTCTGCTGACCTGAACGTCTGTGAACACATTGGATCAGTTATACAGGACAAGGTTGAATGTCTCTTGTTTCAAGAAGCTGCAGCAAATCGATTTTTGAAGGATACAATGACGCAACACATTGAAACTGTTTTTAGCAAATTTGTGTAACGATCAAGATCTATTCATGTCACTTTTGGCAAGCTACCCAAAGCGAATTCAGGCTGTCTTGGAAGCCAATGGCGGGAACACCAAGTTTTAATTGTTTCTCATTAAATGCAGGATTAAATTCTCTTTTGTAAGGTATGTTTAGTTTTACTGTACCTCTAATGGTTTAGGCCATGGGCGGGGGGGCTAAGGTTTATTGGAGCCCCGTAGAAATATTAAAGATAAAGAGCTGTTCACAATTGTGGCCGAGGGCCGATATAGCGCAGCTCTCCAAAGAGATACCTTTCACGAGGCACAGCATGACATGTTCAGCTTAATGTCTCAATTGAAGATGGAGAAATTGGGTGAAAGCTCTCCACCTCCAGACATGTGCTATATTTACAGCAATATCGTAGGGCTCCAATTTGTTGGTGACACCCTGGCGCGCCTGCTGCGCTTTGCACACATCCCCAACCATAGAGGGAAAAGTTTGAGCATTACATATGACGAGCCCTATTATGTGAATGTTGCGACTAATCTATTAACCAACATCTCGATATATAAAAACGATTGATGGAAAAAATTTCCCATTCGGTGATGGGAGTTTAACAGTGAAACTACACTTTCGCCGTTTATAATGAGCCGAAGGCCATTCACAGTCTATCGAGGAGTGAAATACTAGCGTGGGAGTGTGCTTGGATCCATTTTTTCATCCATACTACGCACCGCTGTCCCACTGTTGAAGAGGGATGCCAGGTACTGAGGGCGGAAGGCGTTGCAAACAGGTTTTAACGCGGCAGAAGACATAATGGGTGGAACTAAGCCTAAAGAAGCTAAAAAAAAACATTTAAAACGTACACGAGACGAAATCATCAAAGATGCAAAGAGAAAAATGCGTGGTGGTGGAAAGAAGAGATCTGCCAGGAAGAAGGGGTTACCATCACGTGGCGCTAAACGTAAAAGGAAATAAAAAAGAAGTGCTCTAAGCGTATGAAACCTATGGCTGATCATTTTTTTAACTGATATAAGCTGAGGACACTACTCTCACGAATCATAGGCTGATTACTAGTTGTCGAGAGAGGTGGCACTATTTCTGACTCGTCATGGCGCGTTTCATCCATCCGTGTAGTTCACAATGCTGTAAATCGGAACTGTCCCTCTTTGATATGCCCCCACTCAGGTCTCTATTGAGCATAGCGACTTTATTACAATTAACCCATTAAACACAATTAGTTCGCCGAGTGCCCCTATAGAATTCGTGATACCCAGCTCAGGCCCTTACTTTTTTGACCCGAGCTGCATGCACATGTACGCTAAACTGCGTATAGCCCATTCTGATGGAACGGACTGCGATGATAGTTACTTTGCATACCCTGAAACCAACTTTTTACACTCCATATTCAGCCAGTGTGAGGTGTATTTAAATCAGGTTAACATCTCGGTAGGAACGGGGTATTATCACCTACGAGCCTATCTGGAAAATGTCCTCAACTTTTCAAAGAAGCGAAGGACACCTTTTTAACCGCCGAGGGATATTACCATACTTAAGATGAAAATTGTAGAAAGGATAAATTTAAAAATTATAAAAAAAAGATATTTTAATGTTTTGGACGTCTTCATACAGATTTCACATTCCAGGAGAAACTGCTTATGAACGGGGTGGATATGAAGTTGAAGCTTACCCGCACGATTCCTGAGATCTGCATAAATCTGGGGTCTGATCAAGAAGAGGGCGCGAAACCCGTTGTGATTCACATAATGGAGGCGTATTTGCGTATACGCTGAGTGAAATTAAGTTCGCCAAAAAAAATAGAAATTGAGAAAGACTTAATACACGCCACAGTAAAATACCCAATTAACAGTGTACAGATCAAACTCTACACGGTGCCCGCCGGGTTGGCCTCGAAGAAACTAGAAAACGTGGCCCTTGGAGTTCTACCTAAAAGGATATTAATTGGAATGCAGGACCACGCCTCGACGAATGGAAAATATAAAAAGAGTGCCTTTAAATTCGAGAATTTCGGCATTAAAAATATTACTCTATACGTAAATGGCATCGCTTTGGGAGGGACTATGATTACGGATTACTCATCAGACGCTGTGTTCTCTCTCTGCGCGAGAGCTTATAGTAGTCTTGCTTATAATACAGGTGGCTGTGATGAGCTTGGGTTTGGTGTAACGCAGAAAGAATTTGTCGAAGAATTTAATATTTATTCATTTGATATTACGCCTGACTTGTCTGCTGGCGTAAACACGCATTTAAGTCCACAACAGAGTGGGAATATCTCAGTCAGGTTGGAATTTGCCAAGCCTATAGACGCAGCTATAAGTGTGCTAGTTTACCTCGAATCACAGGCACTAATAGAAGTTGATCGTTTCAGGAACGTGGTCACAGACTTTTAAAATGGACGCGAATACACTCCAGAGAGTAATGAAAAGTGACCGTTTCACACGCTCCAAATTTATCGGTGTTTGCGAAGAATGAAATATTGAAGTTGCCAAGTACGAGAAACTGGTACGGGATTATCGTTAACACCGACATTGTGGGGGGTGAGGGGATTCATTGGTTTGCAATCTATTTTAAAAATAGGGAAAGAATGTACTATTTTGACTCACTCGGCGCTCAGCCCTGGAATGATTCTGTGGTTGTGCAGTTTATCGAGCAAATAAATACATGTACCTGAGATTGTGTGGACCCCGTATCGCTTTCAAGGATATTATAGCTACACGTGCGGGATGTACGCCCTCTCATTTCTCATGCACATGTCACGTGGGAAGTGGGAAGGGATTTATAAATTTTTTAAAATTATTCGATTTGTGCAACACTGAAATGAACGATAAAAATGTATGCAGACAGGTAAAAAAAAGGTTCCCATATGTTAGCACACGCTGTATTGTGTAAAGGTGTATATCTATATTGTGTAAAGGCCTATTTGTAGCTATTAAGACTTATTTAATGGACACTGGTTCCGCTTTTCTACCATTTAATAAATAAAATGAAAATACAATGTGTTTTGTTCTTAACCTCAAAAATACTTACATTAGTTCCTCGATGACCTGGCACTCGCTGGACCGGATGTGAGCCAATACCTCGACTTCTGTGTTCAGATCGCTGGTTTGGTTGTGGGGTAAAGCTTCCATATCATTTATTCCCCTTTCATCAAAACGAAAATTAGCTATAACACGTTCAAGTTCCGCATCAGTCCTATAAAGTTAAGTAAAAATAAAGAGCTACAATAAGAGAAAATGCCACGAATTTAAAAATATATAATAACAAGCAGATAATTCTTAAAAGTTTTCGTAATTTAAAAATCCTACTGCGGTGCTGTCTTTATCGAGAAAAGAATTATTAAAGCTCCACACATATATATATATATATATATATATATACCGAAATAACCACGAAGGAAACAGACAATAATTAAAAACAATGCGATTAATTTTTTCGTTGTAAAAAAATTCAGAATAAAGCTAGATTAGACTAACAGCAAATTGTAACCACACGCAGATATCCTGACAGTTTTTAAAAGTAAGATTGCTAAGACATCGTCTGCCTGCAACAGGACTCGAGCCCGCATGCAATTCTTAATAGTATTTAATATTTCTAAAATCCTATCTGTAGAACTTTCTATAAATTTTTAAATTATCGACTAATGTACAAATAAAAACACACCATTATATATATATATATATATATTATACCGAAATAACGACGAAGGAAACAGAGAAGAATTAAAAATATTTTTCAAAACGCAATTACTGTGGCCTTTTATAAGTTAACGCCGATTGAAACGTTATATATCGCCCGAGAATAAAGCACAATCTTTTTCAAAACATCTATTATGGCACTTATAAGTTAATTAACACTGAATGAGCGGCAGAATATAATCACAAATTAATTACTTACATTTTAATATTGTCTACATTGAACGGTTCTTGCATTTTGTCACAATTTTCCGAAACAACTTGCGTAGATAAAAGTTCATTCCGATCCGCAGCGTTGAAAAGATAAATTGCAGAGAGTGATGAGGCATCGCCATCTTCAAACAATTCGGGGGAGTCGTACGGCTGGGTCATAATTGGTATTTCAAAAACACTAAGCAAGAAAAACGATTGAACTGAGGCTCTGAGATGAGGTGCTCCCTTTTATAAAGGGGGCTTGTGACCAACCCACAACACGAATGCTAGCTTCCTATTGGCTATCCGTGAATTTTCGGCGGGGCTTGATCCGTAGGCCTGCATAGCGGCCAAACAAAGGTCCTGGGCTCCGCCAACAGGGCTGTAATTGGATACCCCGTGAAGTCTGGTGCGTATCAGATATTCCCATTCGTGGAGAGACGAGAAACGCTTTGTTTTTTTATCTTGTATTCGACAGAGAGAGAGAGAGAGAGAGAGAGAGAGAGAGAGAGAGAGAGAGAGAGAGAGAGAGAGAGAGAGAGAGAGAGAGAGTTGAAGATGGTTTGTGAATCGGTTTATGGCCATGAAACATAAAAGTGGAAGGTAATTTCAGATTCAATTACACTGGTCTACAGCCAAAATGTTTCGGAAATAAAAGTAGTCAATCTTTACTAATTTTGGGTCACTGAATACGAAAATGATGCCTAAAATTGCCAATTGGCTCTATTTATAAAGATATCAGGCAACCCTGCACCCTACTAACTGGACTGCATTTGTCGCGTAATATGTAGACGCCTGTGACACATAGACGCATTGACTCTACTGCGCATGCGCGTAGTTATATTTTTTATTTTAATAAATTAATGTAAATATATACATATATATATACACAATAAAATGTAATTTTAAATTTATCTGTTACATTATGTATTTGTAAATTATTTATTAAGAAATAGATTGGATCATTTTAACATATTGCTTCCCATAATGTTTTTGATATTAATATAAATGGAATAATAACCTAACTTAACCTTACCTAATTTAAAATTATTAAAATGCAATGTAATTACATTAATTTATTAAAATAAAAAATATAACTACGCGCATGCGCAGTAGAGTCAAGGCGTCGATGTGTTACAGGCGTCTACATATTACGCCACAGCAAGCATCAGTTCATTCGCGGAAGTCATACAGTGCACCCTTGTCAAACTCTTTTTAGTGTTTGCTTTTGAAACTGAATTTTTTTCAGCCTAATTTGAACAAAGATGCTTCGTAATTGCGTGAACAGTGTAGATAATTTCTGTTATGTTTGTAGAGAATTGACTTTTGCATCACAAAAGCGTGCTATAACCGCCGTGATTAGGAAAGCCTATCACCTTTATTTTGGCTGTAAGATTGGAGATCAGGACAAGAGCTGGGCCCCAGACATATGCTGCAATACTTGTGCAACAAACCTTCGCCAGTGGTTGAATCGGAAAAGGAAATCTATGCCTTTTGCAGTGCCGATGGTGTGGAGGGAACCAACTGATCATGTCAGCAATTGTTACTTCTGCATGGTGCCTCCAGTCAAGAAAGGTATTTACAAGAAGAAAAAGTGGATTTTACAATATCCGAATATACCCTCTGCTATACACCCGGTACCTCACGGCGAAGGACTACCCGTTCCTGAGCCCCACACTCATTCTCCCTGGAGTCAGAGGACGAGGAGAATGAAGGAACCTGCGAAACTTGTGAGCCTTCAACTTCACAAGACCCTAAATTTGTTTATAACTTGACATCCTCTAAACCGCACATGATAACTCAGAATGAATTAAACGACCTTATCAGAGATTTAGAACTGCCAAAGAGTAAGGCAGAGCTGTTGGGCTCCAGATTGCAGCAGTGGAATCTCCTCGCTGAAAATGTTGTAGTGTTCTATTAGTTGTGATAGGCATGATCTACCTGATCGGAATCCATGCTGATTTTCGCTGAATCTTTCCCGTGTCTCCAGGAAGTCATAAATTTTATCTCTAACTATTCTTTCAAATACTTTGGTGAGGCGGGACGTCAATGACACTGGTCTATAGTTCTTTCCTTGAGATCTGTCCCCTCCTAAAAATAGGGACAATGTTTGCTCTTTTCAAGATGATCGGTATTTCCCCAGTGTCTAGGGATCTTCTCCATATCCAGTATAAAGGTGTAGCTATTTCATTTTTACAGTTTTTAATCAATAATGCGTTCCAATTGTCCGGACCTGCAGCTGAATGTGGTTTCATTTGTCCTATAGCTCTCGCTACATCTTCTGATGTAAAATCAAAGTCTGTTATGTACTCTCCTTGCAATTCCTCTTCAAAGAATGCATTTATGTCAGGTATCGCTTTGTCACTTTTTGGGGTACTGAAAACTGATTCATATTGAGCTCTCAATGTATCAGATATTTCTTTTGGATCGTCGGTTAGTTCATTATTTTTCGTCCTTAAGGGCCCAATAGCGGCGCGCGTTTTTGTTTTCCTTTTTGCATAGCTATAGAAGTATTTTGGATTTTCCTTTATTGCTTCTACCGCCTTTTCCTCTTCCCTCTCTGTATGGTCCTTAATCAGGGCTTGTATTTCCCTATCGATACCCTCCAGTTTTTCTTTTATTGCTTTCCTGTCATTATCTCCGCAGTTGCCTAACTTCGCCTCCACTCTCTTTCTTTTGCGGAAAAGTCTTCTCTTTTGCCTCTCTAGACAGCTCCTCTTTCCTTTTGGCTGTGATTTCGGAGCATATTTTTCTAAAATTCTCAGCGTTTTTTCTTCCAAGGTTGTTAGCATTTCTTCAGTTGTTTTATTCTCGAAAATTGTTCTCCATTCTATTTGGGCCATGTGCGATCTGATTGCTTCCCAATTTATAGTCTTGGAGTTTAAGTTAAAGGCCCCGAATTAACTTCTTTCCTCAATATGTGTACTATCTTTTAATGCTGTCGTCATAGTTGTTGATATCTCGATTAAGTTGTGGTCTGAGATAATGGTTGGGGTTATTTTTATATCAACAATCAAGTTCGTATTATTCGTGAATACCAGATCCAGGCAGTTATTTTTTCTGGTATTTTCTGTTATCTCCTGTGTCAGCATAAACTCATTTGTGAGAGCCATCAACATTTTTGCTTGTTCCTGGTCTTCTCTTGTGCCCCCCTTGTCCTGGTGAATATATATATTCCTATCATCCACCTTTTTGTATTTTAATTAATGGGAAGTTAAAGTCTCCGCAGATCATTATATTGGGGGGTGGAGGGTTTATGGCCTTTATTAGCTTTCTGATGTCATCAATGGCCTCCGAGAATATATATATATATATATATATATATATATATATATATACATATAGCGAGAGATAGAGAGAGAGCGAGAGATTTGTACATACAGGGGTTAGACAAAATAATATGAACACCCGCCGATTTCACCGGTTATCTTTACGGACTGCTCAGACACAAAGTAAACGGTCAAATGACTGGCAAACCTATTTAAATGCGTAACAGAGAGTGTATACGTCATGTTATAACCCTCACGTTGTTTTTACAGATCTGAGTGAATTATGAATTAGCAGTTATGAAAGACCTGTCAGACTTCCAAAGAGGGCAAATTGTCGGAGCGCGGATGGCTGGTGCATCGGTGACGAAAACCGCTCAGATGTTCAATGTATCCAGAGGAACTGTCTCTATGGTCATGTCTGCATACCAAAACCATGGAAAGACAAGCACCGACAAATGCAATAGTGGACGCAAGAAGAAGCTGTGTGATCGAGACCGCCGGGTGCTAAAGCGCATTGTGACAAAGAACCATAAGACCACAGCTCCAAAAGTGACTGCAGAGCTTAACCAGCATCTTGCAAGCCCGGTATCGACCAGAACTGTACGTCGCGAGCTCCATGGAGCTGGATACCATGGGAGGGCTGCAATTGCCAAACCCTTCCTTTCGCACATCAACATTGAGCGGCGCAGAAAATGGTGTAATGACCATAAGAATTGGTCAATGGATCGGTGGAAGAATGTAGTCTACTCCGACGAATCCTCCTTTACGCTATTTCCATGTTCCGGTCGAGTTTACGTCTGGAGACAGCCTAAAGATGCTTATGACCCCGACTGCCTGACCCCAACCGTTAAGCATGGAGGCGGATCTGTGATGGTTTGGGCAGCAATATCGTGGAATACTCTTGGCCCAGCTGTTGTACTGCATGGTAGGGTTAACGCCCAGGTCTATCTGTCAATATTGGCTGACCAGGTCCATCCCATGGTCCAAACGCTGTTTCCGAATGGCGGCGCCGTCTTCCAGGATGATAATGCACCAAGCCACACCGCTGGGGTCGTTAAAAACTGTTCAAAAGCTGTATGAATCAATTCCCCGACGCATTGCAGCTGTTATTGCCGCTAAAGGAGGACCAACTCCATATTAAGAATAAAAGCCGCCATTTATCAAGGTGTTCATATAATTTTGTCGCCCCTGTATGTAGGATCACCTTTGCTTTCGGTACAATAAATAAATTAAAAAAAATTAATCTACCCCTCATCATGTGACTTTTCAGAGGAAATTGAAAACACGTGTGGGTGAAAATAGAGCGAAAGGAAGTGGAAATGGTTTTTAAAAAAATATCACCTCAACTTTCACAAAGACTCGTTTAATTATAGCTATTTAAAACTCGACCTTCTCATGGTTCGTATGCTGACCCGACGCTGGGCCGTATAATTTAATGATGCGTGCCTTATCTCGAATCTTGGAAACCAGAGAAACGGCAATAAAGAATTAGATAAACAACATATATATATATATATATATATATATATATATATATATATATATATGAGAGAGAAGTTCAGAATGGAAGTGAGAGGGTGTTTATAGATCGTAATTAATTTTTTTTTTTGTAGAAACAGATGTTTCAAATCTTATTTTTAAATGTGAACGAAGATAAATATAACTGTGTGTGTGTATATATATGAAGGAATTAACGGGTTTTACATTGATATAAAATAATTTAAAAGAATAATTATCAGAATTGGTAGAGGCTGAGTTAATTAATACAATTTGACGTGATTGCTAATTATAAATTTTGGACCATTTGTGTACGTTTCTTGTACTAATTTTTATATTTTTCAGTATTGTTTTAGATTAACTTTTTTCCGGAACTGTACATACATAGGCTTTCTTTGGTTAACCCATCGATTGCTTCCACCCGAATTGTTCATTCTGACGAAGGTCAAGCTTTACACCCCACCCTAGACCTACTTTTTAACGGATATATATATATATATATAAATATATATATATAAGAGAGAGAGAGAGAGAGAGAGAGAGAGAGAGAGAGAGAGAGAGAGAGAGAGAGAGAGGAGGAGAGAGAGAGAGAGAGAGAAAGGGAGAGAGGAGGAGAGAGAGAGAGAGAGGGAGAGAGGAGGAGAGAGAGAGAGAGAGCGAGGAGGGAGACTGGTTACTCATTTTATCTATCATTCGTGAAAGGATGTTTATACTCCACCTTAGACCTACAGTTTAACGCGGATCATTAGGTTACCCTGGCTACCAACCCCGGAAGGAAGCGCTGTCGCCGGGTCTCGAGCCCGACGCATATAATCATGTGTGCGTAATATTTTATGGGCGTATAGACGGTGTGTGTACGTGCCAAAACGAAGTATACACTGTGCCAACTGGCTGATAATGCCTGGAGGCACTGGCTGATTAAGCCGACTGGCTGATTAGGGGGCCCTATAAGACAACGGCCGCTCGGCTGAAGTCTTAAAATGCGCTTCGCTCCTGTCAAGCGAACACCTCTCCTCCTCTCTCTCTCTCCTTCTCCTCTCTCTTAGGTTAGGTATACCCCTTTGGGGGGTGAGGCCGTCCCAACTTCTCCCCCAAAGAGGTCTCCCCCAGCCGGAGTTCATTGCAACTTGGGGGATAACTCCGCTTCCAAGTTGCATAACCCCTTGTTGCTCTTGCAGCAACCCCCTCCCCCTTTAGGTGGTGCCTTGCAACAAATGGGGGTGGCACTGCCACTGTGGGGTGCCTTTCAACAAGGAGGGTTGGCACTCTTGCACCATTGAACAACATTTGCAATTGCATTGCACTCTCTCCTTTTGCGCCTACACTACTGACGGGGGTTTCTGGTTAGGTGGCAGCAACGTATTGTTACCTTGGAGTAGCTGGTACCGTGTAGGAAATCGCAGTAGTTTCTCTTATACTACTCTCCGATTTCTTCTTGTAGGAGATCGGAGGATTCTGTGAAGCTTATTAAATTCTCTCCGAAGAAAGCAAGGCTCGAAGGAAAGACAAAGATATTCTCTTACTGTAGTTTACTGCTAAAATTAGGGTTGCCAACCGTCCTTTTTTAAAAAGAACAGTCCTTTTTTGTAGATTTTTTGTCCTTGTCCTTTATTGAGTTCGGAAAGGACGCCATTTGTCCTTTTCTGATAACAATCTTGCTCCAAACAACAGTTTTGTAACAAAACTTTTGTTTAAAAGGAAATAATTATAAAGTTTCAAGTCGAGTAACATTTTATAAGTTCATTTCTTCACCTAAATGTTAACGTTCCGTGTAGCGGGACTGTAGGATTGCGTTTCTTAAATAAAACTTGGCAACCACTTCTATGTAGATTGCAGAACCCAGCTCGATTCGTTCAGTTCTTCTCCAGTCTCCAGAATTCCCTGAGGCGAGAAAGTTCCGAAAGTGTTAAGTGTCAACAAATAGGTACGTTATTTACGCAATAATCATAGTAATTTCCTCACCTAAATTTGAAGTGGCCCTAAAACAAAAATCATCTAAATGTTATCTAAATGTTCAAGTCTTTTATATATAAATTGAACACTGGGCAAATGCTCCTATATTTTCCTTATTGTTGTTACCATCTAGCTGACAATTAACTTTTAATCTTCGATTTGAATAATACACGGTTCTCTTTTTTTTTAGATTATTAATTTGTGCGTGAGACTGTTCGATCCAAGCGGGACAAGTAGAAATTTTACTTCTTTCCCTGACCCTGTAGACAGTATATTGGAATTGATGTTCTTGTCCTTTTTTCAAACTTCATGAAGTTGGCAACCCTAGCTAAAATGTTACAGGTAATGCTCAGCCTCTAAGTCGGATCGGACAAATCAGAATGATAATTTGAAAAATTGTTTAACTCTATATACCTAATTTTTGGTAACATCATTATTATTTAATGTTGACCTGTTTTGTTTTTTATTTTCAATCGGCTGAATTATTTTGCAAAATATTTCAAGATAAGGTAAATATTTTAGCTGTAGCAGTGTCTAGACAGAGAAGTAAGATATTTGAAGATGAAGCCATATTTTTATTTTAAACCGCATATTGACAGATCTGATGTGATCATGATCTGCAAAGTTAACTAAAAATGGAAAATGAAATATGCATTTTATTATGAATTACAATTAAACATGTATATGAGCCAAAATTAAATGCTTAAAAAAATAAATTAAATGTTAAGCAAGATATGACTTCATTTTTTACAACGAAGAGAGAATGTATAAAGAAAAAGAACATTGCAGAATTTAACACGATTACATTATTAAGCTAAATCTAAAATATGATTAAGTAATTTAAAAAGAAATAATTTATTAATTATTCAGCAAAAATAAAATAGAAAGAAAATCAAAAATTTTATCCGAACTTGCGTTTCATATACAGACTGCGTTACGCGAGTTTGGACTCTATATGCAAAAATGAATATAAGAATATAAGAATATATGAATATAAGAATTATTCATTGTTCATTTTTATAGGGCTTTCCCCTCTAGAATAATATTACTACAATAATATAACACCCTAACTAATCCGAATTAGATGATAACTAATGGTTTTTATAATACAGATTTATATACAACACATGAGTTGGGGTAATTAAATCTAGTTCACGTGGTCTGTGTACGCACTCTTGGTCGTGCATAAATAGTTTCACATCGTTCGGTGTCTCTTGTTTTCTTTCGTTTCAAGAATGATATTTTTACTACAAATATACCGAGGATAATAGTACACACAATAATGATACTAACGGCAGATGTTGAAAAAATTGTTACTGGTTGTAGTACAGTATTTGTAAAAGGTTATTCTGTTTATCATCTGAAATTTTAAAACTACCTAATTGATCATTCCATTTAGGAGCATGAAGTTTGGGTAGGATGGTTACCGGCTTCATGGGGAGATTTAAGATTTCTATAATGGGTTTAAATTTAGTTTGGGACGGGAAGGGATATGGGTCATTAATGGTAACCTTATAAGGGTGGTATATTTGGAAGGTTTTTGAATGTAAGGAACAACCAATTGGTAGATGGATAACGGTAGATATTTTGATGAGGGAATAATTTGACAGGCACTCGAAAGTAGCGGTAGTCCAATTCGTGAAAGAAACCCAGATGTCTGGTCCAATTCGGAGTTGAACGGTTTTAGAGGAATGGAATTTCGTGAAAGAACATACCAGAAGATGACGGTCACGGAGTAAATCGCTAAAACAGGACCTAGTGGTTCGAAGAATTACTAGTTTGAGTGGAGGGAAAACGAGTTGCTTGTTCGTTTGCGGGAATCCGCAATGCCGGATGTCGCTATCTGACACCATAGAATATGCTGAAAGGTCTTTGGTGAGGAAAAGGTAAGGTGGTACTGTGGGCAGATACATTCGATGGATATTACAATTGTTTTGGTAGGGTGTTGGGAAAGGGTGAAATCTGTATACGTCATAAGTGAGTACATCGAAAAATAGTACAATCATGAAGTAAGAGTAGGGACATGGTCCATGTACAGTCCAGGTGTATTCTAGAAATTGGGGGTAATTAGTATGGTTAAGTGGGAATATGGGTGATAATTTTAATTGTGTCTGAGAGGTGTGCATCAAGGACTGAAGTGTATCCCATGGTATTAGTGTGGAAAGAGTGATTTTTATATGGGCTAGATGGGTCGCACGCAAAACTTTGGAATGAATCGTAATTATTTGTTGCAAATATTTATCGATTAGGGTTACTTGTAGGTTAATTATTTCTACTAATTCTAGATATCTTTCGTGTTCTTTGTATTTAGCTAAGAGGGATTCAAGGTATGTAAATGTGTTCGAAAGGGCATGGAGGAAGCGATTGTTTTCGTGTAGTAACTCAATGGTTTGTTCTAAAATGTGTCCACTGTATTGCCGATTCCGCGCGAAGAGATTAAATTTGAGTTGAATTCTTTTAATGTCTTCTTCGGTCGCTAATTCGAATAAACTTTTAATATTTTTCTTCCCATATCTATCAATCCCCTTTTATTACCTTGATTAAATTTTCCTGAGTTTTGAGTTCCAGTTTGTATCCATGGTAACGCTAATATATCTGAGGATGTGTGCTGTAGTTTGAATGTTTTCGACTGTATTTTCTAATAAAACGCGACTAATCTGGTCTGTTCCCGGGATAGGTTCAAAAGAACCGTGAATTTTATTTCCCAATGCTTTTAATTGGGTTTTTATCTGAAGGAGATTGGTTTTAATTCGAGCAGGTGGTTGAAAATTTATAAAAAGGTCCTCGTGTCCTTTCAAAAATTTTCCTTCTGCAAGCTTTCCTAAAATAACTCTGGTAGAAATTTTAATGCTAGGGCTACAAGAGTAAATAATTTGGAAAATTATAAGGGAGACAATTTTATTAATTTCTACGTCTTAGATTATACTGAGCTGGGGGTTGCCGTGTGGATGCTTGTGTTTGTGTGCGGAGTGATCAGCCTCGCTTTGGTGGTAGTGGGGGTTGACCGTTAAGCTCGGATTCTAAGCAGGTTCGTTTTTTATGTGAAGGTTCTAGTTCACGTGGTTCTACAGATTTACAGATCTACAGAAGCTAAGGCTAACAAAGACCCTAAGATCCACTCTAAGGTTAGCCCGAAAGAAAGGAAAGAGGAGGGGGTTAAAAGAGGAGAATAAGGGGTTAAGTAAGTAGCAAAACCTATCATTCGTGGGTTAACATTCATTCAGAAAAAGAGAAATAAAGACTCACCATCATCATCCACCGGCCACTGCCAACAAGTCGGAAAAATAGTCGAAGAGAATAGGAAAGGGGTGAAAGATGAAAAGAAGTAAAATAAGAACGCTTACAAACCATGCAAACACAGTCTTAACTCACTGTCATACCATGCAAACTACAGACATACAAGTAAGGAGAAGATAAGAAAGGAAAAAAAAAGTAGGTAAAGTATAACAAAAAGTGGGTTAGTTTACGTTACGAACTACATCTAAGTTCGTGTTAATCTATTTTTTTTTGTTTTTAATAATAATTTTATTGCTGCCATCACATGCTGGCATGTCACAAGCTGGCATTAATCATCAACAGACCCATCCTCGACCACCACCCCCAGAGCTCCTGTTGCTAATTGTTTTTTTTTATTTTAAACAACGTTAATATTTTTAAAATGCCTATCTAAACGGTTCTTAAACACATTAATGCTGGGAGAGTTCACGACGGGCGCGGGAAGATTATTCCACTTATCAATTACTTTAAACGTAAAAACGTTTTTAGCGATATTAGTAATGAAACGTCTGCCACGCAACTTAAATCCGTTATTACGAGTATTGCTATTATCGAAAATGAACAGTTTGTCAAAATTTACGTTATCGATTTTATTAACAATTTTGAAAACTTCAATAAGCTCCCCGCCTAATCTCCTAGTTTCCAGTGAATGCAAGTCTAACTCTTTAATTCTATTTTCGTAAGACTTGTTACGCAATGACGGAATTAGTTTCGTGGCGCGACGCTGAACCCTTTCCAACCTATCAATATCCTCACGCAAATACGGGCACCAAAACTGAACAGTATATTCTAAATGAGGCCTGACTAGGGACTTGTAAAGGTGCAATATAATATTCTTCGATTTAAATTCGAAATTACCCGCTATGAAGCCAAACATCCTATTTGCTTTTGCCCAAGACTCGAGGCACTGGTTCCTAACTTTTAAATCATTAGATACGCGTACGCCTAAACCTACTTCCTCGTCAACGCTCGCTAACTCTCTATCATCCATCGTGTACGTGTAATTATTGGAACCTGTATGCAAAACTTTACATTTGTATACGTTAAATTGCATCTGCCACTTATCCGTCCACTCCATAATCCTATTTACATCGTCTTGGAGCCTATTTCTATTGTCCTCGTTAACAACCTTACCGCCTATTTTAGTATCGTCCGCGAATTTTGACACGTTACTAGTCAATCCTACATCTATGTCGTTAATGTAAATTACGAATAGCAATGGGCCTAACACTGAACCCTGTGGGACACCGCTACCTACATCCAACCACCCCGATTCACTACCATTAACAACGACCCTCTGTCTCCTAGCACGAAGCCATTCCTCTAACCAGTTCGCCACCTGACAGCGTATATCGTGCGCTTTAACCTTCGCAATTAATCTTCTATGCGGAACTGTATCGAACGCTTTTTTTAAATCTAAATAAATAACGTCAGCCGCTCTATGCCTATCGTATTCGCGCACTATTTCGTTATAAAATTCTAACAAATTTGTTAAAAAGATCTATGGCGTCGAAACCCATGCTGACTACTATTGACCAAATCGCGACTTTCTAAGTGATCGATGATATGATACCTAACTACGGATTCCAAAAGTTTACCGACAATTGACGTTAAGCTAATGGGACTATAATTGCTAACTACTGTGCGGTCGCCTTTTTTAAAAATAGGCGTGACGTTAGCTAATTTGAAGTCTTCAGGAATAATTCCCGTTTCCAGTGACTGATTAAAAATCTTCGTTAAGGGGCCTACGATTACGTCTTTCAAATCAGATGCCTAGGATAAAACGCGTCAGGGCCTGGGGCCTTGCTAACTTTTAGCCTATCGATATAATACGCAATGTCACACTCGTAAACAGTTATTTCATCCAAAATGGTCTCGCTGCTAAATGGAACGATATCGTCCACATCAGGGACATTATTGACGTTTCTACGGTAAAAACTGTCGCAAAAAAGTTATTAAAAATATCCGCCATCGCCTGAGCGTCGGAAGCCAAAGCGCCATTAGCGTCCACGGGAGGGCCTATATTATCTTTTATCGGCTTACGATTATTCACGTAATCGAAAAACATTGCTAACTGATCTTTTAACCTGACGTCCAAGCTCGATATATCTATTAACGTTAGCTACCGTGCCATTGCGTTTATTAAGTCTATACGCTCTATTACGCTCGTTTATGAACTCGCCTATTTCCCTAGTCCACCACTTGGGCTTACTATGATTTCTAGCACGCTTGGGCCTACAAGGAATAAACTCCCTTTCGATATTCACGATACTATCTTTAAACGCCTCCCAATGCAAATTTGCGTCATTACCCATAAATAAGTTATCCCAGTTCACTACTCTCATCCTATTCGCAAAACTGTCAAAATTGGCCCTACGAAAATCAAGGACTTCTATTACGTTACTATCCTTACTGTTTTCTATCAATAGCTTAAACCTAATAATTTGATGATCACTACATCCTAAACTCTCGCCTACTTCTAAACCTTCGACTATATTTTCGCCGTTCCTCATCCCCACGTCTAAAATATTGTCACCGTGCGTTGGTTCGGTAACCATCTGTCGTAAAAAATTATCTTTCATGAACTCAATCAATCTCAAGCCCTCATGGTTACCAATAAAAGTCTCGTAATTAACGTTAGGGCAGTTAAAGTCTCCGACTACTATACTACCACGATTATTAATAAAGTTACCAAGAAGTGTGTAAAATCTAGTATCGGTATCGAGGGGTTGAACGGGAGGTCGATAAACAACAACAAAATTGAAATTAAGTCTATGCGCCCTAACTTCAACGCATAACTCATTAATTGCTGCCGGAAAATCTATCTTAACCTCGATAGCCCTAAGGGAATTACGAATGTACAGCAAAACGCCGCCACCAATCCTATGTAACCTATCATTAGTAAAGAGTTTAAAACCCGCTATAACAAGTTCCCCCAACAAGTCCTGAGTCACGGTATTTAACCACGTTTCAGTGATAGCTACTATATCGTACTTGTCAGAATAAATTATCGCCTTAAATTCGTTTAATTTATTTCTAATACTACGCGCGTTACAATAAAAGACGTTTAAGTTATTTTTTACCACGGTTCGGCATTTTAAACTATTTTTCACGTCCGGCCCGCGTTTCCCGGACCCACAACGTTTAAAGAAGGCTTCGACCTATACAGCTTTCAAACGTTTTCGTCAATTAACCTACCCAGCCTAGCATTACCATTTCATTAAAATGCACCCCATCTTTTATAAAAAGGCTAGGATCAGTGAATTCTGACCACAGCTTTACGAAGGGTACATTTTCCTCAGCACAAATCTCTTCTAATTTAGTATTCAAAAATATTGTTTTTGACGTAATCCTAAGACCTAAACCGTGCCTGGGGGTAATACCTAGAACTAAAGACCTATCTGACCTTGCCTTCAGGGACCTAATTAACCCCCTATATCTCTCCAAAAGGTCAGGCACCCTCGTATTGGGCCTATACGAGTCGTTGCCCCCTACCATCGTCACCAACAACGAGTGACGGGAGGCAACATCAATCCTATCCACTTCGTCTCTAATTCTGTCAACCCTGGCCCCTGGGGAGACGCATTTGCGGCCGGTATGTAGGGTCCGCGCGTCGATCATCAACCGGTGAGGGTGGTGACGGAGGAGATAGTAGAGATGGAGGAGATGGTAGAGATGGAAGCTAGGGTGGTTCAAAAATATGATACTTTGATTTTCTATTTTCCTCAACCTTGCCCTCGTTTCAAATGTATGGAAAAAATAGGTCCTGCTCCAACCAGAGTAGCCTAAACACAACCTAGGCTACGTTGGAGATGGAAGACCTAGGCCAAAGATGAACCAGCCTAACTATTTGTCCATAAACAGGACTTCCATACTCTTTTGTTAAACAATTACAGCTGAAATGTCAGCTTATTTAACCTAAATTTAATAACCGAAGGGAAATTTATGAACTTCTTACCTTGAAATTTTTAATATACGTTTTATTTCTTGACACCAATAATGAACATTTTTATTCCGGCTTCTTTCGTCTCGCGCCTCCTCTTCCTTTCTATTATTCTGCTTATTCAGCTTATCCCGATCTTTTTCCTCTTCTTCCCAAAACCGTGTTGCCATTTCTAGCTATGGGATCTTTTTTTTCTTCTCATCCCATATTTGTTTCTTCGTTGGTGTCTTTTTAATTTTTCTCAGCAAGAGTTCAAGCTCTCCTGATTTATTTTTTATTGTTATTATTTTTTTTTAGTCAATATGGCTTATCCAAGATTAGGTGGGTCTTCCATTTCGGTACTCCCAAATTTTCCACAAAATGACTAAAAAGAAATGAACACCAAATCTCAGCTGAATCGAAGTATATTTAGAGGTTGCTGGAATATGAAAAATATACAGTATATAAATCATGCAGGAAAAATTACATAATTCCTATCCATTAATAAACTTAGACACTAACAACTTGTTTGATCAATTGGTACAGAAAATAATAGCGAATACAAATGACTTGACTCATGAAAACACATTACTGCATAAAATTTGCTTTAGAGGATGTAGGATGTAGTTCATCTTTTGTAAGTGTAGAGGTGAACTGTGTAGAGTTGAATGCTATGCCTCTCTCTGCGCAATTATTAACAACTTTCATCTCAATCGCCTTTCCTTGTAAATATTTGTAGGCACTGCTGCTCTCCCAGTTGTTTGGATGTTTCTGAGGAAATTCTTGTGATAGTTCTTTTCCATTTTTAGCCAGAACGTTGAAAATGTCTGATGTCTTCTCTGTCACATAGAACGATAGAGTATTTCCTGGTTTGAAACACTTATATGTGACTTGGCTTGAGTGACTTGGCTTTTGCTGGTCTAGTGAGGCTTGCAACCATCTTTAGTTTTTCATTAACAGTTACGCGTTTGTCAAAGAACGAAAGTCCCACAATTTCTTCTGATGAATACCAGAGATGTTGGTTGAATGCATTACTAGCAACATCAGCTAGTGGCTTACTGGGATAGTCCCCCAATGAAGATAGAAGAGCTAAATCATTTCTTGGAGCTTTTATTGCCATTGGTGCTTCAAGCCAGTACTTTGCATAAATAACTGTAATGAACAAACACATTTCCTGCAAACTGTTCTCCTAACGCGCCACTTGGGAAAAGTGTTAGTTTCTAGCAACCCTTAAATATGCTTCAAAAGGGTTCAAAATTTTACTGTGACTTCCTTTGCTATAGTGGAACATGGGCGGCCTTGAGGAGAATCATATTTTACAGTTTTATATTTTTCCATATAAAAGTGAACCACACTAATGGAGACGTTCCACTGAGTGATCCTCTAGAAGCGGTTTCTCCAGGGTCTGTTCTGGGACCTCTTCTTGTTCAGAGGTTGTCTCGAGTACTGGTGGTATTACGAGGTACCAATCTTCGTCACGGGTAGTGGTTTCCGCGGTGACCACTTCGGTTTTGTGGTCCTTGCTGGATTTGTTAATACCTTGATCTTTCGAAGGGTAGGCGGCTCGAATGCCTGGCAGATGTTTTTTAGGAAGGTGTTGTTCGGTAGCTATCTTCAAATTATCAGCGTGAATGATCTTTTCTAAGTTTGGAATGGTCTCGGACATCGAGGATTTCGTAACGGTTTTCTCTGAAGTTTTTCATAATCCTATCTGGGCCATCCCATTTTGGATATAATTTGCGATGAGCACTTGGCGGTTTCACGCTCTTTATGTAACAGCGCATACCGACGATTATAGTCTGTTGACGAGGATGACGCCTATGTTGCTCTTGCTCCATCTGTTCATTCCCCCCTTGGGGAACCTCCAAAATCCCCGTAGACCCCCTTCATTTTTTTTCCCCTAAACCCATAAAAATAATAATGAAAAATAAACAACTCTGATCAGACGAAGAGAACATCCTTCCTTCGTTTTTTTTATTGTTGACAACTTACAAAAACTACTCATATAATTAATGATCACATAATTACATCATCAATGAATTTCACTCACATAATGTATTTTACTCATTATCTTACAAACTTATATAAATTTATTTCAGATTTCCCAGATTTTCTTGAAAAATTTCCAACTTTCCATAGCCCGCCGTGGACCCCCTGAAATCTTGCCGTGGACCTCTGGGAATCCAAGGACCCCAGTTTGGGAACCACCGGTCTAGGGCATATCAGATTATGTCAAACATTTTGAAAGATCGTTCAACTAGTTGCTGATTTGCTTCTGCCATCTCGGAAGGTGTTAGAACTGCCAGGTCGATTTGATCAGGCAAATCAAAAGGTAGCCGTTTGTCGTAGTGATATAGGACGAAATGAGGGGTATCTCCGATGGACACGTTATAGCCGTTGTTGATGGCCGTTTGTACCATGGGGAGGGAATCATCCCATGTACGGGTGGATACATCGACAACATGGCGGAGGGCTTCTAGTACGATCTTCCGACTGTCTTTCCACTAAGCCGTTTGCCTGTGGATGGTATGCCACAATGTGTGCGTTTTTAATTTTACACATTTTACAGAGTGATTTGAATAGCTTGGAAGTGAAAATGAGGGCGTTATCCGAAATTAGGATGGAAGGCGTAGTATGGTTTTTGGATGAGGCGTTCCACTAGGGCTCCTGCCACAGTTTCCGAGGTCTGGTTTGGAATGGCAACTACTTCGCTGTAACGCGAAAAGTGGTCCGTGAACACAATGATGTAATGGTTTCCCTTTGATGTTTTGGGGAATGGTCCTAATATGTCCATTTCAGTTCTTTGCCAGGGCCGTTGGCATACTGAATATTTATGCATGGGAGCTGTGGAGGGTACGCTGTCTTTATGTTTTAAACAAGACGGGCATTCAGCGATGTATTCATGTACCTTTTTGTTCATTTCGGGAAAATGGTATCGCTCCAAAAGACTCTTGATGGTACGATCCGGCCCCATGTGGCCATACAAAGGTCAGTCGTGACAAAGTCCGATGGCTATATCTACGAGGTCCTTTGGTTTTTCCACGAGGTCGTTTCCATCTTCGTTCCTAAAATGTACGAGCCCATCTTTTATGTTATACTGTTTTTTTTTATCTTAGATGGTTCTCTTTGTTCCAGGTGAGCCCAAAAGTTCTGGGTGTGTTGGTCCTATTGTTAAGAGCATTGCAAACATTCGTGGTCGAACACAGGAAGAGTTTCTATCTTATTCACTTGGATGTCGGGCTTGAGTCTCGACAATCCGCCTGGAATAACTTGAAGTTTTCCTGGTTTGTATACGATTTTTGCCGCAAAGTCCTGAATCAACAGACCCCATCTACTCAACCGTCCTTCAAGTAGCTTGTCCTCGAAGAGATACGTGAGTGGCTTATGGTCAGTTTTGAAGGTTATATGGTAGCCGTAGACGATATTTCGGAATTTTTTCAAAGCCCAATACACCGCTAGGGCCTCTCGGTCCGTAGTGGATTAATTCCGTTGAGGTCCAGAGAGAAGCTGACTGGCATAAGCAATGGGTAATTCTACACCATCTACGTCCTGTAAAGAACGGCTCCTAGTCCATAGGAGGAAGCATCTGTGACTATGATAAAGGGTTTGGTGTAATCGGGATATTGGAGGATGGGATGACAAGTTAGTTTACCGATTAAAGTTTCAAAAGCATGTTGGTGATCAGATTCCCAATTAAATTTTGCATTTTTCTGGAACAAATTGGTACTGGGTTTAGCAATGTTCGAAAGTTGTGGGATAAAATTTCGTTAGAATCAGACAAATCCAATAAATGCACGAGCGTCGTCGATGGTTTTTGGTACGGAGTACCTTTCCAGTGCTTCAAGTTTGGCTGGATCAGGTTTAATTCCAGTAGATGATACTAGAAATTCTAATTATAATTATACCAGGGATTCCTGTAAGAAGTTACACTTTGCAAAGTTCAGTTTAAGGTGTGCTTTTCTCAAACGTGACAGCACATTCTGAAGACGTTGAAAGTGTGTTTTGATATCTGAACTATAAACGATAATATCGTCAAGATAGAACAGAGCTTCGACGCCTAATAGGTCGGAAAGAACTATATTCATCAACCTAGATAAATTAGCAGGCCCATTTCGGACTCCGAAAGGTAAAACTTGGAATTCGTAATGGCGTCGATTAGTGGAAAAAGCATCAATGCCCGAAATTCGGGACTGACCTCCATTTGTCAATAACCGGATGCTAAATCGAGGGATGAAAAGAAGTTAGCTCTCCCTACGTTCAGAATTGTTTCCTGCATGTTTGGAATAGGGAAACGGTCTGGGATGGTAATATGGTTTAGGCGTCTAAAATCTATGCAAGGACGAGATGTTCCGTCCTTTTTGGAAACAAGAATCATAGGAGCGGACCAAGAACTGGCTGAAGGCCGAATGACATCCTGCTCCAACATGTCCTTCATGTGTTCCTCAATAGTTACTAATTGGGAATGTGGAACCGTACAGGGAAGAATGAAGGTGTGTTTGGAATTGGGTTCCAGCTTGATTTCGAAAAGGACCAAATTAGTTCGGCCCAGAGGATCTCCTTTTAGGGCAATCACATCTCTATTTCTTATTAGGAAATCGAGAAGTGATTCCAGTAGTTTGGGTTCCTGTAACATGGATAACTTCACGATCGATATAGACCACGTTTTCCGTGTTGCAGGACATACGGCCACACCTTTTACACTCAACTATGACAGTTATCAAATATTCAGAAACCACATAAATCTCGATCGCGGTTGCGACTTTATAGCAATAGTCTTGGCTCATAAGTTTATTGTCCTAAATACAGTTGCCATAAAAAATTTGGTTGCCGACGGTTGTACAGCGTGCACGTAAACTAGCCGCAGACTGCAGGCTCGAATTTGACTGTGATATGGGGCCTAAAGTGCTGAGAAGGGTAGAGCAGTTAATGGATATGAGTATAGTTGTATTTGGATTGGATGATCGTCGTGGGACAGTGTATGTTTTTAAAAGTAGTGTAAGAGGTCGTACAAAGCCTCTACTCATTTTAGGTTTGTCCGGGACAACATACCTCCCCATTCGCACTATACGGACTCTTTACGCGAGTTATGATAAAAGCTGTAAGTGTGGCGGGCACCATGATTTGTGTAAGGGTTGTCTCGAGTTTACGGATGATATAGTGAAACATTGTAAGAATTGTCACATGGTATGCGAACAGTGTAAAAGCCCCAAATGTGAAAATCGAGTACTTGAAGCTGAGAAGAGGGACTGTAACGTATGTAGACGCACGTTTTTCAATAATAACTGTTTTGAATTCCATAAATCAAACGGGAAGTGCAAGAAAATAAGAATTTGCGAGTGCGGCATGTTTCATATAATGGACAGTTGGGAAAATTGGAGGACATGTGTGATGAAATTCGTTGTACTATATGCTATGAGAAATATAAGGCGGATGGTATAAAGTATGTTTATTATATGAAAGATGCCAAGCCTAAAAATAATCCATGCATAACTGTATACTACGACAATACGACATAGAGACATACACAAACACAGAAACCGAGGAGGTTATTCCCTACCTACTCGTAAGCCAGACTATCTGTGACGAGTACATGAACATTGAGTGTGATCAATGCCGCAAATGTGGCAAACAAACAAACATTTTTAAAACGACTGCAAGCGACACCCCCATGAAACTCATTGTGGACTCAATTTTCGAGCTAGCAGATCAATTAAAAAAAATGACCTTATATATTCTTGCGCCTAACGCCGCAAAGTTTGACACCGTTTCTTTCTCAGAAACTGCTTGAACACGAGTCCTCAGAAATATTTACAGGTGATCCTTTGAAACGAGGAAACAAGCTTATACAGATGCAGATAAGAGGAAATGTTAAGTTTAAAGACATTTTGTTATTCATACCTTGTAAATTAGGTAAGCTACCCAAGGTGATGGGCGTAGACGCTAAAGTTTCCAAAGGTTATTTCCCTTACACACTCCTCACTCACGACACTTTAAATTATGTAGGACTACTACCCCCAAAACATTACTTTAACTATGACAGCATGAGTGCAAGCGACCGTGAGGACTTTGAGCGCTACTACATGTTTAATGAAGATAATCTTTACAATATAGCGGATGAATGTGAACGTTATTGTGTGAATGACATATGCGTAATTGGAGTATGCTTCCAAGCCTTTAGAAAGATGTACTGTACATAACCCGTTTCAACTGTGATCCGCTACAAGCCGCAACTACGATCGCATCATTGTGTTTTGCCATATTCAAGAAAAACTTCATGCCTAAAGACACGCTAGCCGTCATTCCCCGAAGTTTTCCGCGCAGTTATGGGTATAAGGCTATTTACTGACTCACACACATACAACAAAAGAGAGGTGTATACACAAAACATGCGCGGGAGAAGCGGTAATCAAGATCAATAGGCGTGTTTTTTGGGTGGATGGTCTAAGCGAGGACCTCACCACTGGTGAGAAGACGGTGTACTCCTTAAACGGATGCTGGTGGCCTGGATGCCCGCGTCCTGAGTGTTGTATCATAGGAGATATTCATGGCAGATCTCCAGCCGATAGTCTCGCATGAACCCGTTCCAGCGACGAACTTCTAAGCTCCCAGTTCACTCACAAGGTTTTGTGGGAACACGAATATGATGCCTGGATGGAGGCCGATGAGCAGTATCGCGAAGAAATAAGGCTATATCTTACCCATTGTTATCGATCATAAACCCATGTTTCCACTATGCGTGAAGTGCACAGAGGAGAACAATGGGGACTGTAATCACACGATTAAATAGAGGAAGATCAGAGGCGTTTATTCAAGTCCTGAGCTATCCCTAGCCATTCGTCACGGGTACAGAATACTGAAGATTTATGAAGTGTGGAGGTTTCAGAAGCTCCCCAACCTTTTTACATCGTATATAAATACATTTTTGAAGGATAAGGTAGACGCATCAGGATACCCGCGAGGAATTGAGACCGAAGACGAAAACACTGCCTATATTCAGCGCTACCGTGATCGTGAAGGGATACAGCTTGAACGTGGCCAAATTGTGCGAAACCCTGGCAAGTGCTTTAGTGCGAAGTTGTGTTTAAATAGTCTTTGGGACAAATTTTCACACAATACAGACAAGGGAAACGTCCATCTAGCTCAAAGTTATAACGAAGTGTGGGATTACGCCAATGCGTTGATAATGAAGTCGTGGAGATCGTGAATGTGGGCAACACTTACATAATAAGGTACAACAGAACAAAGTTGGCTCTGGATACGTCACGTGTCAAAAACATACCTGTAGCAAGCTTTACAACAGCTTACGCCCGCATCAAACTTTGAAGTCTGTTGCATTCTCTTAGAACGAGGTTTCTGTAGGCAGAGAAAGAAGATGAATATATGCCTCCTATTGGGGAATTCCTCGGAGAGTTAACTGACGAGATCAAGGATCAGTATGGAGATAGCGCCAACGCTGATTCTTTTGTCTCTACTGTGCCAAAAAATTACGGGGTACGTGTGAGGGTTGGAGATGAGTTCAAATACATCGGGAAGGCTAAAGGCATCACTCTTAACCATGCAAACCGTCAGACCGTAAACTTTAATTCGCTGAAAGAGCTAGTGATCTTGGAAGTTAATGGAAATAAGGGTGACCAACCACCGCACTTGGTTGTAGGAACTCATAACTTCCAGGCACATCAGTTAGGAGGCGTGAAGGAACTTAGGGGGACAAAGATGTGTCGTAACACCTACAGGAAAAGATATCAGTTACCTGGCACCTACGACACTGTTCCCTTCGGATAACGTGAGGCCTGAATATTTGTTATATAAGTATATAGTTTGTATTAGAGTATATTTACTTGTTGACGATATTTTACAGTTTATTTATTTTTCTATTTATTACATGTGTTTTAAATAAATTATGTTTCAGCTGGCGTTTCATTTTCTCCTTTGTGTGTGGTGTGTGTGTGTGTGTGTGTGTGTACAAATAAAATCTAAACCCCGCCCACTGTATGGTGCGCAACAATAAAAAGAGTGTCACGCGACTCCGGCTACTAAATCAGATGGAGGGATATATCTCCTCCCCGCATGTTCAGTTGACTATAACAAGCCTTGGCTCTCAGATGTGTCTTTTACCTGTTGAAGAATCCTCCTCGAGAAGAAAAAAATAACGATGGCGGCCGCTGATATTCCATGCTCTACATGCCTGAAATGGTACTCACCAAAGTCTACAGATGTGGTGAACACTCAAAGACCTTCTAGTCAAACGTCTTTTGAGAGATTTAAGACCAGCCTAAACCGCGTGAAGCTGTGCGAGTAGGATGATCAAATACTTTATGGATTTTTCGTAATGCAAAAGACGTAATGGAGTATGTTGTGAGTTTACGCTGTGTTTAGGAGTATGTGCAATGTGGCGTGAAAGAGGCAACGCTTGCTAAAGAAAAACAGAGATTGTGGATCGTGAAACGCATTGACGAGTGGCACGATAAAGCCTATTACGTTATGTTACACTTCACCGAGTACACACATGTGATGTTAAACGCAAACCCTGTGATCATGGACAGCTTAAAATAGTTCTATCACTATACCCACGTATACCACGACGAGGTGGGTAGTGAAAATATACCTAAAGGGCTGTGCCAGTTTTTAATAGAATTTAGTGACGAATACTGCTTATCACCCAAAGTTGAACAGTACGGACACTTATTTTTCTCAAATAGAGCCCCACAGTGCCAATAAGTATTTCATTTACCACTTTATGTGTACATACTCGTGAAAGAAATATGGTGAACCCTGTTATCCCTGAACATGATAAAATATCGTTGGTACGTATCCCACGCAACGGGTATGATAAAACTTTGAAACCTGTGTTGTTTCATGTATCTCAGATGGAAAATTTCTCTAACCATTCACCCGGTATAATGGGTCGAGGATTTAAACATTCAATTATACGATTTAGACGTATCGATGTTTTGGAACAATTCTGTACAGGAATTCGAGTCGCGTAGTTACAGACGCAATACATGCTCCGCCCCGCACGGCATGTTAACTGAGTCAAACAGCGCACCATCCTGCTTATAGCCGCCTTAGAGCTTGACCCGACTGGACGTCATTCCTAGCACTCATTAGAAAGGTGATAAAAGATGAAGCTTTCATTAAGCAGCATCCTTAATATAGTATACGACGTGTCCGTGTTGAAATCTGTGCGTGTATTCAGGCGTAATACTGGTGCTATTAATTATGTACTTGAAACGAAATGTAGACAATCAATCTCTGGTAAACGCAATGTTATTTATTTAAGAGTTCAAGAGATGAAGAGAATCTTCGTGGAGGTTGAGAAGTGGGGTGTGGACGGTTATAAAATACCTCTTGGTGTAGGCACAAAAAGAGAACAGATTAGCGATGACCCCTCATACGCCATTATTTGCACGCTGGGCACAAATCGTGATACAAACCAACCATGCGTTGATGTACGGTTGATGTGGAAGAATGCTGCTGACAATAACTTCCTTTTCCCTACGCGAAACCGTTTCATTCTCAACAGATTGTTTGAAGTCGTCGGTTTCCGTAAACTAAAACCTATATTAGACACACGTACTGCAGTGGCGGCTGGTGGTCAGGGAGAGTAGGGAAGCCCAAAATTATATATAATATATGCTATATAAATAGAATAGATTACAAAGTGTTAGAAGCCCTACTTTCTGCATGTCACGATCATATAGATTAATACTATCAATAAAATCCTCTTTCATAGTTCTGATAAAAACAGAGGAGGCCCGGCCTCCCATGCCTCCTCTGAAAAGCCGCCACTGACGTGCTGGCAATATACGTTATTTTGACACGGTACTTGAATACGCGTACACTGCTCTACTCGATGATTTTATCAAGTGTAGGGACGAACAAGGTGAGAATGGATTGGAACTGGATACATATTTAGAAGGTACAGACTCCTCGAAATATTATGAACTTTGGTACAAAGGACTAGAGTGGTACAAGCCCAATCTCACCTTCACTGTTAATCCTGATGAATTATATCTTTATATAAGGCGCAGTTGTCGGCACGATTTAGAAGCATACTTTAATTGCCGGCATGAATTGTGAAGAAGATTTTACAGTTGAGCAGGTCAGCGAGGAAAGAATAAATACACGGTTGGAAAGGAGTGTTCATAAACTTGAATTTAATGTTGATGTAGCAAGCAATGTCATTTTTTAGCGTGCTTTTGATTGTATTCTATCCGTTTTTAAAGAGCGTGATAGTTTTACTCCCAATTGTAAAGTGGGTACAAAAATAGTGTTAAACGAGCTGAAAGCACTTTATATTGAATATAGACCACCGCACACTTTGAGTGGTAAATTAATGTTAAATCGTATTTATTTTAGAGTACAAAGCAATGAGGGTGTAAATGTGGATTCGATTACGTGTGAGTTTACTATTTCATTTAAGCGTGGAAGAAACTGATCTTAAAACTTGCATTTCCATTTTACCATTTTTTATGCGTATATATATATATATATAATTATGCGGGTTGCTTCTACAGAGCTTCAATTTAATATTTAGTAGAAATCCAATGACAAGGAGAAATGTAAATGCCATGAAAAGTCTTCTTTATTGCGCAACGTTTCGAGCAATACGCTCATCTTCAGGCTGTTTAATAACAATGTGAAATTAAAATCAATATTGAATGAAAAACAAACAGAAATTTCTATAACCTATTCGTAAAGACAAATTTTAAAAGACTGAGAAAAGAGGGTTAAGTTCTAAGTTATACAGATTTACATATCAAAATTAAGAAGTTATTTTTAAATACATGTAGTAAATGTGAAATTAATACACTGGAAAAATTACCAATAGTACACTGGAACAATGGAGCTATCTACCTTACACAGCAGTATCCGAGGCCGACTAATTTGAGCAGAGGAGACGGGAATGAAAGATGGCGAGGGAGATAGGGGAAGGAGGATTATAAGGAATTGGGGAAGGAGGAGGGATCATAGCAGATTGAGAGGGACGGACGATGAGTCAACATTCAGACTAGGGGACAATGCTTTAATGAAAAGGGATTCTAAAATTCTTAGTGAGTTGGGACAAGTATTACAACCAATATTGATTTTAATTTCACATTGTTATTAAACAGCCTGAAGATGAGCGTATTGCTCGAAACGTTGCGCAATAAAGAAGACTTTTCATGGCATTTACATTTCTCCTTACTATATATTATATATATATATATATATATATATATATATATATATATAAAACAAGTGTTGTATATTCTGATTTTACAACTGCTGTATGTAGAATTCTTCTGTACTAGCTGTATTAGTTTTTGTTTTGACGCGTATATATATATATATATATATATATATATAATATATATATATATATGTTAACTCCATTTTGTATTATTCCTGGTTTTGCGTCTAATGTATATACAATTCTCCTCTACTGGTTGCGCTATTTTTATGTTTGATGTAAATATATGTGTTAAATAAATCTTGTATGTATTATTCCCGTTTTGCACCTAATGACATTAGGTGCAATATGTATATACTATACTGTATATATTAGGCTAATGTATATATATACATATTTTAACTCGTCTTTGCAGAATGTATTTCATCAATGATATACCGGGTTGCCCAGAAAAAAGTAAGCTATTGCTTTTAAGATTTTATTTCAGTTTTATAGAAAGAAATGCAACATAAATAATCCATGTTAATAAATACTCCTGTTTATTTTCTATATTATGATATCAAATACTCAAAATATCCACCACCTTGTTGACACAAAGCTCCAAACGATGGCGCCAGTTATCAATTGCCCTGTTTATGAAATTTTGTGGTAGCGAATTCCATTCTTCCACAATCTTTTCTTTTAGTTGATCAATATTAGCGAAATTAGTATTCCTATACACTCTTTTCTTCAGTTCATCCCATATTGCATAATGAAGAGGAGACAAATCTGGGCTGTTGCCAGGCCAATCTTTAGGTTTTATATAGTCAGGAACTTCTTTGTTTAAATATTCAATTGTAAGGTGAGCAGTATGACTTGTTGCACCATCTTGCTGAAATGCATATTGATTTGCCGAAATTTCGCGAATTTTTGGTAGATGTTTCTCTAATATACTGTTACTATAATAAACAGCATTCATTTTAACACCGCTTTCAACAAAAACGACATCACTTTTACCCACTTTTGAGACACAGCAGGAGATCATTAGTTTTAGAGAAAAGTTAAGCCGTTGAATTAAAAGTCTTTCTAATGTTACTTCTCTCTTGGTTCTTGCTGTAGAATACACTCGATTGTTTTGAGTGGTGATAGGTGATCGAACTGAAAATGATTTTTCATCGCTAAACCAGATTCATTCTATTGACATTAGGAAATCTTTCAAGTAAAGCTTGACACGCTTCCATTCTGTTCATCTTATTGACTTCACTCAAGATCTGCACTGGATAGCGTTTATAAACTATCAATTGCAGATCTTCTTTGACAATTCGTTGTATAGAACTTCTTGAAATTCCGGTTTCTGCTGCAATTTCATTTGGTGTCAAATGCGTTCCAGGCTTTTTTTCTGACAGAACTATTTTTTTCAACCACTGTAATATTTTCATCAGTGCGAACTTCTCTTTTTCTTCCACTACCTTTGGTTCTAGCAACACATCCAGTTCTATCAATTTTACTAATATTTTTTTCTACACCAGAACAGTCCATGGTTTATTTGGAAACATTGATATAATTTTTCTGGCACCATAGTGTTTCTCAATACGTAATTGTTTTATCAATATGAGATCTTCTTGACTATATGAAGGTATTTTTGATGGGTGATTAAATATTTTTGAAAAAAACTGCAACAAAGATAAACAGAGTATATTAAAAACAAATATTATAAAGACATAGAAGTGGTAGATATAAAAGCAAATTATTTATTTAAATCGTTATAAAAGCAAGCAAATCTTGACAATAGTAAATATAATAGTTGATAAAAGCAATAGCTTACTTTTTCTGGGCAACCCTATATATTAAATTGAGAGAACGATGTACTTCTGTTTTATTTCTCCTTTACACCATGTAAACAAATATCTCTGGCGTTCTATTAATGAAAATGAAGGATATATATATAAACGATACAGAGTGTGTGTGTGTGTGTGTGTGTGTGTGTGTGTGTGGTGTGTGTGTGTGTGTAAGCCATATACGACTGGCGGGGTTCTGAAACTATCCAGGATGTTCAGGAAGCGTACATTTTACTTCAAGAACTTGTGAGAGGAAGTGCCGTTCCGGTTAGCTTATAGAATAGAATATAATAACCTTTATTAATAATAATAAAATAAATAAATTTTTTCAATTTACAATGACATGAATAATTGTGAAGCTCGATTATTTATTTTATTTAATTTGGCCCTTAAGCTTTAGCCTTTACTCAGCTCTTATTAAAAATAAGCAGCTAGTTGTTATAAATTTACAATAAATAAATAAGTAAGTAAATAAGTATTATTAATAGTTAAAACATGTATTACAATGTTAAACAATATTAATGGACAATATTAAACAATATTAGTGGACATTAATCCTAGATTTTTGTTAGTATGCCATTATTAATCGGGATTTCAACTTGGTTTTAAACAAATTTACATTCACAATATTTTTTATATCGGCATGCAAGTCATTCCATAGTTTCAATCCAATGAAAATGGATAGTTTTTGAGATGAAGACAATCGAAATTGAGGTATAACAAGTTTTGATCCATTTCTGGTCTGATACGAGTGGATTTTCTTGATGAGTTACAAATATCTATTTAACCCACTGCAAATTAATGATTTTGTTCTTACACTTGTAATAAAAATAAAATGTGCCAGTTGGTTATATCGTTGAGCTTTAGTAGGTTTAGCTCTTTAAATAATGCACTAGAGTGATCAAGGAAATTAGCATCAGATAATAACCTTATTGCTCGTTTTTGGATGACAAAGATACCATTTAATGCGTTGTTAGCGGAGTCCCCCAAACAAGGGTGCAGTATGTTATATAAGGAAGAACAGAGTATGATAAAGAGTCAATAAACTTGTTTAGGACTACATTTCTAGTTTAAACATTATAGCAACGCTCCTTGAAATCTTTTCCGCGATATAATTTACTGATCACTCCATTGCAAATCTTATCTAGCATTACACCAAGAAATTTTGTTACAGTACACTCCTTTATGGCGATTCATTAACATTACGTTCATCAAGATATACAATTTTCTTTTATTAGTAAAAATCATGAAATTTGTTTTACTGGTATTTAGAAAGAGTTTATTGGGTCAACCATTTCATTATACTGATGAATTCTGAATGAAATATATTCTTAGCTGTATTAACATCTTTGCAAGAAAAAAGAGACAGTTGTATCATCTGCAAACATTATGAAGTTCAGTATATCAGATGAACGTGGAAGGTCATTTATATATAATAAAAATAACAGTGGACCCAGAACTGAGCCCTGTGGCACACCATGTTTGACAAGCGCTTTAGTTGAGCAAACCTTATTTAGTGATACAAAATGATATCTATTGGACAAATAACTTTTAAACCAATCACTGATTGCTCCTCTAAAGCCGTAACAATATAATTTATTAAGTAGAATATTATGGTCTATTACATCAAACGCCTTACTCAAGTTTCTAAACTCGGCGACTGACTGTATTCTCTGGCTCTTTACCCTCTAAACAAACTGCCTGACAGCCGATTACGCCATACGACTGGCCGTGTTATGACTAGCTTCTAAGCCAAATACCTGTGATCCTAAAGCCGACCAGGAAGGCCAGGAAAGAATTCAAAATGCTTCGAGACATGCCAGCGAAAAAAATCTCCTCCTCCTCCTCCTCCTCTCCTTTCTTTTTCCTCCTTGTGTTTTATTACCCTTTTTAAGTTAGGATACCCCACCCTTGGAGGGTCTAGCCCCGGCCCTATTCATGCATAACCCCCTCTCCCCCCTTGTTAGGTTAGGTTAACCACTCCCCCTTGGAGGGTCTAACCTCCACCCCTTGTTGTATAACCCTCTCCCTCTTGTTGCATGCAATGTTGCATGTAGTGTTGCACTTATTTACCGTGTTGCATTCAATTTTTTTGGGCTCGGCATTTTTGCGGGTATACTACTGATGCGATTTACCATTTGTTCTTGAGGACAGTCATCGTGCTAGCTCTTTATTTTTGTCAGCCCTCTGTATACTGGTCATTTATTGAACATCATTGAACATTTCAGCGAACCAGTACATCTTTGTCGTTAAAATGTTTTGCTCTTTTAAATAAATAAAAAATTTAATCTTCAAACGTTTACGCAAATAAAGAGTACAGTAATGGACCCAACTATTGTGAGTTGTCATATTTAAAGTGAACTTTGTCAAACAGTAATCAGATATTGGGTATAACCACTGAACTAATAATAATAAAAAATGTAAGCCTTTTTTTCTTTTAAAAAGTTCTGAATTTGAGAAATTAAAACTGAATGAATTAAATGTTTATTTATAAACATCAATAAACAAATCATCAGACGCAGTTGAGGTTGATTATGTGAAGGCCCAGTCTTAATACTGAGACGGCTGTACCTGTATGCCCCAAACAGAGAGGATACTCTCACCTACACACCCATACACTCACACATACATATATATTAGGGTGTCCCATTTTTCACTTTTTTTAAAAATGTCAATGTCCATGCTTTTTTCTTGTTAGAACTGGTCCAATGAATACAACCATATCAAAAGAAAATCTTTTTCTGAATTTTAGGGGTCCCCCCACCCCCCTCGAAATATTTTGCGCTCTCGGATGCCAAAAATTGGCATTTTGGGGAGTACATTTGACACTGAGGAGCCAATTATTTATACAACACCTACATATTTGGTACAAAATGATAGCTACATTCATGCACCTAACATTAAGATCCATCAAAAGTGTTTAATAAATGAATAAGTACTTATAATTAATATTCTTTCATTATAGTAGGTCGAAATTAAGGGTAAATATTTTTAGGTAGGCTCCCTATGTTTATTTATTCTATATTTCCAATAAATTATTATTTATTATATATTTTTATTTATGTAGTTTTATGCAGTATTGTTAATAATTTAGGTAATATATATTAAATTTATATTTTTCAGTTTTATGAAAAAAAAATTTGCGGAGATAACATAGTACTGTTATGATACTGCCCTCTCGTGGCGTTTCTGCTCAACACACAGTGTTTGTGTTGTCAGTTGTTGTCCTGTAGAAGTGCTGTGTGTTTGTAGGCTCACGACAGTACTTTAGATATGGCTAGTAGTAAGCCAGTGCTCAGAAAAGATATAACAACTTATGATTCAATATTAGGTAAACTCAAAGATGATATACATACTGAAGAAGGCTGCATGCTTCCAACAAATGGTGATGTCACAAGATATTTTTTCTTTTTGAGAAGACAACAAATCAATCAGAGAAATGTCTCCAAGGAGGAAAATATAAAAATTGTTTTACGAAAAGTTAGCTGTATTTGGAATAAGGCAGGCATTCCCTCGAAAGACATCGCTAAACATAAATCACCAAGAATGATACTTGATTTAATAAATAAACATGGTAACTTGATTAAACATAGAAATAGAAAAAAAATATGAGTGCGAAAAGCAAAATTTCTTGGATCATATGAGTAAATTATTCGACATTTCGACCCAAAATGCTGTTGAAGAAATTCGAAAGGATTCATGACATCTACAGATCAGAAGACTGAAGATATCGCATTTTTAGAAGATCAGCGAGGTGAGAGGAAATACTGTTTGGGTCCAGTTGACAAAGGATACGTTGCAAAGGTGTTCAAAAAACAGGCCAGGATTCGTGAAGAGAAAAATCGAACAATGAAAGAAGAACAACGCCAATCTTTAGGAAAAAAGGTAAAGGTGAAGAGCGCGAAGATACATTTAACAGTGATTCAGGAGATGACGCGGCAGATGAAGACTTCTCTCCCAAGCCAGGTCCATCAAAAAAGCCTGTAAACGTGCTTAAGTCAAACCTAATATCAAATACAGCAGATCGCCTAGGCCTTTCATTACGACAACGCAGTGGCTTTGCTTCAGTAGTTGCAGCAGAGTGTTGGAAAAATATTGCAGAAATGAGTATTTCAAAAAGTACGGCAGGTCGAGCAGCTAAAACAACAAAGAAAAGAAAGGCAGAATCCATCAGAGAGGATTTATTGCTCCTAAATATGTTTTGATTCACTGGGACAGCAAAATGATTGGTGATCTATCAAATGAGAAAGAAGAGAGATTGGCGATTCTTGTTATTGGGGGTAGGGATGTAGAAAAGTTACTCTCCGTGCCGAAAATCGAAAATACAACAGGACTGACACAAGCATCAGCAGTTGTAGAGTCTATGTTTAGCTTGAAATTGGAGAATAATGTGTATGGCATGGTTTTTGATACCACTGCTTTCAATTTTGGCTGGGTAAAAGGAGCTTGCATAAAAGTAGAAGACCTACTCGGGAAAAAATTGTTTTGGATGGCCTGCCGTCATCACATGGCTGAGAGAATTTTATCGGCTGTCTATTTGAAAATATTTGGTAGGACGACTTCTCCAGTAAATGAAAATTTCAAGAAATTCAAAGAAAACGATTGGAAGAATATTGACACCAAACAACCTCATAAGCATCTTGAAATAAAAGATCGATATCTGCGGAATTTAAAAGAGGAAAACATCAAATATATGAAAGATGTCCTTAACAATAAGAGGAGTCTTCCCCGAGATGACTATAGGGAAGTTGCTGAAACAACGCTTCTGATTCTTGACGTAGTCTCTTCACGAGGAACGCACTGGATGAAGCCTGGGGCATTTCATCACGCAAGATGGATGGCAGCTATACTTTATATACACAAAATGTATGCTTTCTGCAATCAAGTTGGATTTGACTCAATGACCATTTATAAGCTTCAAAGGATGTGTATCTTTACGACACTTTTCTATAGAAAGTATTGGCTTTCGTGCACAAACGCAGTTGATGCCCCTGTACATGATCTCGACTTTTACAGGGAAATGGTTCGCTACAAGCAAATACAGTAGACAGTGATATCGCTGAAACAGCTTTAAACACTTTTAAAGGTCATTATTGGTACCTAACTGAGGAACTTACACCAATGGCTCTCTTTGTTTCTTTGAGCAATGAAGATAAGAGCATGATGGCAAAAGAACTATTAAATTCTGCCCATCCTAAAGACTTTCATATAGGCCAACCTGTCTTCCCCATTTTGAAACAGAATGTTAAGCTCCACCGACTTATTGGTTCCAAGTCTTGGTTTTTCTTTCGCCAACTAGACTCAACAGGCGACTGGCTTAAAAAGCCTGTTCTTATGTGGGAAACTTTTGAAGATTATATCAGGATGAAGAATATAATTTCTTTTGCAAAAGTTGTTAAAGATACGGCGGAGCGGGGAGTTAAATTGATACAAGATTTCTCTGGCACATGCAAGGATGAGAATGAAATTCAAGAACTTCTACAGGTTGTTCAAGAAAACAGGCGTATGATCCCTGTTGTTTCAAAGAAAATATTAATCAATATGACAAAAAGACAGGACTAGTTAGGCCTAAGTAATATACCATTCTAACGTTGTTTCTTTTTAGTTGTATATTGGAAAACTATGTATTTTGTATTTTATTAACTTTATTCCTTTTTTCTTGTAAAAGTATATTTTGATTTATGCAATGATTAAAAAAAAAAAAAAAACGATGGGGCTTTGCAAATTTGTGTATTTGCAAAGTTGTTCCCACTTTGATAGCATAAGTTGAATTTATCTTTGTTCGATTTTTCATCCTATCTTATCAAAACCCATCGCCGTGGAGCTGCATTGGAATGATGCTCTATGAGTGGCGGTAACACTCGTGTTAAAAATGAGATATTAGAAATAACTTTCAAATAATTTTGGTAAAAATTACTCGTGATTTTTTCATGAGGTAACATTTTTGCGGTAAAAAGTTCCTGTAATGAATCGATTTTGATATACAAATTCTTTTTCATTTATTAAACACTTCCGATGGGTGTTTTAATGTTAGGTGCATGAATGTAGCTATCATTTTGTACCAAATATGTAGGTGTTGTATAAATAATTGGCTCCTCAGTGTCAAATGTATTCCCCAAAATGCCAATTTTTGCATTCCGAGAGCGCAAAATATTTCGATGGGGGTGGGGGACCCCTAAAATTCAGAAAAAGATTTTCTTTTGATATGGTTGTATTCAGTGGACCAGTTCTAACAAGAAAAAAAGTATGGACATTGACATTTAAAAAAAAAATGAAAAAAGGGACACCCTAATATATATCCAAAGAAATATAGAAAAAATTATTAAAATATTAAAATTTAAAAACTTTAAAAGCTAATGAAACTATAAAGCTATTAAGAAAGACAGACTGTTTCTTTGAATATATTTCTGTTATTATATGTGTACAGTAATTGTACCTTTCATATATACCGTGGTGTGTGTATATATATATAGGTATCGTCGCCATCTAACTACCGACTCTGACCCTGTCAAGATTTCTTCCTGGAATCGCGCAAAATTTGTTCTTCGACTCGCCAAATATTTCTTCATCAGACAAAAATGTGAAAACCTAAATAATCCCAATTCTTCTCGTTCTTTCTGGCACCTACCCACGAACCTCTCTAACAACTTTACTGCTTCTTCTTCTTTCCATCCTCTTTTCCATTCCGAGGGCTTAGTTGCTGTCACTTTTCCTGATAAAGCTGAACTTTCGTCTCCAACTCAACCCTCACCCATCTGCCTTAATTATGTCTGAAATTAGAATCTCTTCAAAAAATATGTTTTTTCTGTCCTATCTGGGCTCAACTCTAGGGAGGCCTCAAAAACCCATTCTTTCATCCGTCTACTCGTCACAATTTTCTACACGACTATTCCCTTATCTTCAACAATACACAACTCAATCCTTCATATTCTCTTAACATTCTTGGTGTTTCCTTTTCTCGTGTTCTTTCCTCAAAAGATCATATATACTCTCTTTCTAAAACAGCTTCTAAGAGGTTAGGTGCACTCTGAATGGTACCAGAAGTTTGATTATATATTTATATATATATATTAATATATATATATAATATATATATATATATATATATATATATATATATATATATACAGGGCGTCCCACAAAAATGTATACACACTTTAACAGCTGATAGCTCAATTGATGTTTCTTTCTTTCCAAGTTAAACCCATTAGAATTAATAATGGCAGTCAGACTAAGCTTTGAACAAAGGAAATTCATTCTAAAATGCTACTGGAAGTGTGAAAACGCAGTTGAAGTGCAAAGACAGTTTAGGAGGGAGTTTCAAACAGATCCACCAACGCGACTTACCATCACTCGAGTTAGAGATAAGTTTGAAGCCGATGGAACTTTCAGAATGTCCACAAGAAGCGTTCCGGAAGACCACGGACATCGACAAGCCCCACAAAGCAAGAAAGAGTACTGGAAACGTATCACCAAAGTCCAAGAAAATCTGTGCGGCAAGCGAGTCGTGAGGTAGGAATTTCAGAATCGTCTGTCCAACGCATTTTGAAGCGCTGTCAATGGAAAAGTTACATTCCAAGATTAGTCCATGCTATTAATGAAGATGATGATCCGGACCGAAGAGGGAGTATTGCGAGTGGTACTTGGCACGATGTGGATGTGGATTGGACGAAGGGGTTTCGTAGAATACCCTCCGCGATCACCAGACCTCACACCACTAGACTTTTTTTATGGGGATACTTAAAAGACAAAGTCTACGCTATAAAACCTGCAACAGTCGCTGAATTGAGAGCAGCCATTGAACGAGAATGCACACAAATACCAAACGAAATGTTTCGTGATGTTTGCGATTCCATTGTTTCGCGTTATCAGCAGTGCCTGGACCAGAACGGACGTCAGTTTGAAAACAGGCGTTGACAAAAAATTAAATAATGTCTGTAGATTCTATTACATTTTGAAAATGAAATGTATTTTAATAAACACTGCCTTTATAAGTATTTAAAGTGTGTATACATTTTTTTGGGACGCCCTGTATATATATAATATATATATATATATATATATATATATATATATATAGATATATATATATATATATATATGAAAACAGTCTGCTCGACAACTCATAATGAACTTAGCTTTTTATATGAATAACAGCTATTTTGAGATGCTTACCAGACAGTGATGTAGTTGAGACCACCATGGCCGAGATCAAGAGAGACCGAGACCAAGACCTAAGCACTTGAGACCGAAACCATATGCAGTTTTTGCATGTATTCAATATTGTGTCAAATGTGGAAAATGTCAAATATGGAAAATGTGGAAAATGTCAAATATAAATAGAATTTGTGGAAAATAAAATAATGTTGCATTTATTTAACTCTGTCTGAAATAATCTTTGAAATAATAGAAAATGATAATAGAAATAATAATAGAAATAATAGAAAGGAAAAATGGTGAACAATACAAATCATGATACAATCTTAAAGTTACAAAGATACAGATAGGTTAAACATATTATTTATAACTGTGGCGTAATATATTGGAAACTTTTAACATCTAATTTATATGGTTTATGATTGCACCCATTTAAGACTGTGAATTTTGCATGTACAGTATAATAGGCGGTTTTCATTGTTTAGTAATATTTATGTTACAAATATATACATATATATATATATATATATATATATATATATATATACTATATATATATATATATAATTTCATATATACACATACATTAGTAGGATTTTATAAAGGTTTCTTTAGTGAGTTCCGAAACGATATTAATGATATATATATATATATATATTATATATATATATTTTTTTTTAATTGGGGTTGTTTAGCCTCCTTCGCAACGTCTAAGGTCATATGACGGAGGGGACCTACAGCTTTACGTGGGATCCGAACCACGGTCGCTACATAATCTGGGCGCAGAGGACGGTCTCCCATTCAGCTACTACCCAGACCCAATGTCGCTTAACTTCGCTGAACTCCAGGAAGCAGTGTTACGATATTGGCCACGACATATATATATATATATATATATATATATATCAGTAAGATTAGGAGGCGCCTCGGTGGTGGAGTGGTTAACGTCGCTGACTACGAATCCATCGGCCCCGGGATCGAGACCCGGTGACGGCAGCCGGCGCGAACAAAACCCAGCTGTCCATCCTTTCACACAATAAAGAAAGTGGTTGGTAGATAAATGAGTGGCGTAGTTGTTAAATCGCTGGGCTGCTGGTGGGGCGTGGTTCGGATTCCACGTTAAACTGTAGGTCTAAGGTGGAGTGAAAAGCTTGACCTTCGTCAGAATGAACAATTCGGGCGGAAGTTAACCAAAGGTTACCAAAGGTATATATATACACATACACGTACATACACATATACTGTACATACAGTATAAAAAATTTTGTCATTAGAGAATCATAAAATTAGCGATTATAGAATATGAAGGATTGTGGGAATAGCAAAATGATAAGATAATAAGGATTATAAAATTTTAAGTTCAAAAGTTATGGTATTATATAAACTTAAAATTAAAATTTGAGCTAAAATTTAAAATTATATTATTCTAAATTCTTAAGTTTGGTAATTACGGAATTTGAAGGACTGTGAGGAAGAGCAGAATTATAGAATCACAAAGATTATAAAATTATGAAATTTTTATGATAGGTTTACTTAATAGGTTGGTTATGCCGATGGCAATTCTATATGTAGGTGCTGCTGAAAGCTGTAGAAGTCATTCTGAGTACGAATCGATATTCTTTGACTTTCCTACGTCTTTTGGACATGTATTATGCCGTCACGTATATGACAGGAATAGATTATTTTTTCTTTTTTAAGTTTTAATACTTTCTCAAAGATTTCTTTTCTGTAGTCACAGAGTGATTCGTTAATATATATATTAGGTTTGATATTTATAACTGCAATTCTTATTTCTGATTTCAGCAACCTGTCACTCAATTGGAATTTTATGATTCTTTTATCTGTCATTATTATTTTTTCCCACTCGCTGTGCTTCCGTAATGACATTTTCAGGCATTTTCGCTGCTTAACATCTCATTTTCTAATATTTGGGTGTGTAGTCGATCTTCTACAGTGGATACTCTCTCGTTAAGGGCGTTTACACACACTTTGTTTTCTTTTTCTACAGTGCGTTTGGAAAGTCTCTCCGCAGTCAACGTGCTATAGCCAGTATATACTCGCTAAGCCGGTTTAAACTCGATCGTGTTAGTACTGTGACAGAGTTGGGATCGTGGCTATAGTGTGTGTCGATAGCTTGGTAAAAAATTCATGAAACACTATTCATGAAACACCATTGCACGACCAGAAAATCGGCGTTTGGGTTGCAATATCAAGAAAGCGAATTGTCGGTCCCATTTTCTTTGAGAACACGATAAATGCTGAACGATACTGTTCAGAAATTCTGTATCCATTTATTGGACAGCTAAACGAAATGGAAATACTGAATGCATACTTCCAGCAAGATGGTGCCACGGCACACACTGCTCACCTTTCGATGGAGCTACTGCATAATGTGTTTGGGGATCGCATCATTTCAAGGGGGCTTTGGCCTCCACGATCCCCAGACCTTACGCCACCCGACTATTTCTTGTGGGGAGCAGCAAAAGGTGTTGTTTATAAAGACCGCCCGAAAACAATTCAGAACTTAAAAACCGCAATATCCACTTACATTGCTTCAATATCAGTAGTATAGCCGCAAAAGGGGAGAGTGCAAGAATGTTGCAAGTTATTATGTAATGTTGCAAAGGGGGGGGTGTTGCAAATATACAATGGTATCTGGCAACTCAGTCTTCGATTAGAATTAAATGAATACATGGCGCTATCTGGCAACTCAAGCCATTTACGCCTTCTAAGCCAAAAGAGTAGTTGCCTTTGATTGCAAGGCATGACAACTTGGAGGCGGAGTTCTCCCCCAAGTTATTTTCGTTTTCCTAACCTAAGAGGCCTCTAAGGGGTTTTACCAAAGGGCCTGAAAGAGAAGGACCAGAGGTCCTTGCTCGGCTGGGAGCCGAGCTTGAATAATTCTTTCATCAGCTTCTCGGTCTTTTATAAACCTCTATTCTGGCTGAGTTGCCAGATAGCGCCATGTATTCACTTGCCAGATAGCGCCATGTGTCCTAGATAGCAAAAACCATATATAATCATCCATTTAAATAGTGTACCACAATATATATTTATATGACGGTAGTTAATCCAATTAAATTCTGTTTATTAAATAAATAATTTTTACACACTCAATCTTTATTATTATTAAACCTGGAATTGCATATCTTTCCAGTTTTTTTTGCAATGATCGGATTGTTCCTGCTAGATATATATTATTATGCATCATTTTAATGAGAAAGAAATGTACTTTAATATTATGTTTATTAAACTCTCCTAAAATAATTATATAAGACCAAAGTAATGGTCTGACGTTGGGATGAATCCTATTAAATTCTGTTTATTAAATAAATAATTTTTACACACTTATTTTTATTATAAATATTTGAACAACGAAACAATATGAAAATTTACGAAACAATTCAATTAAAAGTTGAAATTATCCAAAATACAATCCGCTAGAGGAAAGGAATTCCGAGAATCTGTTGAAATCGGTTCACCTATTGCCAGAGGCGATTTTTTTTCTGACCATAATTACCTTTCTCCCAGACAGCTTGAACAAAACCTCTCTCGACTCCATTTCTTAGATATGCCCACAATTATTATATATATATATATATATATATATATATATATATGAGAGAGAGAGAGAGAGAGAGAGAGAGTTTTGTTCAAATAACGGGATATGCTTGTATCTTTTGCCATTGTGTTCGAACACAATTGTTCGAGCACAATTGTTCGAAAACCATAGTTCGAAAAACAGTTGTTCGAAGCAACAATTATTCGACGTTATAATTGTTCGAATGAACAACCAACTAAATAAAATCTTAGTTGCCAAGACGCAAATACGAAGATGTAAATAAGAAGGTTAGCCTCTTCATTTAAACTATAACATTTATAGTGCTGCAGTAGTATACCACCCTTAAAATGGCAGAGTTTGTTTCTAGTGAGAAAGGAAATCCAAATCGAAAACCATACCCATATTATGTTATATCAGTCAGGGTGAGTCTTCTGCCACGTCAGGCGTACGCTAGGTTAGGCTGTAGAGCAATTTCCCCATGTCATCAACTTTCGGACAGTCAGGGATCGTTGGGCGTGATTTCCGACTTTTCCAAAAAATATGTGGCCGTAAAATTACCTACTGTACTTACCCCTACCATACCTCTTTGTTTAGGAGTGTATCGTACTTACTGATGTCATGCAGGGATGACACTAATAACATGTAAGTAAAAATAAAAACCGGAAACTATAAAAAATCTATTTAAAATAACAGGATCATTTGACCCGAGGCTGTCAGTAGTATGCCCGAAAAACATCGTAATGCACGATTTTTTCTATGGAGCAATAATAATTAACTCTTTCTCGCCGAATTGGTAAGCTTTTCACCCGACCTTAGACCTCCAGTTTAACATGGATTCAGAAATACATCTCGTCGATGGGGGTCGTTGCTTACTCTTCCACATTTCAACATAACAGGATTATTGAACCGGATTTAAAATAACAGGATCATTTGACCCGAGGCAGTCAGTAGTATGCCCGAAAAACATCGTAATGCACGATTTTTTCTATGTAGCAATAATAATCAACTCTTTCTCGCCGAATTGGTAAGCTTTTCAACATACCTTAGACCTCCAGTTTAACATGGATTCAGAAATACATCTCGTCGATGGGGGTCGTAGCTTACTCTTCCACATTTCAACATAACAGGATTATTGAACCGGATTTAAAATAACAGGATCATTTGACCCGAGGCAGTCAGTAGTATGCCCGAAAAACGTGTTAATGCATCATTTGACGAGTCAGTAGTATGACCGAAAAGCATGTTAATGCATCATTTGACCCCGAGTCAGTAGTATGACCGAAAAGCATGTTAATGCATCATTTGACGAGTCAGTAGTATGACCGAAAAGCATGTTAATGCATCGTTTGACCCCGAGTCAGTAGTATGACCGAAAAGCATGTTAATGCATCATTTGACGAGTCAGTAGTATGACCGAAAAGCATGTTAATGCATCATTTGAAACGAGTCAGTAGTATGACCGAAAAGCATGCATGATTTTCTCTTTAGTAATAATAACAACTAGCTCGAAGAGTGACAACGGATAAAGTTTTCACGTCACCTTAGATCCACAGTTTAATGTGGAAACTGAATGCTATTTTAAAAATATAATTAGGCTATATTTCTTTATTATAAAATAAGTTAACAATTATGTTAACACAAGAAAACAATACTATTAACTTGTAAGTAAAAATATAATATAAGGGACTACCATAGAAATGTAAGTGCCTATAATTCAAGAAACACGATTTTATATATATGTTACTCATCCGGTCCCGTTATAGCGGATTGGTACACGTCATAGCTCCACCCAGCTACATCGGCAGCCAATCACTACGAACATCTGGTCTTTTGGGCGGAGCTTGGCGATTGTGCATATAAAAGGGGATATTTTTCAGTTGGGAGTAACAGTAGCTATTTTCGCGTCAGTGATAATCATTCCCTCCACCATGGACCTGTACGTCTCCCCAGACTTGTATGAAGAAAGTGACGCTGCAGCATTAACCGCAATTAATCTTTTTAACGCGATTGACCGTGACGATTTATTTTCAACGCAAACCGTGAAGATATTTGCAGTGACGCTCCTTACAATCCGACGCAAGGGACTACCATAGAAATGTAAGTGTCTATAATTAGATTTATTATATATATATGGATGGGGTGTAGTATCTCGTCAAATAGATACTCGCCAAAATTTTTTATGTCAATCAATGTTATTTGTTATCCCCATTATGCTAAAATCGAAATTTTTTATGGCAATCAATGTTATTCCTCGAACCAAAGATATCTTCACATAATGGGGATCTGTCTGTATACTCTGTATATGTTTTAAAAGAATGAACATTATTCCTTTAAGGTCCGATGAGGATTTGACACGTGTTATACAATCTTTTGAAGAATCTCGGAATACGGGGATATACTGAACAGTCAGCAATGTCACACATCCTCCACCATGGACCTGTACGTCTCCCCGGAATTGTATGAAGAAAGTGATACTGCAGCATTAACCGCAATTAGTCTTTTCAATGCGATTGACCGTGGCGAATTATTTCCAACGCAAACCATTGAAGATATTTGCAGTGACGCTCCTTACAACCCGACGCAGGGACTACCATAGAAATGTAAGTGTCTATAATTCGTTTTTATATATATATGGAGAGTTGTAGTATCTCGTCAAATAGATACTCGCCAAAATTTTTTTATGCAATCAATGTTATTTGGTTATCCCCATTATGCTAAAATCGAAATTTTTTATGGCATCAATGTTATTCCTCGAACCAAAGATATCTTCACATAATGGGGATCTGTCTGTATACTCTGTATATGTTTTAAAAGAATGAACATTATCCTTTAAGGTCCGATGAGGATTTGACACGTGTTATACAATCTTTTGAAGAATCTCGGAATAGGGAGGATATACTGATCAGTCAACAATGTCACACCGAAATAATGTAAGTGTTTTTCGATCTTTTTGGGATAAGAAGACACAATATATTTTCATAAATTTATTAAATGAAAGAAATCAGTACAATAAACAACTACAGAATATATCGTTACAAATATACGAACAAAAACATTATAATATACAACGAGTACGTACAATTGGAAAACGGTTTTTTATCTGTCTGCATACCATTTCATCGTTTCGGCGAGTGTGACACGGGTCAAATAAATTTAAAAAATTTATAAATTCTTTATCATTTGACATATGCATGAGAAATGAGACGCAGTACATTCCGCAAACATTAGTAAAATATCCTTGCATGCGAAATGGGTTCCATACAACTTCGGGAATATGTAACTGAGCGAGAAATTTTACAATAATAGGGTCACTCCAGGGTTGAGTACCGAGTGAATCAAAATAGTACAGGCGCTGTCTATTTTTAAAATAGACAGCGATCCAGTGAATCCCTTCATTACCGATGATGTCTGTGTTCACAATAAGACTACCGCATTCTCGCGTACTTGGCAAACTCAATGTTTCATTCTTCGCAAACACGCCGATAAATTTGGAACGTGTGACTCGTTCCATTACTTTCTGAAGTGTATTAGCATCCATTTTAAAAGTCAGTGATAACGCTCCTAAATCTATCTACTTCTATTAGGGCTTGCGATTCGAGATATACTAGTACACTAATAGGAGCGTCTATAGGCTTGGCGAATTCCAGCCGCACTGAGATGTTTCCGCTCTGCTGTGGGGTTAAATGGGTATTTACGCTAGCAGATAAGTCAGGTGTAATGTCAAACGGATAAAGGTTAAATTGATCAATGAATTCTTCCTGCGTTACCCCATTACCAAGCTCATCACAATCACCTGCAATATGGTCAGATTACTATAGGCTCTGGCACAAAGAGGTAACACAGCGTCTGATGAATAGTCCGTACCCATTGTTCCCCCAAAGCAGTGCCATTACGTATAGTTATATTTTTAAGTCCGAAATTCTCGAATTTAAAGGCACTCTTTTTATATTTTCCATTCACCGAAGCGTGGTCCTGCATGCCGATTAATATCCTTTTAGGAAGATTTCCCAGGGCAATGTTTTCTCTTCTGCTTCGATGCCAACCCTGCAGGAAACCGTATATAGTTTGATTTGCACTCTGTTAATAGGATATTTCACTGTAGCGTTTAGTAAAATTTTTCTCATTTCTAGTTGTTTTTGGTGAACTTAATTTCACTCGCCGTACGCGGAGGTATGTGTCCATAATGTGAACCACAACGGTCTTTGCCACCCTCTTCTTGATCCGCAGCCAGATTTAAGCAGATCTCAGGACTCGTGCGGGTGAGCTTTATTTTCATATCCACCCCGTTCACAAGCAAACTTCTCCTGGAAAGTGAAATCTGTGTGCAACCGTCCAAAACACTCGTATATTTCTTTTTTAGAATTTTTAAATTTGTCCTTTATCTATTTTATCTTTAGTTTTGATAATATCCCTCCCCACTTAAAAAGGTAGCCATCGCTTCTTTGGAAAAGTGAGGACATTTTCCAGATAGGCTCGTAGATGATAGTACCCCGTGCCTGCCGATATGTTGGTCTGATTTAAATATACGTCACACTGGTTGAATTGGAGTGTAGAAAGTTTTGTTTCAGGGTATACAGCATATTTGTCATCGCAGACCGTTTCCATCAGAATGGGCTATACGTAGCTTAGCGTACATGCGCACACAGCTTGGATCAAAAAAGTAAGGGCCTGAGTTGGGTATCACGAATTCTATAGGTGCACTCGGGGAACTAATTGTGTTTTAAAGGGTTAATTGTAATAAGTCACTGTGCTCAATAGAAACTTGGGTTGGAGGTAGCTCAAAAAGGGACAGCTCGATTTACAGGCATTGTGAACTACATGGGTGGATGAAGCGTGCCATGGCGAAATAGTGACTCCTCTCTCGACAAGTGGTAACAAACTATGATTCATGAGATCAATGTCCTTAGCTTATATCAGTCAATAATGGTCAACCATAGGTTTCATTCGCTTACAGCACTTCTTTTTTGATAGCCTTTTACGTTTAATACCACGTGACCCCTTCTTCCGGGCAGCCCGCTTCTTCCCGCCACCACGCATTTTTCTCTTTGCATCTTTGATGATTTTCGTCCCGTGTACGCTTTAAATGTTTTTTTAGAGCCTCTTTAGGTTTAGCCCCGCCAATATGTCTTCTGCAGTGTTAATACCTGATTGTAGCGCTTTCCTTCCAAGGTATCTGGCACCCCTCTTCAGCAAAGGAACAGCCGTACGTAGTAATGGATGAAAAAATGGACCCAAGTCCACTACCGCGCTGGTATCGCATCCCTCGATAGACGGTGAAAGGCTTCTATCCATTATACTCAGTGCGTCGAAAGTGTAGCTTCACTGTTAAGCTCCCGTTACCGAATGGGAAGTTTTCACCCTCAATCGTTCTTATATATATTGTGATATTGGTTATTAAATTAGTTGCGACATTCACATAATGGGGTCTGTCATATGTAATACTCAAACTCCTTCCTCTATGGTTGGGGATGTGAGCAATGCGCAGTAGGCGTGCCTGGGTATCCCCAACAAAACTGGTGCTCCACTATATTACTGTAAATATAGCACATGTCTGGGGACCTTTCAGCCAATTTCTCCATCTTCAATTGATACATTAATCTGGACAAGTCATGCTGTGTCTCGTGAAATGTGTCTCTTTGGAAGACTGCGCTATAGCGGCCATTGGCTAGAATTTGGAACTTTCTATGGTCTTTAATACGTCTGTTAGTCTTTGATTTTAGGATTAGTGTATGTGCAGGGTTGTTTACGATTTCGTATACTAAATCATTCGTAAGGTTTGAGTTTCTTAAACTTACGTTTAAGCCTCTCACAACATCCTCGGCCGAACCTATTGACCCGGCCCTAGTCTTACTTCTGTACTGTAATACCGTGCAATCTTAGTCAGAGCGATGCGCAAGTTTTCATCCATAGCTACCCCAGCTTTTTCACACTCGTCAATGTCTCTAAGAATCGTAAAAACGGTTTTTCTTTATGTTCAATATTTAAAAAGACGGTGCCAGCTGAATTTCGCATATCCCCACCTCATACGAATCACGACCCAATTCAATGTGCCCATGGAGTTCTGTTACAAAGTTGGCTAGTGTGTTGTTAGGGTGTACAGACAGGGACGAGGAGGACGGGAGTGTGACGTAGAAATGGTTAGGAGCCATGTTGCATACTATTTAAGCTTCATTATTGCATCAGCTTTTATATAGGTGTTGAAGCTTTCTGGGTACCCTAGCCATTTCACCAGGTACATTTTTCTCCTTCCTGAACCTTTGCTTCCTAAAATTTTCTCAATTTTAAACACATTTTTTTCTAAATTAAACGCACCTTTCTGCAATTCCTCGCGGTAAAAGCCTCCTGAGATTTCTTCCCCATTTAAATCTTCAATGTAATACATCATTATCTCACCTTTAGGTCTCACAGCCCTAACTTTAAAAATCTCGAGTGTCCATCCTTACTCAAAACCCTTTGCGAATTTATTCCCCGAACGCGACAGCCTTACATAATCATTGATTTTGAAGCGCGCAGAGTGTGGTGGTGGTGGTGATTCATCTCTTCTCAGGAGCGTACCTCTTTCTAAAACTTCGTTAGGTGTTGTCCCAATCGTGCGATGGTGTGAGCGGTTGTAGGATGATGCCAATGATTCCAGAATGTCGAGAAATCTGTATGTGTTTTTATGTGTAAAATAACGGTGCATGCGTTCCTTTATGGTGCGCTGAACTCTTTCAGCTAAAGAAGCCTTATGTATAGAATTGGTTGTGTAATAGCTGATATTAAACTCTGTCAACATGTTCTGAAAAGCACGGCCTATAAATTCCTTCCCCATATCCGTACAAAAATAGCCAGGAACCCTGTTCTCTTTTAACATTAGCGTTTTGGTGGCTTTAGCAACTGTTTCAGGTGATTTATTTTTCAGAGGAACTAGCCACAGATATCTAGAGAAACGTCTATTATGAATAGAATGTAGCGGTAACCATCGTTATACACAGAATATCTTTGCATGTCTGTTAAATCTGCTTGCCAAATAGAATCAATCGAGGAAGCCGTTGTCTTGGCTGTTTTAAACCTTTTTCTCACAGGCTTATGAAGCGTATAAGCGTCCTGGTCCCTCAAAAATCTTTCAACATCTTTTTTTCCTATTCCGTAAACACTTCTGTAAAGTCTTTCTACGCCGCCGTAAGAGGATGGGGTAGAAATGTCATAATAGCGTTTAGTTAATACGTTAGCCATTTGCGTATTTTAGAGGCACGTGGGTAGGGTTGGTTTAACCTCTTCTTGCTCCTCTTCAAAGGTGTTACCGCCGGGGGTGACGGCGCCTTCAATTGTGTCACAGGCGTTGCATGTTCCAAGTCTTTTAACCTGTTCAGCTTTCCTATCAACGTTTTAGGGACATTTATTTGTTTAGTCTTGCTTTAATATGCTTCCATCCTGATGGTGATGGCCTATCCCACTTTCTCACCAGATCATGGACAATGTCTACGATATTCGATCCCTGTACCTTTGATCCTTCCACAATGATCTCCCTTGTATCGGTCCATTGTATGGCGGGATCCTCATTCAATAGATTATAAAGACTTAAGCCTTTACTCCTCAATGTAAGTGGGAGGGTATTTTTTAATACATGTTCGATATGTTGTGTGGCTAATCTTTTTGGTTGGTCAGCTGTATCGTCGGGCACAGATCCTATGTCGCCATGTCCATCGTCCCCCGTGCTGTGCCTAATAACCACAGGAATCTCTGTAGGGCTCTTATAATTTTCGTACTCGTGAAGAAATTTCTGCAGAGCTTCTTGGTATAGATTCTTTTCTCATCAGGTGTTTTTTTCACTGTTTAATAGGGCTAACAATTCGCTTTCCATTCTTTTAAGTCTGCTTTTACGGGATCTAGATACGTGTCTGGATTCCTTTGCAGTGAAGCGTACATCTCGTGGGGAATCACTACCACTTTCTTCATTATATTAATCTAGTCAGTAAAGGACCCAAAACTGAAAATAAGATGGGGAGAAATGACCCTCCTGTTTGTACAATAACTCGTTTTTTCTTCGCTACAGTTTGACTTTTACGAGCGAGTGCACGTATTATGTTCTTGTAGCGGCGTAGGCGAGCCTTCTGAGGGGTTTTCATGATACATTGCAATTTATAACGTTAAGACAGATTTCACAGATGCATTTTAAAAAGTCGGCGTCGATATTTTTAATAAACATCTGCTGCATTGCCCGGGGCAGTCGATGATAGATTTTTATTAATTCACGGTATTTCTTTAGTCTCTTTGTCATTCTGGAATACACCGTTTCAGGCTCGTTTGGAAATATATTCGTTCGCAGAAGCACTCTAAACGTGTTTCGCGGATGAAGGTCGCAAGCAAATATCCGTAACGCGTGCTTGTAGCTTCTTTATAAACTTCCAAAAACTCCTTACGCTGATTCGGGAACATTTGATTGGCTAATACCCCAATTTGTGATACATCTCTACGTTGCGCGAATAAGACTAGATATTGCGTATTTAACGACACATCGCGCATGTATCTATTTTTGAAAAATAGATTCTGGTTGATGAAGAACACGCTTATGTTAAGATGGTGGGAGAATACTGTAAATGTCTCGGCAAACGTTTTATCCATCTCCAACATGAGGTCGTCAATTACAATGATTGTATGTTCATTTCCCTTTAACGAATTAACGTCATATACGCCTTTGTGGAACAAAATATCATCTTGGTACTCGTTGAACACTGATTGATACGTCGAATAGCACCATATAACTTTATGCACAAATTTCGAAAACATCTCTCCCTTTTCTTTAATGATTTTAAGCATAAGCACAGTTTTACCACATCCTGTAGGTCCAGATATAATACATGTGGATGGGCTCGTGAATCTGAATTTTTCTACAGAGTCCATTTCTAACACGTCACACTCCTAAGTGGGTCATTTACAAAATATTACAAATTTTGAGTGCTGTTCCTTATATTTCTTCTCCCACAGAACCGTGAATGACGATGAGGTAGTGCATCCCATCATTGACATTACGGATGACCTCGACGACAGTGCAGTTGTGATCTCCCCTGCCAACGACCCCTCACCAGCGATACCGGTAGCACGTCCAAAGCGGAGGTATGAGAACCCCACGTCAGGTATAAAGCGCCAGAAATACGCACCTGTTGCAGCGGTAATAGATCCCTAACCCTCAACCTCTTACGCAACAACCCCCCCCCAGCAGCACCTCCCGCTAATATACCCCCTTATTCATCCGCCGCCCCCCGTTCTGTTAAGTCTACAATAATAGATCCCCAACCCTCAACCTCCTACGCAACAGGCCCCCCATCAGCAGCACCTTCCGCTAATATATCCACTAATTCATCCGCCGCCCCCCCGTTCTGTTGAGGATGCTATAACGCTGGAATTGGTGCGCTCCGCAGCCCCGACCCCAGCCTTGACTAGAAATCGGTATAAAGTCAGGGTCGACCCTAGAGTCATGTATAGCAATGGAATTGAGCGCGGGTTACGCCGGGTTGTACAGCATATTATAGAGTTTGCTCTTCAGAATCGTGACGAGCGTGAAGTCAGGACGAGTCTGTCCTTTGGATTCGGGTCAGATGACGGTGATGTAGACGATTATTGGGTGATAGTGCCATTTAGACGTTTGGCGGCTGAAGATGTAGAATATATATTAGGACGTATAATGCAAGCCGCCCAAAGTAGTATAGCCTTCAATATGGACAACTTCACGGTAAATATTGACCATGTATACCGTGTTGCGGGTCATAGTGCCATACCGTATACTCTTAACTTCAATTCTCCGACTATTTACCGAAAGCATATAAACGTCGATCGTGGTTGCGGCTTTATAGCAGTACTCTTAGCACGTATGTTTACTGTACAAAATACACGAACTCAAAAAATTTAGTTGCCTACAGTCGTGGAGCGTGCCCGTAAACTAGCTGTAGACTGTGAACTTGAATTTGACTGCAATATGGGTCCTGAAGAGCTGAGAAGGGTAGAACAGGAAATGAATGTCCGCATAGGGTGTTTTTGGATGATCGTCGTAGGACTGTGTATGTTTTTAAAAGCTGTGTGAGAGATCGTACAAGACCCCTACTTATTTTAGGATTGTCAGGGACAACGTATCTCCCCATCCGTAATATAAGGGGGCTTTACGCTAGTTATGACAAAAGTCGAAAATATGGGAGACATCATGATTTGTGTAAGGGGTGCCTCGAGTTTGCGGATGATATAGTGAGACATTGTAAAGAATGTCACATGGTATGTGAGCAGTGTAAAAGCACCAAATGTGAAAGCCGTGTAGTTGAAGCTGAGAAGAGAGACTGTGAGGTGTGTAGACGCGCATTTTTCAATAATATCTGTTTTGATTTCCATAAATCAATTGGCACGTGCAGGAAAATGAGAATCTGTGAAAGTGGTATGTTTCACACAATGGATAATTGGGGGAAATTTAAGCACAAGTGTGACATAATTCACTGTCCTACATGCCAGGAGGAATATAAGGCGGATGGAGTAAAGCATGTATGTTATATGAAAGATGCTAAGCCTAAAAATAACCCTTGTATAACTGTATACTACGATATACTGTAGAAACATATACGAACGCTGAAACCAAAGAGGTAATTCCACATTTACTTGTGAGCCAAACCATCTGTGATGAGTGTATGGGTATCGAATGTGACGAGTGCCCCAAATGTGGTAAACGGACAAACGTTTTTAAAACGAATGTCCGCGATAGTCCTTTGAAACTATTTGTGTCCTATATTGTCAAGTTAGCCGACAAGTTAAAAAAAATGACTGTGTATATTCTCGCCCATAACGGGGCAAAGTTTGACACGCAGTTCCTTTATAAGGAGTTGCTTGAACACGAATCCTCTGAGATATTGACAGGTGATCCATTGAAAAGAAGCAACAAATTAATACAGATGCAGATAAGAGGCAATGTACAATTTAAAGATACTTTATTATTCACACCTTGTAAATCAGCAAAGCTACCCAAGGTGATGGGAGTAGCAGCTGAAGTTTCCAAAGGATACTTCCCTTACACTTTCCTCACCAGCGAGACTTTAAACTACGTAGGCCCACCACCCCCCAAACATTATTTTGACTGTATGGATGAACGTGAAGACTTTGATCGATACTACGACAGTTTTTATGAAAGTAACCCTTATAATATAGCTGATGAATGTGAGCGTTATTGCGTGAATGATGTGCGCGTGCTTAGAGTATGTTTCCAGGCCTTGAGAAGGATGTACATAGCCCGTTTCAAATGCGATCCACTGCAAGTCGCAACCACCATCGCATCATTATGTTTTACGGTGTTCAAGAATAACTTCATGCCTAAAGACACCTTAGCCATTATTCACCGAAACAACCGCCGCAGTTACTGACACAAGGCTATTTACTGGCTCATACACCTACAGCAACAGACATAAAGCACGCCCACAACACGGGTGAAGTACCCATTAAGATTAATGGACGTTTTTGGGTTGATGGGTTAAGTGAAAACCGTGTCACTGGTATGAAGACTGTGTACTCCTTTAACGGTTGCTGGTGGCATGGATGCCCCCGTCTTGAGTGCGGAATCACCGGAGATATCCACGGTAGGTCTCCTGCCGACTGTCTCGCATCAACCCGCACCCGCGATCAACTTATAGGATCACAGTTCACTCACAAAGTCTTGTGGGAGCATGAATATGATGCACGGATGGAGACAGACGAGGTGTACCGTGAGGAAATAAACACGATCAAGCGTTCAATGGTGCTGGATCCTCTCAAATGTGGTGATAGCTTGTTTGGAGGACGTACAAATCCATTCAGACTATACTTTCCACCTACGGAGGGCGTGAAGCTCCATTACTACGATTTCTGTTCTTTATACCCATACGTGATGAAGAGCAATCCGTACCCCGTGGGCGCTCCTGAGAAACTGTGGGACCTAGCCTACCCTCCATCAATGAATTTTCAAAAAATTTGAATGATCGTTACTTTGGGCTCTCTTTCGTAGACGTACTCCCCCCATGCAATTTATGGATGCCGATCTTACCTGTCGTTATCGACGACAAGCTCATGTTTCCCCTGTGCGTGAAGTGCGCGGAAGAGGATAACGGCGAATGTAACCATATACCCCACCAGCGTAAGATCAGAGGCGTATATACAAGTCCTGAGTTGGCCCTAGCCGTACGCCATGGTTATAGAATACTGAAGATACATGAGGTGTGGAGGTTTCAGAAGCTACCCAACCTTTTCACACCATATAAAACACTTTTTGAAGGATAAGGTTGAGGCATCAGGGTAGCCGCGAGGAGTTGATACCGAAGATGAAAAGTCTGCCTATATTCAACGTTACCGCGACCGCGAAGGTATACAACTTGATCGTGTCCAAATTGTAAAGAATCCTGGCAAGCGCTTTAGTGCAAAGTTGTGTCTAAACAGTCTATGGGGAAAATTTGCGCAGAATACCGGCAGAGGGAGCAGTCATTTGGCACAAAGTTATAGCGATGTCTGGGATTATGCCAATGCCCCCGATAAAGAGGTCATGGAGATCGTAAATGTAGGTAATACTTACGTAATAAAGTAGAACAACACTGAATTGGCCACAGATACCTCAAGGGTTACAAACATACCTGTGGCCAGCTTCACAACAGCCTACGCCCGTATAAAACTTTGGGGTCTATTGCATTCTCTTGGGCGGAGAGTATTGTATGCCGATACAGATAGCGTGATATTCACAGAGAGGGAGGGTGAATACATGCCCACTATTGGGGAGTTCCTCGGCGAGCTCACTGATGAGATCAAGGATGAGTATGGGGACAACGCATACGCCGACTCTTTTGCCTCAACAGGACCTAAGACTTATGGGGTACGGGTCAGGGTGGGGGAGGAAATTAAATATATCGTGAAGGCAAAGGGTATTACGCTCAACCATGCGAATCGGGAGGTTGTTAACTTTGAGTCGTTGAAGGATCTAGTATGTTTGGACGATGATGAACAACCTCCCCAACTACTGTAATTGTAGGCACCCACAATTTTCGGGCGCAGAAGCTGGGGGGCGTGAAGGAACTTAGGGGTACGAAGGTGTGCCGTAACACCTATAGGAAACGTTACCAGTTACCTGGTACCTATGATACCGTACCCTTTGGATACCAATAATGCTTCTATTGTTAACTCACACGTCTTGTATATAATCGTATCTATTGATTTATTACACGTATTTGTAAATATATATATATAACTTGAATATCTCGTTCATTAAATCGTATTTGTAAAGTATCTATTGATTTATTACACGTATTTGTAAATATATATATATATAACTTGAATATCTCGTTTATTAAATCGTATTTGTAAATATATATAACTTGAATATCTCGTTTGTTAAATAAATCATGTTTCAAATAGCGTTTCACTTTCTCCTTTGTGTGTGTGTGTGTGTGTGTGTGTCCAGGTGAAAGTTCTAAGCTCCGCCCACTGTAAGACCGTGAGTCATGCTACTATCTGGGAGTCCCTGCGTGGTCAGTCGACCGCAGTAAGCCCGAGAGATCAGACGTGTATTCAGATCAGACGTGTATTCAAATGGCTACCTTTAATATTGCTTGCACAACGTTTACGAAATGGTATTCAGTAAAGTGCCAGGATGTGGTGGATACCGAAAAACTTCCTATTCCTCCCTCCTATGCCTCTTTTAAAAACACATTGGATTGTGCGAAGTTCCAAGATGTACAAATACTCTACGGATGTTCTGGTGAGACCGTTGAAGGCTTTCGTTGCACAGACGATGTGCTGAAGTATACTGCAGAGCTAAACTTTATAAAGTCTCACATACAACCTGAAGTAAAAGAAACAACGCGTGCAGAAGAGAAGCAGCAGGTATGGATAATGAGTCTTGCTGATGGGTGGTGTGACAAGCGGTATTACGTCATGCTACACCATGTCGATTACTCATACCCTACGACTGAAAATGTGAATCTCGTGATCATGGACAATCTTAAGTATTTTTATCACTATATTAACGTATATCATGATGAGGTTCGTAGTGAGGTTGTGGCTAGTGCCCTGCGTGAATTTTTAACAGAGTTTAGAGACGAGTATCGTTTGATGGGCAGAAAGGAAAAATATGAACATATGTTCCTCTCAAATAGTGCGCCGGAGTGTGGAGATGTTTAGTAAAACATAAAATGTTCCTAGTTCTTATCCAAACTGTCTGGTGCGTAGGCTGTTAGTGATGAAATTAATTCTTGTACCGAAATATGTACAACAATTCGACTCGCGGTCATACGAACAAGCCCATTCACGTATCATCGAGTCAGCCGCCCGTCGAACCATTCCTGCCTACCTGCGTGCCTCACACGGCTCATAGTTATCTCAGAGCTTGAGCCGAGCGGACGTGCGCTCCTCGAATACGATGGAACTTCCTTTGAGCAGCATTCTCAACGCCTCGTACGATGTGTCCGTGACGAAATCGTTGCGCGTGTTCAGGCGTAATTCCGGTACCATTAGCTATGTACTGGAAACGGAATGTAGACCGACAAATAAACGGGTTTATTTAAGTATCGAGGAGATGAATAGAATCTTCGTGATAGTTGAGAAGTGGAGTGAAGATCATTATAAAATACCTGCTAACGTAGGTACAAGAAGAGAGCAGATTAGTGACGCACCCTCATACGCCGTTGTATGTACGTTGTGTATAAATAACGATCGGCCGTGCATTGATATACGGCTGATGTGGAAGAATGCTTCTGATAATAACGCTCTTGTTCCTACGCGAAACCGTTTCATCCTCGACAGAATGTTTGAAATCGTCGGATTCCGCAAGCTGAAACCTATATTAGACGCGCGTGTTACGGACGTGCTTTATTTTGATACAGTACTTGAATACGCCTACACCGCTCTGCTCGATGGGTTTACCGAGTGTAGGGCTGGTGAGAATGGTCTAGAGCTGGACGTTTATTTAAAAAGTTTAGACTCTTTGAAATACCATGAACTTTGGTACAAAGCAATTGATCGGTACAAGGCTGAGCTCACCTACACCGTTCACCTTGAAGAACTATTTCTTTATATAACGCGCAGTTGTCGTAACGATTTAGAAGATTATTTCAATTGCCGCTATGTTGAGTGAGTTCACGATTGAAAAGCTCGAGTCGGTAGAAATAAACCCTCGATTGGAAAAGCGTGTTTATAAACTTGTGTTTAATAATGTAGCTAACGATGAACTCTTTGTGCGTGCTTTTGATTGTATTCTAGACGTATTTAAAGATGACTTACCAACCGGTTGTAAAGTGGGAACAAAAATAGTACTGAACGATATGAAAGCCCTTCATATCGAATACAGGTTTCCCTATACTTTAAGCGGTGAAATATTATTAAGCCGCATATACTGCGTAATGCAGAGCAATAATGATGTAATTGTAAACTCGATTAAGACCGAGTTTAGTATTTTGAAAAAAAAGTGAAATGTATTTATATATATTTTGCGTGATATTTCCCCTGTACGATTATATGCATATTTCTATTATTATTGAAATGTATATTTATTTCTATTTGAAATGTATATTTATTTTATATACTCGATTAAGACCGAGTTTAGTATTTTGAAAAAAAAGTGAAATGTATTTATATATATTTTGCTTGATATTTCTCCTGTACGATTATGTACATATTTCTATTGAATTGTATTTATATATATTTTGCGTGATATTTCCCCTGTACGATATGCATATTTCTATTATTATTGAAATGTATATTTATTTCTATTTGAAATGTATATTTTATTTTATATATATCTCCATAATTGTGTGTATATATTTCCTGTACTGTTATATGCATATTCCTCAATTGAAATGTATATTTATTTTATATATATTTATAATAAACAGAATGATGCAATGTTGTTTTACTTAATTATATCATGTTACGCCTTCTAAACCTACTACCGGTATTCTTTTAAGAAATATAATAATGCATACAACGGTATCGCTAAAAGTGGTATCTGGCAATATTTAAGCCTTCTAAGCCAACTGGCTGATTAGGAGTCTATAATAGTGTATACAATGGTATCTGGCAACTCAGTCTTCGATTAGAATTAAATGAATACATGGCGCTATCTGGCAACTCAAGCCATTTACAGCCAACTGGCTGATCAGGAGTCTATAATAGTGTATACAATGGTATCTGGCAACTCAGTCTTCGATTAGAATTAAATGAATACATGGCGCTATCTGGCAACTCAAGCCTTCTAAGCCAACTGGCTGATTAGGAGCCTATAAAACAACGCCTACTCTGCTGAAGTCTTAATATGCACTTGGCTCCTGCCAGGTGAACACCTCTCCTCCTTTCTCTCCTCCTTCTTTCTGGTCCTTTGAGGGAATAGAATAGCTTGGGGGAGAACTCCGCCTCCAAGTTGCATGCCCCTTGCAACCCCGGTTGGCAACAAAGGCCAGTACTCTTTTTTTTTTTTTTTCTTTTTTTCTTCTTTTTTTTTTGCAACACCCCCCCCTTTGCAACAACCCCCACCCCCATTTGCAACATTACATAATAACTTGCAACATTCTTGCACTTCCCCTTTTTCGGCTATACTACTAATATCAACCAACACTTCAAAAAAAGTGTTTGACAACAAGTGTAGACGAGTTGCTCTGTGCCTGCAAAATGGTGGAAAACACTTTCAACACATGCTGTAAAATCAAAAGGTTATGTAATAAAATCATTAAATCATGGTTGAATGAAAACATTGTAGTTTTTCAATTTTCTATGCGTTTAACATAGCACTGCGGAGAGACTTTTCGAACGCACTGTACTTTGTTTATTCTCTCATCCTTTTCTGTCAGAGTTTAAAAGAAAAGATAAATAGGATTCCACAAGCGGTAGCTCGCTATTGCTCGCTATCGCCCTCCGGGCAGGTAGCAGTATACAGTGTGTCCGCAAAGTCATGGTGGGATTTTAAATAGCTATATTATTGCAACGAAACATGATAATGAGATGAAAAAAAGGTAAATTGAAGAACAACTCTAAAAGAATAACTTTATTTAACGTAGTTCGATATGGGCTCCTCTGGTAGCCCTGCAGACATCTAGGCGGTGATTCAATTCCAGCCACACACGCCCAAGAACATCAGGAGTGACGGATGCGATAGCTTCCGTGATTCGCTCGTGCAAGTGATGAATATCCCTAATGGGTACACTGTACACGCTTTGCTTGACGTAACCCCACAAATAAAAGTCCAAAGGTGTCAGGTCCGGAGAGCGTGGAGGCCATGGCTTCCATCCTCCTCTTCCTATCCATCTCTGTGGAAATTTTTCATTAAGGAATTCTCGAACAACGTTGGCATAGTGCGGAGGAGCACCATCTTGCTGAAAGATGACATTATTGTCAATAAATTGGGGTACTGCAAAATGTTCCAACATAGCGAGGTAGTTGTGTGACGTCACAGTGGGTTCCGCGAAGAAAAATGGGCCAATCACTCGATCTCGTGCTAGAGCACACCACACATTAACTTTCGGGCTATTACGCTCATGTTCAACATAGGCATGTGGACAGCCTAGACTAACTACGAGATAAAGGTTAAGCTTAGCCTAGACTAACTACAAGATACAACTTTGAGAGTTGTTCTTAAATTTGGCATTGTTTCATCTCATTATCATGTTTCGTTGCAATAATATAGCTATTTAAAATCCCACCATGACTTTACGGACACACTGTATGTCACAGTATATGTCACAGCTAGCTGTATATGTATATTGTATATACAACTTGCGTATTTACTATTAAGCTATTCTGAACATAGAAATAAATGCGCTTTGCTCTGTTTTAACTTTTTACTCTAGCGCGTTAAGATTTTTATTGCATGATACAATGGGTTCAGATGTGAAGCTTAAGATTTTCATGGCTGCGTTCTTTTCTTTTCGTTTTCTAAGTGCTTACATTCACTCGTAATAGACATTAAATAGCTCGTGCTCGGCCGCGGAGTGACCTAGGACCGGGAAACTTGACAGAGCACATCGGCAGCTCATGGGCTATCAGTTGGTGGTGGTTGCAGAATTTTCTGATGTGTCGTTTAGTCTGTGCACGGTTCCGAACAAAGCGGACAGACACACAGACACATTTTAGCTCAATAGTATATAGGACAAGCTGTAGCTCGCTATCGCCCTCCGGATTTTTTTTCACTACTTCATTTTTTTTATTGGTTGTGGATTGAAAATTATATTATATGAAGCCCTCATAGGAAGAAGTGGCTAAGCGACAAAAGTATGGCATATTACATATATCTCATATACTGTATATGGCATATCACTGGATGGTACAATCGTAACCACCGATACTTTATAAAATATCGATAATACATCATAGTTACAAAAATTGTAATGAATTGTAACTGCAAATCGATGAAAGAATGGAGCTTAATATCCCAATTAAATTGTGAGTCCTTTCGGGCAATCCAATCAATCACAAATGTAAAGAGAAAAAGACATTTTTTTTCACTTTTTCATGTATTTCTTTTATTATATTATATGAGGCCCTCATAGGGAGAAGTGGCTAAGCTACAAAATTTTAAAAAACGCTATTACCCCCATTACCCCCACCCCTCTACTCCATTACCCTCCCACCCCCACCCCTATTACCCCCACACACAAAAGTAAAAAAGCCATTACCCCCACCCCCACTCCCCCAATTACCCCACCCCCTCTCCCCATTATACTGCTACCCGCCCGGAGGGCGGGTAGCAGTATATACAGTATATCACAGTATAAATGTGAAGCTCAAGATTTTCACGGCTGCGTTCTTTTCTGTAGTTTTATCGCGGTGCTGGGGCCTTCGGACCCAGTAACCGGTAACCTAGGACCGGGAAACTTGACAGAGCACATCGTCAGCTCATGGGCTATCAGTTGGTGGTGGTTGCAGAATTTTCGATGTGCCGTTTAGGCTGTGCAGTGTGCATGGTTCCGAAAAAAGCGGACACACACACAGACACATTTTAGCTCAATAGTATATTAGATATACAAAGCTAATTGTTTATTATCAGTATTACAGGTAAACACCTGACACTCTTCGGGGGAGGCAGCGCTTGATGTGGAGAGAGAAGGCATACCTCGCTCCTATTCCCTCACGGAGACTCCTGGAGATGGGGAAGCAGGGGATGCCTGTTGTCGTTTTCGTTGTTGTTGAACTTTGCTTCCTCTCCTTGCCATTTTTTTTATTAAGTTTTTTTTTTTTTCATTTAAGTGTATTCACTTGAAGCTTAGATATATGTTAATGGTTTTTAGGGGACTTAATGAGAGAATTTGATTCGATTTTTTGATAACGTTTTTGCTTTACATTAAATTTTTTATTTAAACATGTAGTTGAAATTCAGTCGTTCGTTCGGATGCTTGTTATGTCAGGGTCACGGGGACTGGTTTAAGATAGGGTTTCCATACGTCCCGGGGATCACTTTAATATATTGCTTCCCAGGAACATCTCTTTAATTATAACATATTGTTTCCCAGTGTATATCACTTCAACATATTGCTTCCCAGTGTTAATCACTTTAACATATTGCTTTCCAATATTTAGGATAAGGAGTACGATAAAAAATGTTCGCTTTAATAAAGTAAAGGCATAAAAAGTAAATGATAACATGTTAAAATATTAGATTGAAAGCAAATTTATTAGAATTGTTTCCGAATTGTTGCGCTATATGGTCTTTTCCGTTTCATTTACTGTAGGTCAACTGTATGCCCTTGACGATTGGTTAGGTTAAGTTGTGATATTTTCGTTAAAATTAACGAAAATATCACAACTTAACCTAACCAATCATCAACCGACTTGTATAGTATAATACCAAGAAAGACCTGAGCAAGTTTATAACTTTGTTAACATTTATAGCTTTGTTTACGGTCCGTAGGTTATCTCCTAGATTACCAACCTCTTTCTAACCAACCAACCTTTCTCCTTTTAACATATTGCTTCCCAGTGTTAATCACTTTAACATATTGCTTCCCAGGAGGGATCACTTTAACATATTGCTTCCCAGGAGGGATCACTTTAACATATTGCTTCCCGAATGCTTTGGGAAGCAATATGTTAAAGTGATCCCGTCCCGGGATAAGCCTACTATAGGGCATAGATCCACCCCTGTCCCGGTTTTTTCAAGCACAAATTTAGACACCCTAGTTTAAGACCTCGAACACTGAGTGTACCTTAGGTCTTTTGGTATACGGTACGCTAACCCAAGGTTCACTCTTTAAGTTAGATAGCCTATATTTGAGAAAACACACTGGTAACTTAGAAAGAGTTCTGGCTAGTGCAACCAAAATGAATCCAGAATTGAGAAGTAAAATATACGAGGAAAATTTAGCTGAACTAGATATTTATTCATCTGAAAAGCGTCCACATATAAAAGCATTAATTCGAGTATTTTAAACTGAAAAGTGACTTTGATAATATAAATTACAGGAAGTTACGTGATAGGGATACAAAGTCAGTTACAAGAAAAAATGGATATAAAATTGAAAGTAAAAAGGGCTTTTTTCCGTTTAACCCAGCAACAAAAAATGAAATTATATATTATTTTCTACTGTAGTTTTACTTGCTGAATTCAATAATATATATCTTATTTTGGAGAAATTAATAACAAAAGTTATAGTCCGTTTATTTTATTTAAAAGTAGAGATTGCATTTAAGATTTCAATAAAAATGTCCTTTCCTTTTTGTCTTCTCCTCCATAGAAATTCACATAAATAAGAATCTATCATATTTCTAGATGTTCCCCAATGTCTCTTGTTCCTTTGTTTAGCTAAATCAACTGTACGCCCTTGACGATTGGTTAGGTTAGGTCGTGATATTTTCGTTAGTTAGCCTTATAAGGTTAATTAAAGAAGGCTGGGGTAGAACGTTATTTCCTTAACTATGTTTATGAAATTCCATTTATCATCCATTACAATATCTACAAAAGAGGGAAAAAAATTAATAATTATAACCATAACTAATTAAAGCACGAATACTTTCTCCAAAATAAAATATATATTATTTCAGCAAGTAAAACTACACTAGAATTTGTTGCTGGGGTAGAATGGAAAAGATCCGTAAAAAGTAATGAAGAGTAATGCTGTGGCAATTCTTTTCATATAAGCTTAAACTTATACTTAAATTTAAAATCCTCAAACTTTCCTGCACTAGACATGTCATCCTTAGACAACTCATTAGACATTTCAGATTAGGGCCTAGTCTTTTCTATAGTTTAAAAAATTGGGACAATTTAGACATTTCATTTGACTTTCTGAAATGTCTTACAAAATGTTTAATTGCTATGAAATGTCTGATTCATTAGATGATTAGATATTTCAAACTTTACAAAAGTGGGACAATGAAACGTCGAACGAAATATTTACTTCTATTTAGAATGTGTACTGTGCCGGCTCCTCAGTGTCATCATCCCTACAAGATTGCAGTTTCTGTACAAGGGTCTTCTCCGTCCCTATATGGAGTACGCTTCTCATGTGTGGGTGGCTCAACCCACACAGCGCTACTTGACCAGGTGGAATCAAAGACTTTCTGTCTTATCAATTCCCTGCCTCTTACTGACTGTCTTCAATCCCTCTCTCTTCGCTGCATTGTTCCCTCACTCTCTCTTTACTATCGCTATTATAACGGACACTGCTCTTCTGAACTCTCCAAGTGCATGCCTCCTCCTTCTTTTATATTTCTCTGACTATTGGTCATCCTTCTTTCAGGATTGAAATGAAACCTTTGCTATTGCGCTAGACACATCAAAAGCTTTTGAGAGAGTCTGCCACAAATATTTAATATCCGAACTGTCATCCTTCGGTTTCTATCCTTCTATCTGTGCCTTCATCTCTGACTTCTTTCTGGCCGATCTATAGCTGCGGTTGTAGATGGCAACTGTTCTTCTCCTAAAACTATTAATAGTGGTGTTCCTCAGGGTTCTGTCCTGTCAACCATTCTTTTCCTTATATTTATCAACGATATATTAAGTCGCACTTCCTGTCCTATCCAATCCTATGCCGATGATTCCACTCTTTAATTCTCCACCTGCTTCCCAAAGCGTCCCTCTCACCTCTCAACAATCACTCAATGGTTCGCGTAGGATAGCTATGGAGCACCTGACCTCTGATCTTTCCGTTATCCGTGGTAGCGCACGGTATACGCGGTCAGGCAGCTAACTGGTTAGAGGAATGGCTTCGTGCCAAGAAACAGAGGGTCTTTGTTAATGGTAGGGAATCGGGGTGGCTGGATAGGTAGAGGTGTCTCTCAGGGTTCAGTGTTAGGTCCATTGCTATTCGTAATCTACATTAACGACATAGTTGTAGGCTTGACCAGTAGCGTGTCAAAATTCGCGGACGATACTAAAATAGGCGGTAAAGTTCTTAACGTGGACTATAGAAATAGGCTCCAAGACGATGTAAATAGGATTATGGAGTGGACGGATAAGTGGCAGATGCAATTTAACGAAGACAAATGTAAAGTTTTGCATATAGGTTCTCGTAACAATAATTACACGTACACGATGGATGATAGTCAGTTAGCGAGTGTTGACGAGGAAGTAGATTCAGGCGTACGCATATCTAAGGATTTAAAAGTTAGGAACCAGTGCGAACAAGTGCCTCAAGTCTTGCGCAAAAGCTAATAGGGATGTTAGGCTTCATATTGCGTAATTTCGAATTTAAATCGAAGAAAATTATATTGTCCCTTTACAAGTCCCCAGTCAGGCCTCACTTAGAATATGCTTTTCAGTTTTGGTGCCCGTATTTGCGTGAGGATATTGATAGGTTAGAAAGGGTTCAGCGACGCCCCGCGAAACTAATTCCATCACTACGCAACAAATCTTACGAAGATAGGATTAAAGAGTTAGACTTGCATTCACTCGAGACTAAGAGATTAAGCGGGGAACTTACTGAATTTTTCAAAATTGTTAATAAAATCGATAACGTAAATTTCGACAAACTGTTCATTTTCGATAATAGCAATACTCGTAATAACGAATTTAAATTACGTGGCAGACGTTTCATTACTGACATCGCTAAAAGCTTTTTCACGCTTAAAGTAATTGATAAATGGAATAATCTTCTCGTGTCCGTCGTGAACTCTACCAGCGTTAATATGTTTAAAAACCGTTTAGATAGGCATTTTAAAAATATTAATTGTTTAAAATAATAAAACAATTAACAACAGGAGCTCTATGGGTAATGGTCGAGGTTTGAGTCTGTTGACGATTAATGCCAGCTTGTGATATGCCAGCAATAAAATTATATTATTAAAAAAAAATAGACTAACACGAACTTAGATGTAGCTCGTCACGTAAACTAACCCACATTTTTGTTATATTCTTCATACTTTTTTTTTCTCATCCTCTTTACTTGCATGTCTGTAGTTTGCATGGTATGATTGTTTCTTTGAGTTAAGACTGTGTTTGCATCGTTTTTAAGCGTTCTTATTTTACTTCTTTTCATCTTTCACCCCTTTCCTATTCTCTTCGACTATTTTTCCGACTTGTCGGCAGTGGCCGGCGGGTGGTGATGGTAAGTCTTTCTCTCTCTTTTTCTGAATGAATGTTAACCCACAAATGATAGTTCTTGCTACTTATTTAACCCCTTATTCTCTTCTTTTAACTCCCTATTCTCTTCTTTTAACACCCTACTCTCTTCTTACTCTCGGGCTAACCTTAGAGTGGATCTTAGGGTCTTTGTTAGCCTTAGCTTCTGTAGATCTGTAGATCTCTGACTGGGGCAGAGAAAATCTTGTGGGTTTCAATGCCTCAAAAACTCGGTTCCTTCATCTGTCTACTGTTCCCAATCTTCCACACGACTATCTCCTTACCCTCAACAATATACAACTCAATCCTTCCTCTTCTCCTAACATTCTTTGTGTTTCTTTTTCTCGTGATCTTTCCTGGAAAGATCACATATACTTTCTTTCTGAAAAAACTTTTAAGAGGTTAGGTGTTCTGTACCGGCTCTACAGTTTCTTCACCCGCAATCATTTGCTGTCTCTGTGGTGGTGATTGGGGTTGTTTAACCTTCTTCGCAACATCTAAGGTCATATGATGGAAGGGACCTACAGCTTTACGTGGAATCCACGGGTCGCTACATAATCTGGACACGGAGGACGGTCTCCCATTCAACTACTACCCAGACCCAATGTCGCTTAACTTCGCTGATCAACAGGAAGCGGTGTTACGACATTGGCTGCGACGTACTCCTGCTGTCTCTGTACAGGGTTCTTGTCCACCCCTATATGGAGTACGCTTCTCATGTGTCGGGTGGTTCAATATACACAACTATACTTAACTGGATGGAATGAAAAGCTTTTCGTCTTATCATTTCCTCGCCTCTTACTGTACTGACTGTCTTCAATCCCTCTCTCTTCGCTGCAATGTTGCCCTATTCTTTCTCTGCTATACTATTATAACAGACACTGCTCTTCTGAACTCTCTAACTATATGCCTTCTACTTTAAGAAGAGCACGCAGTACCAGTCTTTCGACACCGATTCTTTGAAATTTTTAAATTTTCATTACAAAACAAAATCTATATTTATGGAAAACTAAACAGACAAGAAAATACTATTTATGATAATTTATACTGATTTCAAAGTGTAATTATGTGAAAATATTTTACATTCACGAAAAACACGAAAAACGGAAAGCTTAATAAATTAAGTTGCCCATAAATTTACATTTTCTTTAACTTGCTAAACTCTAAATATTATAAACTATTGTAATCTCCTATTCTATATTAATAATAATTCTATATTAATTTGGGATTAGGGTGGCCAGACGTCCGGCTTTAGGCGGACAGTTCGCCTTTTGAGCACTCTGTCCTTAGGGTGGCCATTTCCAAATTTCCAAAAAGGAGGACACTGCGTATGTGGCCGTACGTTAACATATATATATATAATATATATACAGTGGTGGGCACCATTAACCAAAAAGTTAACTTCGTTAACCGCTAATCCGTTAACCAAAAAGTTAACTTCGTTAACCGTTAATCCGTTAAACATGTAACGGAAGTTACCGATAAACCGTTAACGTTAACTTTTATTATAAAAAAAATGAAAAACAATATATATAATTTAATTTTCCCTCTTCTTCTCGTTCTCCATTTTGTCCATGAGATGCATGTTGCCCTTCATGAAAATTAGCATATCAAAGTTTTCATCAGACAGGGATGATCTCTTGGCCCTCAGGATGTCCTTGCCCATAGAGAACAAACGCTCCACTGCAGCACTGGAGGGGATGGCTGTGTTGAACTTGATGAACAAGTCCACCAACACTTGCTCACCCAAGAAAGCAGCATCTGTCAGCAAGTCCTTGGAGTTGGTCTCCAGCCAGGTCTTGACCAAGTTCTGGGCCTTGCCCTTGAGTGACCTGTGGCTTCTGCTGCTCTCTTTTGTCTGGATGAAAGCACTGAAGAAGTCATCCTCCTCCTCCTCCTCGTTGTTGCTGCCTCCACTGTTATGGAGATTTTAAAGATGTGGTACCTAGAAGTACCGCCAGGACATAAAGGGTTAAGGTGAAAACGCTCCCATTGTAAGACATCAATTGACTTAATTTATGTCATCAAAGTGACATGAGAATTGAAATCTTACCTGATCAGTTTTATGGTTCTTGAAATGTATCAAGGAGACTACTAATAAGGTACTCACAGACATATTATAAATATACATGACTTACTTGACAACGATTATTTTTAAATATTCACTAGCACAAACATGTTGCGCAAGAGACAGACTGCAAATGAAACGAATGTAGTTATTTGTTGTAATTGTTACATATATATTATTGAAAGTGCCTTAAAATGCTCGTGATATTTCTTGAAAGAAGTTGAAACATTCAACTCAAATGGCAAATCTTTCCGCCTGATTTTACAGTCGACCATGTTTTGCTCAAACCAATGCCATAAATAACTACCATATTTGGTAAGACACAAATTGTGGCGACGGAAACAAATATATCGCCTGATTTTGCACTGCGGAAATGGAAATTCGTTCATCACTATTAACAGTGGCGGATTAATTGCGCACCTGCTCAGCACTGAAAATAATAGAAACTTTTAAACGTTTATTTATGAATTTTTTGGGTTAACGGACTTCAGTTAACGGAAGTTAAATGTAACGGAAGTTAATTCGTCCGATAATGATTTTCAAAGAATGATTTTCAAAGTTAACTTAAAAGTTAAATCGTTAACGAAAAAGTTAACTTCGTTAATTAACGATTAACGGATTAACGGTTTGTGCCCAGCTTTGTATATATATATATGTTAACGTACGGCCACATACGCAGTGTCCTTCTTTTTAAATGGCCAACCTATTTGGGATCACCTGAAGATCAGGGCCCCCAGCCTTCTTTAGTTAGCTTTATAAGGCTAACTAACGAAAATATCACGACCTAACCTAACCAATCGTCAAGGGCGTACACTTGACCTAACGATTGGTTAGGTTAGGTCGTGATATTTTCGTTAGTTAGCCATATAAGATTAACTAAAGAAGGCTGGGGGCCCTGATCTTTAGGTGATCCTTAATTTATACTTTATAATTTATATATTAAGCCATTTTATTATGTTGACTTTCTTTTAAGTATTTTATTAATTTTTTAAATCCAAATTATATATCCATTTTTTTATTCAAATTGGCCACCAGGAACTTAAAATTTTGATGAAAATTTTTGTTGTTGTTTATATTGTTGAAGAAAGAAAATACCTTCAACATAAGGAAAGACAATTATCTACTTTAAATATTGGTATTCAATTTATGAAATTAAAATAAAATTATTTTATCATTTGACTGAGTAATAAAACTTTTTCACACCATTTAGGCTATGGTATATGAGTAACAAATTCTGGTGCTGTATATTGTGGAGTGAGCTAAGGAAAAGCATTTAAACGAATTTCAAATGAAAAAATATGAAAATTGAAAGTTTTCACATGAGATTAGTAAAATTTCTAAAGGGAAATGATTTTTTAAAATATAAGCAGAGAATCGGCATCGGCATCAGTATCGGCAATTTTTCATACAATAGCATCGGTATCGGCATCAGCTAAATTTTGGAATCGGTACACCACTAATTAAAAATGATAAATGGTTAAGATAATGTAAATTGCAAAAGTTATTTGATAGAGATCCAGAGTCAATTCAATTACAAGAAGAAATGGATATAAATTGAAAGTCGAAAGTTATCAAGAGTAATGCTGTGATGCAACTCTTTCTAATTTATTAGTGTCCTTCCTCAGTATAAGATGTCTAACTTAGAAATTGAACCTGTGGTAGGCTTACTCTATATCGATAGTCCTAGATCTAAGGCTCAAAGTCACAGTCTGGTTCTTAATCTTGAAAGACCTTACTGACGAAGGCCTGGCCAAATAAATGAAATTAATAAATGCATTAAAAACATTTAGGAGACCTAACCCCAAAGGAATAAATGAATGAATGCACAAATATAGCAGCTGTTTTCTCCTTTTTCGAGATAGCCTATGGACACGAACACTGAATAAATATTTCAAAATATTTTTAATCATAATGCGCATGTGTCTGGTCGAAAAGATTGAAAACTAATTTATTGTACAAATGAAGTGATTAATTTCTATGTTTCCACAGTATATTTTTGCAATATTTTAGTACCATTATCAAATATGTGAAATATCTAGTAAACATTTCAAAATAGCTATTATTCACTTCAGAAAGCTAAATTCATTATGAGTAGAGCCCGGATGCTCAGGCAAAATCCATAAATGCCTTTTTTTGCCTATTTTTGTGTTTACAGGGAAGAGTGCCTTTTTCGTCATAAAGTCATAAAGTGCCTAATTTGCCTTTTTCCATTATTTTCTAGTATTACTCCATTAAAGTCCCAAAATAGGCCTATCATTTTGTTATATATATATATAGTGGACCTAGTTTTAGCCGTTTAAGGTGATAATGATTTAATTGTATGCAACGATTGATTAAGGCAATGACTGACTGATTTATAATGATAGGCTATTTGAGTAGATCCACCATACTATTGGAAGTGACCGAAAAGGCAGCGAGGTCACCAGCTTGGGTTTAAACCCAAGCAAATTAATGTTAAGGTTATAAAAGACACCTTATGTGTTTTGTAGTTTATTATAAAAATAAATCCGTTATTTATTCACTGTGATATAACAAAGAATTGACAGTAATTAATTGTTAGTTTTACGTTATGCTTATGGCATAGGCTTAGCTAATAAGATGAAATGTTAATAGCTTAATTGAACCGTAATTAATATTGTACTCATTAATGGTACGTAAATTGCATGCGACATGGAACATTGAATGGGCCTAATAAATGATATAAGGAATGCACGTGCGTTTGGTACATTGAATGGGAAACGTGACACTGATTAAGTAGGCTAAATGATTGCATGGATGCACTTAGAATAATTGCTGTGGCCTAATAATAATGAATTGAAATGCTTGACAAATACGCAAATATCATTTATATATAAGACCATTATTTGATGTTAAATGATTACGTCAAGAGAACATTTAGTTAACACATAAATATGAATTGAACATAATAACGGATGATACGCGGAATAACGGTATTGAAATGACACTTGTTTTGGATGACAGGCCTACTGCGTTCTTTCACGAGAGTTAATTGGAACGCTTAATTACACTTGGGGTATAGTCTATCGTTCGGCGGTAAGCTGATGTAGGCTTCACCAGAGTACTTAGAAAAGGACTTATCTTACCGGGACGATGGAAACTCTGTTGAAGGAGGGTTGAAGAGGAACCTATTACCGTAGGCTCGAGTTGTCGTTGTCCGTTAAGCCTCTTGAGATGATGTATGTAGGCTTCGTTCGGAAGCCTGAGGTGATGTTACTTCTCGAGGTGCAGGCTGGCCTTATGAGGTGCAGGTGTCGGCCTGGGCTGAATATATCTCGAGGAATGTAGAGAAACTTGAAGGCCGACCCGGCAAACCGCAGGCCCGAAATGATTCCGGTTGGGCCTCGAAGGATTGCTTCTGCAGGTGGTCTGTAGATCTTACGTGAAGACAAATTGTAGGCCCTGAAGAAAGTAGCGGCCGTGGCCCCCGGCCAGGGGGCCGGAAAGCGGTTGGTGGACGTTCGATGGTGAGCGTACGGGTGAGTGAGAGTGATAGCGTGGAAGTAAAGGATCTGTCTATTTGTTGGTGTATTTCTTGTCGATCCGCTACATATAATATATATATATATATATATATATATATATACAGTCTATATATATATATACAAACTCAGAATGGTTCCATGAGAACATTATATGTTAAACACAGACCGTGCATGTTCTCAGGGAACCATTCTGAGTTTGTGTATACTAAACGGACGTGTTTCGTGCCTTGAAAAGTGGACGCTCAATGTCCCGGTTGAGGTTTAAGTTTTGGTTTTTTTGGCTAAAAATACAATAGTTACCCCTTTTTCTTTGATTTATTCAACACGACGTGAATGCAACGAGTCTTTTACTTATATAGAGGTTCTGAGTGTAGGGATCTAGGTTTGCTTTAAACCCTAGATCCACGTCCCAAAGCTGGATCCTGTCTGCTTTGCAGATAGCTGGTGAGGGAAGCTATATTTATGGGATCTCTTTGCGAGAGACCCGTTGCCCACGTCGGGCTAAAATCATGAAAAAGGAAAAAAACTATGGTATTTGTCATTTACCATTACTTATTCGGACTATAGTGGATTTAATTTTCCCAGAAGAGTTCCTTGTTCCATGCACGGTCTGTGTTTAACATATATATACAGTATATATATATATATATATATATATATATATATAACTGAGCGTGCATAATAGTATTATTTTAGATTAACCATTTTTTGAAATTAAAATCCTTGTCATTATTGTGTAACCAACATTTTCAATACCTCCTGTTTTGTTCACTGTAATGGCGTTGTAATATATATTATTTATACGTGTATAATGGTATTATTCTATATTAAACTTTATTTTTGGAAATGAAATCATTGTTATTATGTGTAACTAATATTTGCATTACCTACTGTTTTGTTCACTAAGGGATTTGTAATACAGTATGTATTATGCGTATATAACAGTATTATTCTAGATTAAACGTTTTACGAAATCAAATTTATAAATGCCTTTTTGGGGGGTTTTACTGCCTATTTTGAATGCTTGTTTTGCCTATTTGCCTGCCTTTTTAAGGGTTTTTAGTGCCTAAACATCCTGGCTCTAATTATGATATTTCGAATAGACGTTTCGTTTATATAACCAAACGTCTAATACCATTTAGTGTGTTAGACATGGCAACTGATTAAGTCCAAGTGAGGAAAGGTTTCAAAATTTACAAAAAAGCACCCCTCTGCCCATTTATCTTTCAGGGTGTGGTCAAGTTCATAATCACGTATGTGCCAGCGTCCTTAGATTTCATTGCAGACACTCCTGACTCAACTGGTCCGGATGTATGAAGCAAGATGCACCACAAGTTTGTATTAGCCTATAAATTATATACAGGGTGTCCGAGAATTATCTGTACAATGTTTGGCTGTTATTAAAAGTCAACCATGAAGTGTAGAAACTCCAGTGTTGTCCCATTTTACAGAGAATCTCATTAAGTTTTTTCTGATATCACGTTTTGACAAGTTCTTTAGAAATGTACGCGGGTGACAGACATTGATGATTTAAAAGCAAGAATCACAGCTGCTATTGAGCGAATTGATGTGGATATGCTGCAGCGTACATGGCAACATTTGGAGTATCGATTGGATGTTTTGCGAATCACTAATGGTGCACATATCGAATGTTTGTAACAACGTTACTTTAATAAAAGAAACTTTTGAAAATACAGATTCTAAATAATCTTGTTTAAGAATTTTACGTGTGTTATCAAGAATTTTATTAAAAGATGAAATTATACAGATAATGTTCGGACACACTGGAATTTCTAAAAAACTTGTCAAAACGTGGTATCAGAAAAAACTAATGAGATTCTCTGTAAAATGGGACAAGACTGGAATTTCTAAACTTCATGGTTGACTTTTAATAACAGCCACATATTGTACAGATAATTCTCGGACACCCTGTGTATATATATATATATATATATATATATATATATATATATATATGCACCATTTAAGAACAATATTCATATTAAGTTTGATAAGTTCCTTAATTATAGCCGACGGTATAAAATTTCAAACCAAAATATTGTGATTAAGCTTTCCTCTGACAATCTGCCGGTTTATAAGAAAATAATTTTATGTTATGGAAATTCATTTGGTATTAATTGCTCAAAGAATTCTCGGTTCTTTTGCATTATCCTCCCAACACTAATTTTTTTATATAATGTTGGTTTGGTTTTGGTTATGGTACTTTATTTTCCTTCCATTATAAAAAAAATTAGTGTTGGTATTAGGTTAGGTTAGGTTAGGTTAGGTTTGGTTAGGTTAGGTTACGGTAAAAATAGCTCGCCGCAGGCGTTAGCCGTTATAAAAAAAAATTAGTGTTGGGAGGATAATGCAAAAGTACCAAATTCTCTTATGGATTTTATCATATCTTTCGAAAAATTTAGCGAACGCCATTGATTACATACTACAGATATAGTTCACCTAAAAGGGTTCATCTTAAACGATTTATATTAAACATGAAAACTGGTTTGAACCTCCCCAAATTGCAGAAATATAAGGAATGCCCAAAAGATTACTAAAAAATAATAGGGAAATATTGGGAATTATAAATTCCTTTCAGAAATGAGATATTTGCCAAATATTGCACGAGTAAACTCCAGATGTCTTACTCGAGCATGAAAATAAAAATTTCAGCGTAAAATGCTAGATTTCATGAATATAAATATGAATATATCAAGGATATCTTCATAAAATGTTTAAGAGGGTATATAGGGGAAACAAACGACGAGTTCTAAAATGGCAGCAGTGGTTCAGTATTACATCAGCATAGATCATTACACAATCATGACAGTGTTATTAAAGATACCTCAGTGAAATTACAAATCTCGAATACCATCAAAAGAAAACTCAAAATCTATTTTAATACAAAACGTTGATAACTGCAATCTGAATGAAGACTTATTCCACACTGAATTCCTCACAAATAATATTCTTTGAAAGTTTTAGTTTTAAACTTCTTTTTAAAAAATTCTGTTTCCCAAATTTTTAAAGGCTTTTAACTATGCTGCTGTACACCCTTCCCCCTCTTTCGTTTTGCTTTCATTTTCAAACACCACACGAAAGACCACATGAAAGACTACCTGAACTCTCCCAAAAGCTTTGTGGGTTTTATCGTTTTAAACCTTTCAACTCTCAGCTTTATAATTTTGGGATTTTAAGGTCGTCTCTCTCTCTCTCTCTCTCTCTCTCTCTCTCTCTCTCTCTCTCTTCATATATATATATATATATATATATATATATATATATATGCAAAACAAAAGTATCACACCAAGATTTCAGCCGGTATTGCTTCAGTAGACGGTAAGGTTGCTGATTATCATGCTACGACAGGGTAAGTCAGTACAACTTGGCGTATATTGTTGCGCTGAAGATTTGAATGCATTGCTGCCATTACTTTATATGCACGGAATGAGTACAGAGAGCACCTAGGCTATGTGTTATGTATTCTCTCAGGTGTTTAAATATGCGCCAGGTTGAACTAACTTTTACTTTGTTGTAGCATGATGGTCAGCACCCATACCTTCTACTCAAGCGGTGCTGGATTCAAATTTGGGTGTCATATTTTTGCCTATATATATATATATATATATATATATATATATATATATATATATATATAAGTTATATATATATATATATATATATTCTTTTTTTAAGAAATAAACCAGTAAAATTAAAACAAGTTGTCCTTGAAAAACTTTTATCTTGTAATTAATTAAATTTCAGTTTCAGTACTTCTTTGCTTGTCCTTTAACTTTAATTTCGATATATTTTCGATATGCTTGGGCTATTGATATCAAAGCTTCTCATCAGAGTGAAAAACTTGAATTTGCCTGAAGGTCAGTTACATTTGATTTGGGTTTACCTTATCATTTATTTTCCATTTTATTGTTAACGTAAATAGTAGTATGTTAGCAAAAACGACGAGAGGGGAAACGAGAGGGAAAATTTTTTTTTTAATCTCTTAAATGGGGATAGGGGTGATAAAATAAGAATGATAAGTGGGTGGGAGGAGTGCTAGGGGAAGCGTGATAAGAAAAGAACAAGACTAAAACTAAAAATAATGTGTGTGGGTGACGTCATACTATGAACTTTCGTGGCCACCATCTAAATCTCTTAGGCATAACTAATGTTAATAAGATCGGATGCATTCCCTGGGCTCTCTGATATTTTTCTACTTTTGGATATTGCCGATAAATTTACTGTTGGAAAGTTCTGAATTTCATATACTTGCGTTTATATTCACATTGTTATAGTTAAGTAACTGAATACTCATGGTTTTTAGTGATTTAGAAGTTTTCAAAGCGTGCCGGCTTAATTTAACTTAAACTTGTGACGGTTATAAACGTTAACCACTTTAACTTGAGCGATGCCGTCACAGAAAGCGTCTTGTGCCTGGTGTGGGGTTAATCGGTGGTGGATTATCACTGAGGCTATTGAGGCTGAATCCTCAGACTCCCATGATTGAGGGGTCCCCCAATCAACTGAGTTTCGATGATATAATTCGAGATTTTGCAAACTTCTTTCATTAAATATGACAGAGTACACAAACTGACAAATTCCCTGTTTTATTTTGTTTTATAGGCCCTAAAGTGAAGTTTGTTTAATACTGTTTGGTTTTGGCAAACGACAAAATACACTGTGTTAAGGTTCTTTTAAGTCTGTTTCTCAATTAGCCTGAGCACCGTACATATAATTCGTGTAAGTGTACTATGTACTGTACATGTATTGTTAATAAAAAGCTATAGAAAAGGGCCCCCATATTCTTTATTGCCCCGGGGCCCCGAGGTGTCTTAATCCGCCTCTGGCCGTATACTGATTTTAAAGATTAGAACGGCGGTCCTGTAGCGCTTACCGAGACATCGGTTTGTTTCTTTTCCGAGTTAAGTGAAGAGCTAGTTCATTTAAAAGGTAGTGTACGCGAGGTGACGGGAAGACTTGCAACGCTTGATGAGGGCAGGGGTAGGCTTACAGTTGACGAAGGCCGAACCTATACTAACGTTAAAGACGTTAGTAAGTTGAAGGGTGAGGTTAGGAACCTAGTTTCTAGTATAGGTAGCTTATCGGGAAGGTTAAATAGAGTTGAGGAAGGGGTTAAGGTAGGCCCGAGATTAGTAGACGGGAAGGGATTTAGAGCAGTTAAGAGTGGAGCTAGGCCACGTACGTTAGGTGATAGGAATCTCTCCCCCCCCCTCGAGGTTTCGAATCTTTCGCCCAGTTGGATAGGGATGTGGACGAGGGGGAAACGATTTTAATTGGGGACTCCTTAGTGCGTCATATGGATAAGGAGTTCGTTGAACGGAACCCAACCAAGAGGAGGAGGGTTTGTCTACCAGGAGCAAGAATTGACAGAGTAGAGACGAAGTAGATAGGATTGATGTTGCCTCCCATCACTCGATGTTGGTGACGATGGTAGGGGGCAACGACTCGTATACGCCCGATACGAGAGCACCTGACCTTTTGGAGAGATACAGGGGGTTAATTAGGTCCCTGAAGGCAAGGTCAGATAGGTCTTTAGTTCTAGATATTACCCCTAGGCACAGTTTAGGTCTTAGGATTACAACAATATTTTTAAACACCAAGCTAGAAGAGATTTGGACACAGGAAAATGTACTCTTCGTAAAGCTGTCGTCAGAATTTAGTGGTCCTATCCTTTTTATAAGAGATGGGTTGCATTTCAATAAAATAGAGAATATTAGGATAGGTAGGTTAATCGATGAGAACGTTCGAAAGCTGTTTCGGTCGAAGCCCTCTTTAAACGATGTGGGTCTGGGAAACGTCGGCCCGACTTGAAAAATAGTTTAAAACGCTGATCTCTGGTAAAAAATAATTTAAACGTCTTTTATTGTAACGCGCGTTGTATTAGAAATAAATTGAACTAATTTAAGGTGATAATTTATCCCGGGAACTACGATATAGTTGATATAGCCGAAACGTGGTTAAATACCGTGACTCAGGACTTGTTGGGGGAACTTGATATAGCGAGTTTTAAACTTTTTACTAATGATAGGTTACGTAGGATTGGTGGCAACGTTTTATTGTACATTCGTAATTCCCTTAGGGCTATCGAGGTTAAAATGGATTTTTCGGCAGCAATTAATGCGTTGAAGTTAGGGCGCGTAGTCTTAGTTTCAATTTTGTTGTTGTTGTTTATAGACCTCCCGTTCAACCCGTCGATATCGATACTAGATTTTACACACTTCTTGATAACTTTATTAATAATTAATCGGGATAGTATAATTGTCGGAGACTTTAACTGCCCTCACGTTAATTACGAGATTTTACTGGTAATGATGGCGGTTTGAGAATAATTGAATTCATGGAAGATAATTTTTTACGACAGATGGTTACCGAACCAACGTGCGGTGACAATATTTTGGACGTGGTGATGACGAACGACGAAAATATAGTCGAAGGTTTGGAACGAGGTGAGAGTTTGGGATGTAGTGATCACTAAATTATTAAGTTTAAGCTATTGATAGAAAACAGCAAGGATAGTAACGTAATAGAAGTCCCTGAGGGTCTTTTCCGTTTGCGGTCTAGCAGCGAATTTTAATGAAAATCGGTATACTAATGTAGTTTTGGTCACTGATTTCAAAAATAACTTCTTTTTTTTGGAAAAATGAAAAACAAACATGTTAGAGCACTTTAAATAATTAATATGTGTTTTAACTAGCTTAAACTAGTTACAGAGGATTGTGTTAAATTTAGCCAGAGTCACAAACTGCCACTGTTTATGAAAAAGTGCTCTAAGTGTGGGAAAGTGTGTTCCTTTGATAAAAATACTCAGTTCATTCGTTGCCAAAAGCGTCGGTCAAACGGTAAAACGTGCAACTTTACAAGAATACGTTTTTTGAAGGATCCCGGCAGATCTGTAAAAGTAGCACAAAAAATTAAGAATTAATGCCCAGTTAGGTCAATTGAATGCCAGATTAGGTCAACTGTACGCCCTTGACCATTGGTTAGGTTAAGTTATGATATTATCGTTAAAAACACAATTATTTAAAGTGCTCTAACATGTTTGTTTTTCATTTCTCCCAAAAAAAAAGAAAGTTATTTTTGAAATCAGCGACCAAAACTACATTAGTATGCCGATTTTCATTAAAATTCGCTGCTAGCCCCCAAACGGAAAAGATCCGGCCCTGATTTTCGTAGAGCAATTTTGATAGTTTTGCGGACAGGATGAGAGTAGTGGACTGGGATAATTTATTTATGATAATGAAGTAAATTTTCATTGGGAGGTGTTTAAAGAAAGTTTTTTAATATCGAAAGGGAGTTTATTCATCGTAGGCCCAAGCGCGCTAGAAATCATGGTAGGCCCAAGTGGTGGATAGAGAAATAGGTGAGTTCATAAACGAGCGTAACAGGGCGTATAGACTTAATAAGCACAATGCCACGGTAACTAACTTTAATAGATATATCGAGATTAGACGTCAGGTTAAAAGATCTGTTAGGAATGCTAAGCGTAATTTTGAGATACTTGTAGCTACGGATAGTAAACATAATCCGAAAAAGTTTTTTGACTACGTCAATAATCGTAAGCTGATAAAAGATAACATAGGCCTTCTAGTGGACGCTAACGGCGCTTTGGCTTCCGACGCTCAGTCGATGGCGGGTATTTTTAACAAATTTTTCGCGACAGTTTTTACCATAGAAGACGTAAATAATGTCCCCGACGTGGACGATATCGTTCCATTTAGTAGCGAGACTATTTTGAATGAAATATGATAACTGTTTACGAGAGTGAGATTGCGCATTATATCGATAAGTTAAAAGTTTGCAAGGCTACACGCCCTGACACGCTTTATCCTAGACATTTGAAAGATTTGAAAGACATTATCGTAGGCCCATTAACAAAAAATTTGAATAAGTCATTGGAAGCGGGGATTAGTCCTGAAGACTTGAAATTAGCTAACGTTACGCCAATTTTTGAAAAAGGCGACCGCACAGTAGCTAGCAATTATAGGCTTATTAACCTCTTAACGACCGAAGTTTTTGTAGGGTTAAGTTATGAGTGCGTGTATGGGAAACGGTACATATTTGACCCAGTGGTCCAAAAGAGGTTAACTTAACGTAAATTGTCGGTAAACTTTTGGAATCCATAGTTAGGGATCGTATCGTCGATCACTTAGAGAGTCGCGATTTGAGTAATAGTAGTCAGCATGGGTTTAGACGGCATAAATCTTGTTTAACTAATTAGTTAGAGTTTTATAACGAAATAGTGCGTGAATACGATAGGCATAGAGCGGCTGACGTTATTTATTTAGGCTTTAAAAAAACTTTCGATACAGTTCTGCATAGAAGATTAATTGCGAAGGTTAAAGCGCACGGTATACGCGGTTAGGTAGCGAACTGGATAGAGGAATGGCTTCGTGCCAGGAAACAGAGGGTCGTTGTTGATGGTAGGGAAACGGGGTGGCTGGATGTAGGTAGTGGTGTCTCTCAGGGTTCAGTGTTAGGCCCATTGCTATTCATAATCATTAACGACATAGATGCAGGCTTGACCAGTAACGTGTCAAAATTTGCGGACGATACTAAAATAGGCGGTAAAGTTCTTAACGTGAACTATAGAAATAGGCTCCAAGACGATGTAAATAGGATTTATGGAGTGGATGGATAAGTGGCAGATGCAATTTAACGAAGACAAATGTAAAGTTTTGCATATAGGTTCTCGTAACAATAATTACACGTACACGATGGATGACAGACAGCTAGCGAGTGTTGATGAGGAAGTAGATTTAGGCCTACGCGTATCTAAGGATTTAAAAGTTAGGAACCAGTGGGAACCAGTGCCTGGAGTCTTGCGCAAAAGCTAATAGGATGTTAGGCTTCATAGTGCGTAATTTCGAAGTTAAATCGAAGAATATTATATTGCCCCTTTACAAGTCCCCAGTCAGGCCTCACTTAGAATATGCTGTTCAGTTTTGGTGCCCGTATTTGCGTGAGGATATTGATAGGTTGGAAAGGGTTCAGCGACGCGCCACGAAACTAATTCCGTCACTACGCAACAAGTCTTAAGAAGATAGGATTAAAGCGTTAGAGTTGCATTCACTCGAGACTAGGAGATTAAGGAGGAAGCTTATTGAAGTTTTCAAAATCGTTAATAAAATCGATAACGTAAATTGTGACAAATTGTTCATTTTCGATAATAGCAATACTCGTAATAACGGATTTAAATTGAGCAATTCATGTGCTCAAAAAATTTGACGGCATTATTGCCAAATCTTTTTGTGGCGCTGAGAATTCTTGTAACATTGCTAGTGTCTGTGGCCAGCGCAGAACAACTTTTCAAAGATGACATTAATCAATACTTATCTCCGTTCCACGATGAAACAAGATCGGTTGGATGGGTTGGCAACCTTATCAATTGAACATGCCATCGCCAAGGATTTAGATCTGAATGAAATAATCCAAAGATTTGCAGCTGCTGAGGCCCGAAAAGTTAATCTTTGAAGCCGAAATTTTAACGAGTATATGTTATTAATGCTACTTGGTTAATGGTTATTGAATTCAAATAAATAAAATATATTTTTTATTTTAAGATTTTAATAAAATGTACTGAATGAAATAAACAATAAAGCAAAATTGGCTCAGGGCGCCACAACCCTTTCAGCCGGCCCTGACCCTGTCACTTCAACTTTGCCTTTCAGGAAGGTGTTGATATAAGGACCGAAGAGGTTATTGAGTTTCTAGAACCAACACCTCATAAATCTTTAATAGTCTGTAACCGTGACGAAGGGATGAACTGTGTGCTTACATTTCCCACTGTTCTCCTCTGCACACTTCACGCACAAGGAAAACATAAGCTTATGATCTATGACAACGGGTAAGATAAGCATCCATAAATCACGAGGAGGAAGTACATCTACGAAGGATAAACCAAAATAGTTCTCGTTTAAATTTCCTGAGAACTCTTCGATAGTGGGTACAGCGGATCCCACGAGCTTTTCAGGGTATAGGTTATTCTTCATCACGTCGGGGTATAACGAGCGAACATCAAAATAGTGAATCTTTACAACCTCCTTAGGTGGAAAGTATAGTTTTAAAGGGTTTGTACGCCCTTCAAACAAACTCTTACCACACTTGAGAGGGTTCACTACCACTCGTGTTCCCACAATATTCTGTGAGTAAATTGAGAACTTATTAGCTGATCTCGCGTACGGGTCCATGCCAGACTATCAGCGGAGTAGCTACCGTGGAAGTTATCTGTAATATCACGCTCAGGACGTAGGCATCTATGCCAAAGACATCCGTGGAAAGAGTACACCGTCTTCTCACCGCTGCGAGGTTCCTCACTCATTCCGTCTGCCCAGAAAATACGACCGTTGTTCTTGATGGCCACTTCTCCCGTGTTGCGAGCGTGTTTTATGTGTACACCCTTCTGTTGCTGCAAGTGTGTGAGCCAGTAAAGGGCTTTACACCTGTAAATGCTCGGATTGTTTCGTGGAATGATAGCAACTGAGTCCTTTGGCATGAAATTGTTCTTGAATACAGTGAAGCAAAGGGATGCAATTGTGGTTACAGCCTGCATTGGATTGCAATTGAATTGGGTAATGTACATATTTCTAAAAGTTTGGAAGCACTCTAAGCACACATGCAACATTCACGTAATAGTGTTCACGTTCATTCGCTATATTGTACGAATTATTTTCATTCAAACTATTGTAATAACGATCAAAGTCTGCTCGTTCATTCGCAGTCATACTGTCGTAGTTAAAGTAATGTTTAGGGGGTGGTAGTCCACTGTAGTTTAAAGTGTTGCGAGTGAGGAAAGTGTAAGGGAAATACCCTTTTGAAACCTCCACATCCACCCCATCACAACAATATTTTTGAACTGGACATTCTCTCTCATTTGCATTTGTATGAGTTATCTCTTTTCAAAGTATCGCCCGTGAATATTGTTGATGACTTATGTCAAGGCAGTTCTTTATAAAGAAACTGTGTATCGAACTTTACGGTGTTATGTGCTAGAACATACACAGTAATTTTTTTTAATTGATCGGCTAGCGTCACTATATAATCTACAAACAATTTCACGGGTGAGTCTGCCACAGTCGTCTTAAAAATATAGGTACGTTTACCACATTTGCGACATTCATCACATTCAACATTCGTTGCAGAGGGTTTGGCTCATAATTAAATGAGGAGTAAATTCTAGCGTTTCAGGTTATTGTAGGTTTCTGTGTCGTAGTATAAAGTAATGCACAATTTATTTTTAGGATTGGCATTTTTCATACAAGATAAATGTTTCACCCCATCTGACTTATATTTCTTATTACACGTAGGGCAATGAATTTCATCACATCTATGCGGGAACTCACAGCTCTAATTTTCGTATGAAACATTCCATACTCGCAAATCTTTATCTTTCTACACTTACCATTAAAGTTATGGAAGTTAAAACATTAATTATTGAAAAACATACAACTACAGTCACTACAATCTCTCTTCTCAGCTTCTACCACTAGGCTTACGCATCTAGGGCTTTTACACAGAGCGCATATCATATAACAGTCTTTGCAATGTTTTAGTAAATTATTCGTAAACTCAAGACACCCTTTACACAAGTTGTGATGCCGTCCATACTTACTACTTTGATCAGAAGTACCGTAAAGCGCTCTAATATGTCCAACAGAAAAGTAGGTTGTTCCTTCCAAACCTAAAATAAGCAAAGGCCTTATGCGATCTGTCACACGACTCTTAAAACCATACGTTGTTCTACCATGCTCATCCAAACTAAATACAACTATTCGTACTCTCATCTCCCGCGCCATCTTCGCCAGCTCTTCAAGACCTATATTACACTCAAAATTAAGCCCAGAAGATATAGCTAGCTTTTGCGCACGATCTATAACTGTACCTAACCAAATGTTTTTAGCTACAATGTCAAGAACTCCAATCATATGCGCTGAAATCACAGCCACATAAGCCGCAACCGTGACCCCTTTTGTATGTCTTCTGTAAATTTTATCGGTGTTAAAGTTTAAGGTGTAAACTGTACAGTGCAGCGTCATCACCCTCGACACGGAAGACTTGGTCAATGTCGATCATGAAATCTGTTAGGTGGAATTTCGATTTCTCGATGCGTGAGAGGATGTAGTCAATATCCTCCTCAATCAGTCGTCTGTTGGTTATAACTCTCTATAACAGATCCCATCCTCATTATTAGGCTCAAAATCAAGTGCCAGCCTCACCCGGCCTCCCGCCCTTCATTGCGTTGAAGGGTGTATGGGACGATGCGTCGAAAATTCGAAATACATTGCGAAGACCTTGTTCGAAGCAATCAGTATAAGCGGTCTGCGGATCAACCGTAACGTTGTACCTGTTCCTAAGCAGTACGGGGATGTTACTCACATTGTGTAAGAGCTTCATTGATACACCCCCGTCTGAAGGATGCGTTGCTGTTTCTGTTTTGGGATGTGGATGGGACAGAAGAAGAAGGGTCGGGGTTGCTGCGTAGGATGTGGAAGGTTGAGGTGATGCGGAACCTTTTAAGTTCTCTGAATTTTGTGGGTATGGTGACGATGGTGTTGGAGTTAGTGGCGACACTGTGTTCTCAGACCTGTACGACTCGAATCTTGGACGTTTTCAAGGCATACCTAATATAGAAGGTTTTTCCTTATCCTCCTCCAATGGTCGCTTAACTCCTTCGGTGGCAGAAGGATCCTGATTGGATTCTCGAGTGCATCTTCCTACATCCGTGACGGAGGGTTTCATACTGGTCCCACAATCCCGTCCACCATCAGCCGATAAAGTTGAAGGTTCCAATGAGATGTCTCAAGCTCCTTCTGAAACCTCATCAAGTTCTATAAATTCTAGCTGGTTGAGGGTACCATTTCATTATTCTGGAAAAGAACAAGAGAAAATTAGTGAAATATAAGGAAGGACTTTTAAAAAATCGTATATTTGGCAAAAGCATTGCTTAAGAGCGTGTCACGGAAAAGATTGAGTCTCTAGAAAAATTCAGGTTCGCAAATCCATCAACATGTTGTATAAGTGGTCCCACAGGGTGTGGTAAATGTGTTTATGCTTAGTCATTAAAGATAAAGATGCAGTGTTCTCAAAACCTTCACATACAGTTATACAGTGCTATTCAGCCTACCAACTTATTTTTTACGATTACAGAGATGTTTTCATATTTCATAAAGGGATTTATGATGTTGGTTCATTAAAGAATGATAAACATACAATGATTGTGATTGATGATCTTAGTCTAGAAATAAATAAAATGATTGCTAAAACGTTTACAGTATTCTCCCACCATCTTAAAATAAGCGTGTTCTTCAACAACCAAAACCTATTTCTCAAGAACAAGTTTATGCGGGATGTTTCTTTAAGCACGCAGCATCTTGTCTTATTCGCTCAACATCGGGATATAATACAGATTTGTATATTAGCAGGTCAAATGTTTCCAGAACAGCGTAAGGCTTTTTTGGAAGTTTTAAACAAGCAACGAGTCGGTGATACGGGTATTTGCTCTGTCAACTTCACCCGCGTAACACTTTTAGGGTACTTCTACAAACAAATATATTCCCCAATGAGGCTGAAACAATATATAGACCAGAATGACGAAACGCGTAGTGAACTACCTCGAGTTTATTAAAACGTTCCCTCGGTTACCTACTACTCTTCACCGGATGTTTGTTAAAAACGTTGACCTTGACTTTTTAAAATGTATCTGTGAAGTCTGTCTCAATGTTCTAAAATGTAACGTTCCAATAACTGCATGCCAGAAGGGTCGTTTACTTCGCTACAAGATCATAATACGAATATTCGCTCGGAAAAGACAAGATGTGTTAAAGAAAAAACGTTTTGTTGAACTAAAAGTGGATCATTCCAGCCTGTTCTATTTTCATATTTAGCCCCTTTATTATATATATAATAAAGGGGCTCTTAAGGGGGGAGCTTATTGAAGTTTCCAAAATCGTTAATAAAATCGATAACGTAAATTTTGACAAATTGTTCATTTTCGATAATAGCAATACTCGTAATAGCGGATTTAAATTACGTGGCAGACGTTTCATTACTAACATCGCTAAAAACGTTTTTACCTTTAAAGTAATTGTTAACTGGAATAATCTTCCCGAGTCCGTCGTGAACTCTACCAGCGTTAATATGTTTAAAAACCGTTTAGACAGGCATTTCAAAAATATTAACGTCATTTAAAATAATAAAACAATTAGCAACAGGAGCTCTCGGGGTAATGGTCGAAGTTTGAGTCTGTTGACGATTAATGCCAGCTTGTGACATGCCAGCGTGATATGCCAGCAATAAAATTATATTATTAAAAAAAAAATAGACTAGCACGAACTTAGATGTAGCTCGTAACGTAAACTAACCCACTTTTTTGTTATACTCTTCATACTCTTTTTTTTCTTATCCACTTTACTTGCATGTTTGTAGTTTGCATGGTATGATTGTTTCTTTGAGTTAAGACTGTGTTTGCATGGTTTTTAAGCGTTCTTATTTTACTTCTTTTTATCTTTCACCCCTTTCCTATTCTCTTCAACTATTTTTCCGACTTGTCGGAAGTGGCCGGCGGATGATGATGGTGAGACTTTTTCTCTCTTTTTATGAATGAATGTTAACCCACGAATGATAGGTTTTGCTACTTACTTAACCCCTTATTCTCTTCTTTTAACCCCTACTCCCTTCTTTCTCTCGGGCTAACCTTAGAGTGAATCGTAGGGTTTTCGTTAGTCTTAGCTTCTGTAGATCTGTAGATCTACAGGGTGTCCCAAAAGTCTCCATACATAGGGAAAATTAGCACTTTGTTGCAAAATGTCTCCCAAAAGTCTCAATAGATAGCTAATATTTTGTTGTTTTTTTCAGATACTCTTTAAGAATGCCTTTGTCAAAAGAAGAACGTATTGCAATCATTCTCATGGCTGGATCGGGAAGCTGTCGCAAGGTTGCAATGAACTTCAACAGGAAACATGGCAAGCACATCACACACGACACTGTTGCCAAACTTACACCAAATGTGTTAACACGAGTTCACCATGAGTGGGAGAGACGCATTCGTGTGTGTTTACCAGAATGTTTTGTAAATAAAGTTACATTTTGCTAAAAAGTGCTAATTTTCCCTATGTATGGAGACTTTTGGGACACCCTGTAGTTTTATGTAATGAAGAAGGTTGTAGTGTTACAAAGAAGCATGAACTTCTGTAGACCACAGTAAATACAGACTTAAAAGAATGGAGAGCAAATTGTTGAATATATTAAATAAACAATTATATCGTGAGGAGAAAAGAATTTTATACCAAGAAGTTCTGAAATTTCTTTAAGAGTATGAAGATTATAAGAAACCATTATAAGAAACCATTATAAGAAACCCGTCGCTATCAAACATAGTGATGATACTGAACATGTTGAGACTATGAATGAACAACCCGAAGACACTGGTGGGAACTTCCATCACTTCCAGCAAGTGCTAAAAAATAGTCTCCCTAATACAATGAGGAATAAAGGCCGAAGTCTTTTTAATCAACCAAGTGGTGATCCAATTATACAGTGGTCTGCCACAGGTGAAGTTATTGCTGAAGGTTCAATGGTATAGGGTTCCAACATTCCTGAAATCACCTATGATTTGGTGAGAAAAAGGGAGATCACCCCTACCAGGGTGGGCCCATATTAAGGTTACAGGTTACAATGTTACAGCAGATGAACATTCCAAAAACAATGGTTTGTAACCAAAACGGAATAAAAGTTCTGAAACAGGCAGGTCAAATACCATACCAGAGTACCCTTCCAACAGGTGCAGCCGGTTTAAACCTACGAGAAAGTGTTGACTCGTCAACACTCGGCCATACCTACACTCCTCTAAAATACGTAATTGACGTATTATAGATTCGATATTACGATATTGTAACCCAGCTTCGTACGGTGGGGTTCAGAGGCCCTACAGAGGTACCTATACTGAAAAAGTAAAGAAAAAGTTTTTCAGAATTTTTTGCATGAACAGAATACTTATACAGTTCATAAGCCTGTGCGAAGAATGTATAAAACTACTAAAACAAAGGTACCACCGTTGAACACTGTATGTCAGACAGATTTGAATGATATGCAAAGGTACTCGAAGTATAATGATAGTTACAGGTATATTCTATTTATAATTGACGTTTTCTCCAGATACTTGTGGCTTGTACCTCTCAAAAATAAAAACCTAGATGCTGTTGCTAAAGCTACAGAATCTTTGATTTAAAAGGAATATAGAATCCCACACTATTTCTGTACAGATTTAGGGAAAGAGTTTATAGGTCGTTCTTTTCAAAACATGTTGGCGGAATTCAACATTAGTTGTTATAACAGTAACTCAGTGCATAAAGCGTCTTCAGCCGAAAGGGTGCAGCGATCCATCAAGGAGCTCATGCAGCGTTATTCTACCCACAAAAATACTTACAGATACATAGACATTTTGAGTCGGTTAGCATCATCCTACAATCGTTCTTATCATCGCATGATTGGGACATCTACTGAAGTTTTTAAAAAAGGCGTGTATACAGAACCGAAAAATAGGGTTAGAGTAGCACCTTTGGTAGAACGTTTCAAAATCGATGATGCTCTACGTGTTTCACAACCAGGGGGAAAGTTCAAGAAAGATTTTGAACAAGAATGAACACAGGAAATTTTTAAAGTCATCCATCAAACGTAAAAGAGGGGTAGTTATGTACGTTATGTACTATGGTTATGTTGAAGACCTACAGTAAGTGGTAAAAAAATTGAGGCGGTTTGCGGTTTCTATGGCGAGTTATCTGAGGAATTTCACAAGGTTACGTTCAATTTAAGGCAAACGATGATTAAAATTGAGAAAATCTTAGGAAGCAAAGGTTCGGAGAAACGAAAAATGTACTTGGGAAAATGGCTTGGTTACCCAGAAAGTTTCAACTCCCATATAAAAGCTAGTACATTAATGAGGAGACTCTAATAATATACCACACGTCACACTTCCCTTCTCAGCCGCGATGGGGATGTACCCCGAAAATACCCTGGCCAACTTCACAACAGATCTGTATAGGATATTGATTTGCAACGTGAGTCATACGAGGTGGGTTTGTGTGAATTTCAAATGAATGCCAAGCTTTTAAGCAGTTTGGAGAAACAAGTTGTTTTTATGGTTCTTAGAAAACGCGGTGAAGTTGAGAAAGCGGGTGCCCTAGGAGACAAGGCGCAGGATGTTCTTTCAGCATCATGGAGCGTCACCACATTTTGGTCGTCATGTTACGGATTACTTGAATCAGCGGTACGGGAATCGTTGGATTGGTCGTGCTGGTCTAATATCGTGGCCCCCGAGATCTCCGGACCTAACCCCGTTAGATTTCTCTTTATGGGTCCTTATGAAAGAGATGGTCTACAAGACCAAAGTACAAACGAGAGAGGAACTCTTGCGCCGGATTATGGATGCCGCTGCTTACATACGAGAACACGCCGAAATGATTCACTGGGCAGTGGACTCTTGTTTGGAACGAGCAAGACTGTGCATTGAAAACCGAGGCGGACATTTTGAACATTTATAAGGTGTATCTCATAAAATGTAGCAATAAATACATCAGATTAATACTCTCGTTTATTTTTTTCCGTGCACCTTAAAACGTCCGTAGCTCCGCAACGGTTGGAAATAGCTCCGATTTTGTATTAACTTTTTTACTTGATATCACCCCCCCCAAAGTATGGCAGACCAGTTGTGAAACACCCTGTATATCTGTATCCAAAAGTGCGAATAGCTCATTCAGATTGGACAGATTGTGAGGACGATTACCCAATCTACCCTGAAAGTAACTTTTTGTATACATTGATCAATCAGCGCGACGTATATTTAAATCAGCTGAATGTTTCCAAAGGTTCGAATTATTACCATTACCGTGCATACTTAGAGAATGTTCTAAATTATTCAAAATATGCCAACGAAACCCATTTGTGTGCCTTGAAGCAGATGTGAAAGAGAAATTTTAAAAATCGAAAAAAAAATTATTGTTATGCACATCTTCACAGCGATTACGTTTTCAAGAGGCGTTTGGTGAACACTGTTGAGATGAAGAATTAAAATCACCCGCACAACCCCCGAGGTATGCTTAAACTTGCCTGCGGAAGGTGAAGTTGCCTCTAAACCATTCGTTCCACGCATTATTGAGACGTAACTCAGTGTAGAACGCGTAAAATTATCCGCGGTTAAACAAATGGAGAGTGAAAGATTATTGTTGAGATCGACGGCTAAATACCCGAAAGGATGCACTCTATTAAACTGTTAACTGTCATGTCTAGTTTATATTCGAAACAGCTCGATAATGCTGTTTTGAGAAATTTGCCACAGAGAATACTCGTGGCAATGGTTACCGTGCCACTATTTCAGGCAAATATAAAAAATCCTCATTCAAGATTGAAATTTTTAACTTGAAGAGTACAGCATTGATGTTCAATGGTGACTGTGTCGGTACGATGAAATTTCATTGTGTTCGCCTTCCACAACTTATTTCTTCATACAACGGATGTAACGATGTTCGAAAAGGGATATCACTGGATGACTATACAGGGTGATACATAAATGTTTCATAAATCGCAGGGTGTATTCTTGACACAAAAGTAAAGAAAAAATACCATATAAACATACGGCCAGAAACCCGTAGGTTTCGAGCTATAGTCCGCCCGTTTAACGAGGGAATATCTCGATGCTGTGTGTCCTGACAGGTGGATAGGACGCGGTGGTCCTATTCCGTGGCCTCACAAAATTTAAATCCTCTCGATTATTACTTGTGGGGTCATTCAAAAAAACTAGTTTATGTTACAGAAGTACGCGCACGTGATGAATTGTAGCAATGAATTCGAGAAAATTGCGAAACGATCCGCAATACGGCAGGAAATTTTTAGTGTGTCAGTCACTGGTGCGACGTGATGAGGCATACATTCAAGAAGTAGGAAAGAGTTTCGAACATTTACTTTAATAAAGCAAATGTATCACACTGTGTATTTGTATAAAATGTAAAAAATCTTCAGGAGTTTAATTTTTTGTCGCGTGCTATAGCTCGAAACCTACGGGTTTCTCGACCTATATTTATATGGGCTTTCTCCTTTACCTTTGTCTCAAGAATACACCCTGCTATTTATGAAACATTTATGCATCACCCTGTATAAATGCCTTTGATATTTCCGCTGATTACTGCTCGGCTGCTTACACGCACTTAAATCCTCAAAAACAGGGACATGGGCATTCAAATTAGAATTTAGCAAACCTTTAACAAAACTTATTATTGTATTATATCCAGAATCTTAAGGCCTGATTAAAATTGACAGGGTTAGATTAGTGATGATGGATTTTTAATTAACGCGCTCACAATTCAGAGGGTAATGAAGAATTACTGTATGCGAAAAATTTTCATAGGATGAAGTGTTGGACCTGCCGAAGATAAAAGACCACGTTGGATTTATACGAAACATTGATTTCTCGACAGGACCGGAGATTCATTGGGTGGGTATGGATTTCAAAAGAAGGCAGCAAAAATTATGTTACTGTGATTCCCTTGGGATGTCTATGTTTCATGACTGAAGCATAGCAAAATTCCTAAAACTGCATGTACCTCTCCCTATTCTTCAGTACATTTTGAAGCATCTTACACTACATAATCTTTTCAAAATTTAAAAAATGGCAACAAGTTCAAAAGCCTCGACGTCCCCTGAGGAGGGCACCATAAATTTCCATTGCTGGCTCCCCCGCTGCAGATACTTGGAAAGCAAACCGGGTCAGCAGGGCTGGATCTATTACCACCCATTTGAGATGTTCTAGACCTCTGTTTAATTCATTTTTTCATAAATTTCTAAGACATTTGTGGCCTTTCGTCAAATTTTCAATTTGTTGAACACCACCTCCCCTCCGATAAACCTCACCTTCTTTCCTTCGCTGAAAGTCAGGTGTCTGGGACGATTGACAGGAACCCCTTTTCTGTACCCTCTTACTTTCTCTATACTCAATTTCACTCCAAATTTGGATTTTGCATATGTGTACACAATGACCTAAATTGTTCTCGTATTCCCGAACTCGAACCCTCCGAATTCTATACTCTCTGGCTACGGCTTACATACCACTCTCAAAATAAATACATCTGTGCTGTCTACCTTTCTCGAAATTCTACTGACGACAAAAAATTATTTGACTACATCACTTCCAAAGTGGAATACTTTCTATCCCACTCTCCTTTTGCTGAAATCTCCATTTTAGCATTTTAGGAGATTTCACTGTTCACCACCACCTTTGGCTTTCCTCCCATTTCACTACCATCCCTGGTGAACTAGTTTACAACTTTTCTATCATATATGACCTAGAGCAGATTGTACAGCACCCTACTCGAATCTCCAATCGCCTTGGAGATAGGCCCAACATTCTAGATTTATTTCTTACCTCTCATCTTTCTTCTTACTCTGTGAAAAGTTTTTCTCCGTTGGGCTCCTCCGACCACAGTCTTATTTCTGTTTCCTGTCCTATCGCTCCAATTCGGCCTTTGGATCCTCTCAATAGGAGGTGCCTTTGGCACTTTGGCGCCGCTGATTGGGAAGCCCTTAGGCAGTACTTCCGTGTTTTCCCATGGAAAAATTGCTGTTTCCGTGGCCAGAGTCCCTCCGGGTGTGCTGAGCGCATCACAGAGGTGATTCTTTCGGGCATCGAGGTGTACATTCCATATTCCATATTTAGGTAAGAATCTCTCCAATAACTGTACTTCCTCTATTTTCCCTTCTCTTTTCCATTACGACAGCTCAGTTTCTGTCTCTTCTCCTGATAAAGCTGAACTCCTCGCTCAAACTATCACCTCCAACTCAACTCTAGACGATTCCGGTGCTGTTCCTCCATCTCTTCCTCTCTCTGACTTTATTATGTCTAAAATTAGAATTTCTCCTAAAGATGTTCTTTCTTCCCTATCTAGGCTCAACTCTGGGAAGGCGTACGGTCTTGATGTTTTTCCTCCTGTTGTTCTTAAGAACTGTGCTTCTGTGCTGACACCCTACCTAGGCAAACTCCTTCGTCTTTATCTTTCATCTTTTACTTTTCCTTCCTGTTGGAAGTTCGCTTTCACTCAGCCTGTCCCAAAGAAGGGTGACCGTTCTCAATCCTCCGCCTATCGCCCAATTGCTTTGATTTCTTGCCTTTCTAAGATTTTTTAATTTATCCTCAATAGATTCTTAAACACCTCTCTTCTCACAATCTTCTTTCAGATTGTTAGTATGGGCTCCGCGAGGAACGCTCTACTGGCGATCTTCTTCCATATCTTTCTTACGCTTGATCATCTTCCTTTTGGGGTTTCGGTGAAACTTTTGCTGTTGCGCTAGACATATCAAAAACTTTAGATAGAATCTGGCACAAATCTTTCATTTCGAAACTGCCCTCCTACGGTTTCTATCCTTCTATCTGTGCATTCCTCTCTGATTTCGTTTCTGGCCGCTTTGTAACTGCGGTTGTAGGACTCTCTCCTGTCACCCACTCTTTTCCTTTAATCTATCAATGAAATAGTAAGTCGCACTTCCAGATCTATTCACACCTATGCCGATGATTCCATTCCTCACTTATCCACCCGCTTCGCAAATCGCTCGTGTCAACAGTTGTTCCATGTTTCGAGTAGGACGGCATGGTACACCTGATAAATGATCTTTCTGCCATCTATAATTGAAGCATAGAAAACCTTGTGGCTTTTAATGCCTCAAAACTGCAGTACTCATCTGTCTACTGTTCACAATCTTCCACACGATTATCTCCTTACCTTCAACAACACACAACTCAATCCTTCCTCTTCTCTAAACATTTTTGGCGTTTCCTTTTCTCGAGATCTTTTCTGGAAAGGCCACATATAATCTCTTTTCAAAACAGCTTCTCAGAGGTTAGTTGTGTTGTACCGCCTCCGCAGTTTCTTCAACCCCATTTAGTTGCTGTCTGTATATAGGAGTCTTGTCCACCCCTGTATGGAGTGCGCTTCTAATGTCTGTCTTCAATCCCTCTCTCTTCGCCGCAATGTTACCTCACTCTGTCTTTACTATTGCTATTATGACGGACATTGCTCTTCTGAACTCTCTAACTGCATGCCTCCTCTTTTAAAGAGAGCACGCAGTAACAGACTTTCTACTCATTCGTATTCCTTTTCTATCCAACTCTCTAACGCCGGAGTTAATCGGTATTTTTAATATTTCATCTACTCAACCGTTCAACTCTGGAACAATCTTCCTCAAACCCTCTTTTTCCTGTCTATGACATTCTATCTTTCAAACACAGAGTGTCCACACACCTAGAAAAACCTGGACCTTGATTTTGGCTATCTTCTTCGTCTATTGAAGGGGTGGGGGCGCTTTTTCTGCCGGTATTCGCTCTTGTCCCCTACTTCCTGTTTAAAAAAAATTTATATCGAATCCTTATCAACATCAGAGTATTTATAGTAATGTATGGGGTCAATACTGTCTGCGTTTTCGCTGTACATGTTAAAGGGTTAATCTTTTGTCAACTTTTTGGAATTTTTAGCAAATGATATTCATGCTAAAATTATGAATTTGATGAATTATCTCCTTCCGCTTGTGACTAAATATCAATGCATATTATAGTAAGAATGAAATGTTTTTAATTATATTTATATTTCTTTTGTAACCTCGTAACCTCTGGACAGAAATAACAATTCTTAAGGCTGTAATCATTACATGTGTAAGTCTTATATATGTATTCTCTGCATGATTGAATTGATGTAACCTTTTAAAATATATTTCCACATCAATGCAATTTCTTCCAATTTAATAAAGAAATATCTGATTTTTTGTATTTAAAAAAAACAACTTGAATAACACCAAACATTTTAGACTTCTAATATATATATAATATAAAATGTTCGGCAAAAAAATAAAAAATAAAAATATATATATATATATACAGGGCGTCCCAAAAAAATGTATACACACTTTAACAGCTGATAGCTCAATTGATGTTTCTTTCTTTCCAAGTTAAACCCATTAGAATTAATAATGGCAGTCAGACTAAGCTTTGAACAAAGGAAATTCATTCTAAAATGCTACTGGAAGTGTGAAAACGCAGTTGAAGTGCAAAGACAGTTTAGGAGGGAGTTTCAAACAGATCCACCAACGCGACTTACCATCACTCGAATTAGAGATAAGTTTGAAGCCGATGGAACTGTTCAGAATGTCCACAAGAAGCGTTCCGGAAGACCACGGACATCGACAAGCCCCACAAAGCAAGAAAGAGTACTGGAAACGTATCACCAAAGTCCAAGAAAATCTGTGCGGCAAGCGAGTCGTGAGGTAGGAATTTCAGAATCGTCTGTCCAACGCATTTTGAAGCGCTGTCAATGGAAAAGTTACATTCCAAGATTAGTCCATGCTATAATGAAGATGATCCGGACCGAAGAGTGGAGTATTGCGAGTGGTACTTGGCACGATGTAGATGTGGACTGGACGAAGGGGTTTCGTAGAATACCCTCCGCGTTCACCAGACCTCACACCACTAGACTTTTTTTATGGGGATACTTAAAAGACAAAGTCTACGCTATAAAACCTGCAACAGTCGCTGAATTGAGAGCAGCCATTGAACGAGAATGCACACAAATACCAAACGAAATGTTTCGTGATGTTTGCGATTCCATTGCTTCGCGTTATCAGCAGTGCCTGGACCAGAACGGACGTCGGTTTGAAAACAGGCGTTGACAAAACAATTAAATAATGTCTGTAGATTCTATTACATTTTGAAAATGAAATGTATTTTAATAAACACTGCCTTTATAATTATTTAAAGTGTGTATACATTTTTTTGGGACGCCCTATATATATATATATATATATATATATATATATATATATATATATACACACCGGGTGTCCGAGAATTATCTGTACAATTTTTGGCTGTTATTAAAAGTCAACCATGAAGTGTAGAAATTCCAGTGTTGTCCCATTTTACAGAAAATCTCATTAAGTTTTTTCTGATACCACGTTTTGACAAGTTTTTTAGAAATGTACGGGTGACAGACATTGATGATTTAAAAGCAAGAATCACAGCTGCTATTGAGCGAATTGATGTGGATATGCTGCAGCGTACATGGCAACATTTGGAGTATCGATTGGATGTTTCGCGAATCACTAATGGTGCACATATCGAATGTTTGTAACAACGTTACTTTAATAAAAGAAACTTTTGAAAATACAGATTCTAAATAATCTTGTTTAAGAATTTTACGTGTGTTATCAAGAATTTTATTAAAAGATGAAATTGTACAGATAATGTTCGGACACACTGGAATTTCTAAAACACTTGTCAAAACGTGGTATCAGAAAAAACTTAATGAGATTCTCTGTAAAATGGGACAACACTGGAATTTCTACACTTCATGGTTGACTTTTAATAACAGCCAAAAATTGTACAGATAATTCTCGGACACCGTGTACCTATATATACAGTATATATATATATATATATATATGCATATATAACTGCAATGACCGCGCAGTATATAAATGAATAGAAACGACATAAGTGTTAAGGAACGTTTCTGCACACGAGGAGGAGAGATAACGAATAATGAAAAATGAGGCGAACCGCCCAGGAATCGAACCCAGGGCCTTCCAATTGCCGGTCGGACGCTCTACCATTATGCTACGGACCTCACTCAATCACAAATCGAAATTCTCCCACATAGGGCAGAAACCAATGCCCTGAGAGGGCACCCTCGCAAATCGTGAATATGCGCATATAACTGCAATGACCGCGCAGTATATAAATGAATAGAAACGACATAAGTGTTAAGGAACGTTTCTGCACACGAGGAGGAGAGATAACGAATAATGAAAAATGAGGCGAACCGCCCAGGAATCGAACCCAGGGCCTTCCAATTGCCGGTCGGACGCTCTACCATTATGCTACGGACCTCACTCAATCACAAATCGAAATTCTCCCACATAGGGCAGAAACCAATTCGTTATCTCTCCTCCTCGTGTGCAGAAACGTTCCTTAACACTTATGTCGTTTCTATTCATTTATATACTGCGCGGTCATTGCAGTTATATGCGCATATTCACGATTTGCGAGGGTGCCCTCTCAGGGCATTGGTTTCTGCCCTATGTGGGAGAATTTCGATTTGTGATTGAGTGAGGTCCGTAGCATAATGGTAGAGCGTCCGACCGGCAATTGGAAGGCCCTGGGTTCGATTCCTGGGCGGTTCGCCTCATTTTTCATTATTCGTTATCTCTCCTCCTCGTGTGCAGAAACGTTCCTTAACACTTATGTCGTTTCTATATATATATATATATATATTAGGGTGTTTCAGGTCGACCCTAGAAATACGGAATTTGAAGTCTGTATTTGGTATTTGAATTTAAATATATTTAAATATATTATATATTTCTAGGTTCGACCTGAAAAACCCTGTGTATATATATATATATATATATACAAGACGCGGCGTATAAGACGACCCCCAAATTTTCAAGTTAAAATGTAGGTTTTGGGCTATACTCGCCATATAAGATGACCCCCACCCTAATGGTGCACTTCATTCGGGGAACCAAATGAGCCAGTGAGGAATTACTGCTCCAATACTACTTTCGTTCACTAGGCCTACCACTAGTCACTGACCAGCGGAGCAGTGCTGTTAAGTAACACAGTCTACCTAAGCTAATGGAAACTACAAAAATATATACTTATTTAGTGTCAGTGCGAAGTGTATTATGATATAGCTTTGCTTATTTGATACAAGGCCAATTCCCTTCTTTTTATGGCAAGACGTTGTCAATTAACTAGCTGGAGATTCTAATAATGTTACCCTGGAAAACGCGAGTAAAAAAGTGACTGCTCGCACCTCTGTGAAACCTGTGATTGGCTAAGCTGACATTTGCATTTTATTGTCGTCATGCAATCATACCACATATTATTTAAGGTTAGACAACTTTCATTACACTGCACTTTTATTATTTTATTATAATAATGTGAATTAAGTTGAGTTTCAGTAGAAAATATTTGTGGCAGGAGTTACCGAGGCGGGGCTTAGCCTACCGTACACAATCCATCAACCATCACCCATGTTAACAACTTACCGTACACCACAGGATTTAAGGTTCACATTTTATACCTAGTGTATAAGACGACCCCTAGTTTTGGGGGATTTTTTTTAAGCTTCAAATGTCGTCTTCTACGCCAGCATATACGGTATATATATATATATATATATATATATATATATATATATATATATTACAAATCAGAATGGTCCCCTGAGAAACTTATATGTTACACACACACCGGAACAAGGAACTCTTCTGGGGAAACTAAATCTACTAATCTACTATAGTCTGAGTAAGTAATGGTAAATGACAAATACTATAGTTTTCATTTTTTGGCGATGGAAGCCCAACGTGGGCAATGGATCACTTGGAAAGAGGGCCCAAAACATAGCTTCCCTCACCAGCTATCTACTAAGCCTAGATTGTGTCCCAAAGCTGGAACCTTTCTGCTTGGGAATCCATAATGAAAAAGAAAAACTATAGTATTTGTTATTTACAATTACTTATTCAGACTATATTGAATTTAATTTTCCCAAAATAGTTCCTTGTTCCATGCACGGTCTGTGTGTATATATATATATATATATATATATATATATATATATATATATATATATATATATATATATATATATATGTGTGTTTTATATATATATTATTTTAAGTTGCTTTTTCTTGTAAGAAAGAAGTGAATGAGGCTTCGTGCACAAATAAAAAGTAAAGTAACGAATAGAAAAATGTCGATAAAAATGAATAGTTACTTACATAGCTTCAAGAGCATTCGTTTCTACTTCTTTCAAGAGGTCGGAATCAAGTAGAACCCCATTCGCCAAGACATATTAGACATATTCAAGATGCTCGCAAACTTGGGCTATAATCATGAAACCGGAAAAATGTATAGAATAAATCGCATGTTTTTAAAATCTTATAAATGAATTACTGCAGAAATTTAATCAACTATAAAAAATACTTACGGTACGTGTCACATCATTCATATTGGGGTATGCAGGGTGTGCCGAACGCACGAGGTCGATAGCACAGTTTTCAGATGTATGACCAAATACAGTTTCGGATGAATGCCAAATCCCCGTATTACTACAATATTCTCTGTTCTGAATACGAGGCCTATAAATAAATTGGATCGAAAGCGTATATAAAATGTTTGGAAAAGTTGAATCATTACGGTAATTCATTAATTAATATATTAAAATCTATCAATTTAATGAAATGAACTACCGTATTTGACGGCTTACAAGACGCTGCGCCGTGAAAGACGCACCTTAATTTTGGAAAGGTAAATTCAAGAAAAAAGTTTTTGATGCACTTTATTGTTAATACAATGGATATGTAAAATTCAATAAAAAGAAAACCCAAAAGCCAATAAAGAAAGATAATATGATTATTACTCTTATTATTTGTTATTAATCAATTAATTAATTGATGTGCTGTATTGCCACTTTCGGCTTCTAAGACGAAGGGCGATTTTTTAAGGTATTTATAAGGAAAAAAGTGCGTCTTATAAGCCGACAAATACGGCATATATATATATATATAAAGAAAGAAAGGGTATTTTGAATCAGTTGAAAAATTAATATTAAACTGATTTTGCTGTAAGAATGAAGAATGAAATATTTTTAAAATGAATGGCACGTCGCACTCGTGAAAAATAATGAAAGGAGAAATTTTATATAATATCCAATACCGTCACTGAATTTAAAATCTGGTAAATAAATTTTCGCGCATTTAAACAAATTTGGAAGAAGAAAACTTACATTAAAAATTCGTCGGCGGTAGAGTTAGACATGGTGAATTTATCACAGACAAACTACGGTATATGCACTTAAATCACTGCTGAAACATTCACAGATGAACGCCAAGGTGGTTCGAGCTGTTTATATATGGTTTGGTTTGTGACTCCGCCCACAAAATTTTGTTATATTTCCCTTGTTACCAGGGGAGAATAAGTTGGATCATTACATAATTAAATTTTGTTGACAGAGTAATTCTAAAGAAATGTTTTTAATATGCATTACATAACTTTTCAAAACGCTTGTCGCAACTTTTTAAATAATACCTAATTTATGTGTAAACGATGAATATTTTTGTAAAACGAATGTTCAGTTCTGATGAATAATGATGTAAAATGCATGTTCAAATCTGCGGAATATTGTAGTAAATCTCATGTTCAACCCTGTGCCTAGACAGCGACCCATTTTGTTTAATGACAAAGATTTATATATACATAAAATACTGTTTTTAAAGTCCCGGATATACTATACTATATATATATATATATATATATATATGATGTAAAATAAAGCACTGTCGCGACGAAATATATATATATTTTTTTTTAACTGCAAACGACACAGTATAATTAATGTAAAGAACAACGCTTGCTTAGAAGAGTGTCAGCACAAGAAAAGGAAAGAAAACGAGCAATGAAAAATGAGGCACTTCCCTGGAATCGAACCCGGGATCATACAATTGCTGTTGGATATGATAACCACTACACCAAGGTTCTCGACCAATCAGAACTCGTAATTCTCCAACATACGAGCGGAATCGAATGCCATTTTGAGGGCTCGTTTTCTCGTTTTCTCGTTTTCCCTCCTCTTCTTGTGCGGACACTCTTCTAAATAAGCGTCGTTCTTTATATATATATATATATATATATATAATATATATATATAACAAATGAATAATGGAATAACATTTATTACAACAAAGCTTCGTTGATCTTCCTTGTTACCAGGAAAAAAATATTATTTATATATATATATATATACACACATATATATATAACAGGAAAAGACAGAATGCCGGAAATATATGCAACACAACATTACGTACATCACCCTTATATTCAACACCACCCACCAATAATACAACAACCACAATGGTATCACGGGCCGCAACCCCAATACTCCCAAATGCAGCGGCCCAACCAATAACATCAAACAGGACCCGACATCGACCAAGAAACGACCATTATTTAGGAAAATCGAACATGAAGATTAGAAACTTGGTAAATGTATTATACTTAAATATACAAGGTCTCTATACTGACCATGCAGACTGCAAATTACAATACTTGCAAAATTTAGCACGGAAACCAGCATATATATATCATATGCCTAATGGAAACACACTTACATAAGCGCGAAAAAAGGCTGTGAAAACCGCATCGAGAATACCGAAATAGCATTCTTGGACTACAACATATACAGAGCAGATAGAGTGGCTAGACGAGGGGGAGGGTGTTGTATCTATATGAAAAACACATACACATGTGAGGTGAAGGTAAACAAATCAAACAACACAGTCGAAATTATTATTTTAGAAGTAAAAGAACTGAACCTAACCATTATGGACGTCTACAGACCACCAAACACCACAAAAAGTTAATTCCAATTTGCTACTAATGAAATAGAAAACATGTTAAAATTACTTGAAACTTCAGCAACAAATATTTTAATTTGTGGAGATTTTAATTTCTCATTCATAACATGGAAAAAAAAAAGACGAAGTCTTATATATTGAGAAGTTTCATGGCAACATTAGAAAAGATAGAACCCAAGCAATAATGCTATTAGATATGATGGAACATTACGCCCTTGCTCAGGAAATCTGTGAAGCCACGAAGAAAGAGAACGTTTTGGATTTAATTATGACAAATAACAATGAGATAATAATAAATAAAAAGGTAACTCACATAAATTTCTCCGACCATAAACTAATCGATATACAATTGAAGTTAGCACCCATAGGTCCGGAAACCCATCCCAAAGAGGCAGAAGGAATATTTGAAGGCTTAAACATAGATTCAAAGAAAGTAGATTGGGAAAGTGTAAATAAAGAGTTAAAGGAAGTAAATTGGGAATTGCTACTTCACAAGAAGACTCCAGAACAAATACTAGGTATAGTGGAGACTGAAGCATGTTCTCAGAGACAAAAAAGAAAACGTAGCAAGTTCAAGAGAAAAATCAGGACACTATTTAGACAAGAGAAATAAATCGTAAAACATCTCCACAGATGCAAAACTGATGCAAGGAGACTCAAACTAGAGAGGAAATTAGGCGAATAGAAATGGACCTAAGGCAAACATTCATACATAAGACAAACGAGGAGGAAAACAAGGGAGCAGAAAACAAAAAATAACCCAAAATACTTCTACCCGTTTGCGAAAAGGAAAATGCAGTGTAAAGAGAGTATTCCGTTTATAGACGGGGAGGCCAAACACAAAAATGACCCCCAAAAAAAGAGCGAACTGCTTAAGGAACAATTTAACTCTGTGTTTCGCATCCCTAATCCGAGATGAAAGTGGCGAATTTTTCGACATTGATACAAATCAGCCAAGGACAAATTCTGGCACAAACCTATTAATGGACTAAGAGTTCTCGGAAGGAGATGTAATTAAGGTTCTATCACAAATGCGAGACAATTCGGCACCAGGGCCAGACACATGAGGTGCCACGTTTCTGAAGAAATGTAAAGAAAGTATTGCCAAACCGATATACTTACTATGGAGAAAATCACTCGACACAGGACAAATTCCACTCCCCTTAAAGAACGCGAACATTGCCCCCTTATTCAAAGGTGGTAACAGAGCAATGCCCACAAATTATCGGCCGGTAGCTCTCACCTCACACCTTATAAACTGCTTTGAACGTATAATTAGAGGCAAAACTACCTACTACCTACAAGAAAAAGACTTATACAACCCAAATCAACGTGGTTTCAGGGCTGGAAGATCATGACTATCACAGTTATTAGACTACCAGGAGAAAATATTAGAAACATTGTGTCGAGGACAAAATATAGATGTAATATATACGGACTTTGCTAAAGCCTTCGATAAATGTGACCATAGAATTATAGCAGACAAACTTAAGAATACAGGAATTACTGGAAAGCTAGGAAGATGGATATTTAATTTCTTGACGCAAAGAACACAGAATGGCGGTAAATGGAGTTAAATCGGATGTCTCGGAAGTAGAGAGCTCTGTCCCACAAGGGACAGTACTAGCTTCTTTGCTGGTCATAATACTGATTGCAGATATTGATGCAGATATCAATGACAGTATTGTATCATGTTTCGTAGATGACACAAAGATATGCAAGGAAATATTGAACGAAGTGACATAGAAAGCTTACAAAACGACATTGAAAAATTATTCCAGTGGGCAGAATACAACAATATGAAGTTCAACGAAGAAAAATTCCAATTTCTAAGATATGGCAGTAACAAGGAGCTACAGAATAAAGGATACAAACTCTGTAAACCAAACAGATAACACCAAATCCACAAGTCAGGGATCTTGGAGTAATAATGTCGTCGGATGCAGAATTCAGAGAGCACTATAACATCAAAATTGCAACGGCTAGGAAAATAATGGGAATCATCTGGAAGGGCTTCCGCAACAGAAAAGCAAACATCATACTCAAATTATGGAAGAGTCTAGTCTTACCAATAATTGAGTATTCCTCAGTACTCACAAGCCCATACAGAAAACGAGATATTTCGAACATTGAAGCTATACAAAGGACTTTTACGTCTAAGATAGAGGAAACGAAAGGTGAAGACTACTGGTCTCGACTACAATCCCTGGAATTCTACTCTCTGGAAAGAAGACACAATAATATACATATGGAAAATACTTGAGGGCTCTGTCCCTAACCTTAGAAATGAAATAGAAACAAACTGGAATGAGAGAAGAGGCAGATTTTGTACGGTCCCAGCTGCTGTGGGACAGGGGGCCATGAAAACAAGGATGGAAAATACTCTCAGAATACAAGGCCCAAAGCTTTTCAATGCCCTACCAAAAGAAGTGAGGAATCTCCAGCACACCGACCTGAATAACTTCAAGAACCAGCTGGACAAATTCCTGCGCAAAGTCCCTGACCAGCCATGTGTGGCCGGTTACGATGGCAGGAGGAGATCAGACAGCAATTCCCTCCTTCATCAAATCCCGCAAATGAGGCGAGATGCTGCAGAGGGGTCGACCGCAGGACGATCCTGAACCGTCGTTCGAACTCGCATAAAGAAACATAAAAAGAAATGTATGTACTCGTATATATATATATATATATATATATATATATATATATATATATATATATATATATATATATATATATATATATATATATAGGGCCGGATCTAGAAATTGCGAGGCCCTAGGCCTATATGTATGAAAATATGGACTTAATTATCGGTACTACACCAGCAATATTAGAATCCCGCATAGACAGAACTATGCCAGCACTTAAAAATTAAACCAAACCAAAATAATCACGCATGGAAATTGTATAAGAAATATAAATAAACCATACAAATAAGTATAAATTATAATATGAATCAAGATTTGTATCGAAAATATAAGACAATGATTTCTAAGATTTATATAATATTATAGGTAATGACTTTCCATAGTATACAAACGTTTTTCATATGTGATGTATAAGAGATGCTGACATTTCATTGTTTATAATAGTGAGCGATCGACTTATCAGGCTAAATATTAATGCTTTAATATTTGGTTCAGATGCTCCTTGAATATTACAGCAATGCTTTTCTACTTTTCTTCGAGCTAAACTCTTCAATTAATTGAGAATAATCTAATGAATTTGTTATATCGTTTTCTATTGATAACATAGCTAATGATTGCAATCTCGCTTGAGACATGGTGGAACGCAAATATGTTTTAATAAGTTTGAGACGCGAGAAACTTCTTTCAGCCGAAGCAACAGTAACTGGGATGGTTAATACTATTCGAAGTGCAACATAAACATTAGGATAAATCTCACTTAGTTGTTTTTGCACTATATAAACAAGGGCATTTCCGAGATCTGTTTTCTCAGGTATAAACCTGCAAAGTACTTTAAGTTCTTCATAGAGTTCTAAATCATTAATATCACTTGAACAGAACGCGCAAAACGGCTTGAGCGATTCCCCCTTTGGCGCGAGGCCCTAGGCGATCGCCTAGTTCGCCTATAGCTAAATCCGGGCCTGTATATATATATATATATATATATATATATATATAGAGAGAGAGAGAGAGAGAGAGAGAGAGAGAGAGCGAGTTCTAAAATTACCTCGTAAACTTATATATGAACGCAATATCTAAACAAAAATTATGCGATATTTAACAATTTTATTTATACAGGAACAATAAGAAAAGCAACAATAATTGTTTATTTTAGATATTCAAAGTGTCTTCTTTCAACTTGAACACATTGTTCACAACATCCAACTACTGATCGACAGACATTTAAAAGTTTACCAGGTAATTTTAGAACACCGGATATATATATATATATATATATATATATATATACTGTATATCTACAGATCTACAGAAGCTAAGGCTAACAAAGACCCAAAGATCCACTCTAAGGTTAGTTCAAGAGAAAGAAGAGAGTAGGGGGTTAAAAGAAGAGAATAAGGGGTTAAGTAAGTAGCAAAACCTATCATTCGTGGCTTAACATTCATTCAGAAAAAGAGAAAGAAAGACTCACCATCATCATCCGCCGGCCACTGCCGACAAGTCGGAAAAATAGTCGAAGAGAAAAAGAAAGGGGTGAAAGATGAAAAGAAGTAAATTAAGAACGCTTACAAACCATGCAAATACAGTCTTAACTCAAACTGTCATACCATGCAAACTACAAACATGCGAGTAAAGAGAGGATATATTGCATGTTGCCCATATTACATATTGCCCATTTCTATCTCAGTAATTTCGACCGGTAGGGTGTATTTACTCGGGTGAGGGGGAGGAGATGATTCTGAATGAATGCCTGTTGTATTATTATTATTGTATGTATATATATGCGTATATACATGGTGTATGTTAAGTAACTTCCTATTTTGAAAATCATATAACTTCACTATTTCTTAATCATTTCAATGAAACAAACTGTAAATTATTAAGTATTTATTGAGGTTTCTGTATTTTTTGATTGATATAATTGAGGCATTAATTGAGGTTTTCGTTTTTGTTTTCGTTGGATGTATTACAAATTTCCAGGACAATGGATTGGAAGACTTGGTGCGCATGGAAATGTGATAACGCAAGAGCATATGTGGAAGTGTGAAGTGCATGTGAATGTTTGTGAATGAAAACCCCAATAAATACTGAATAATTTACAGTTTCTTTCATTAAAATTGAGTAAGAAATAGGGAAGTTATGCTTTGAGTGTTACTTTGTACGAGTTCGAACAACGGTTCAGGATCGATCCACGATCGACCCCTCTGCAGCATCTCGCCTCATTTGCGAGATTTGGTGAAGGAGGGAATTGCTGTCTGATCTCCTGTTCTCGTAGCCAGCCACACATGGATGGTCAGGGACTTTGCACAGGAATCTGTCCAGCTGGTTCTTGAAATTATTCAGGTCGGTGTGCTGGAGATTCCCCGCTTCTTTTGGTAGGGCATTGAAAAGCTTTGGGCCTCGTATTCTGAGGGAATTTTCCATCCTCGTTTTCATGGCCCCCTGTTCCACAGCCAGCAGCTGGGACCGTACAAAATCTGCCTCTTCTCTCTTTCCAGTTTGTTTCTATTTCATTTTTAAGGGTATAGGAATTTTAAAATAGGGAGTTACTTATCATACACCCTCTCATATATATATATATATATATATATATATATATATATATATATATATTATTTGCTTTTATTAGTTTCTAGCAACTTGTAATGAAAGCTTAATGACCGTTGCGATAATTCATGATAGAATAAAAACACATAATTAGACTCTGAACATGCATATTTCGTTCTTTTTGAAAACCTAATTCCGTTTAGCCTAATTAGCAATTAATTTGAAGACTTACACTAAACCTTTGATAGCTTAGCAGAGTGACGATAATTTTGATAAACTGAATTGTCAATCACCAGATGTTTTATAATGTTTAATAAAAGAGTAATGCTCGTGACTATATATTTGGGGCGTGAAAATATTTTAAAATACAAATATATATATATATACATTCAACTGCAAAGAACACGCAGTATAAATAACGTAAAGAACGACGCTTGTATAGGAGATATTCCGCGCAAGACGAGAGAGAGAAAACGGAACAAATGAAAAATGAAGTACCACCTGGGAATCGAACCCGGGATCTTCCGATTGCCGGTCAGACGCGATACCATTACACCATGGACTCCACTCTTCCAAATGCCGTAATTCTTCTACATACTCGCAGAAACCAATGCCCCAAGGGGGCACCTCCCGCATGCCGTAACATTATATACATTCAACTGCAAAGAACACGCAGTATAAATAACGTAAAGAACGACGCTTGTATAGGAGATATTCCGCGCAAGACGAGAGAGAGAAAACGGAACAAATGAAAAAATGAAGTACCACCTGGGAATCGAACCCGGGATCTTCCGATTGCCGGTCAGACGCGATACCATTACACCATGGACTCCACTCTTCCAAATGCCGTAATTCTTCTACATACTCGCAGAAACCAATGCCCCAAGGGGGCACCTCCCGCATGCCGTAACATTATATACATTCAACTGCAAAGAACACGCAGTATAAATAACGTAAAGAACGACGCTTGGGGCATTGGTTTCTGCGAGTATGTAGAAGAATTACGGCATTTGGAAGAGTGGAGTCCATGGTGTAATGGTATCGCGTCTGACCGGCAATCGGAAGATCCCGGGTTCGATTCCCAGGTGGTACTTCATTTTTTCATTTGTTCCGTTTTCTCTCTCTCGTCTTGCGCGGAATATCTCCTATACAAGCGTCGTTCTTTACGTTATATATATATATATATTATTATATATGTATATAATTACGTTAATATGAAGAGAAATTAAGATAAAAAATGGATCTTAACATTTATTGTGAAATGAGTTGAGATAATTTTGTATTTGATTTTACTGAGAACGAGATATGTTTATTGAGGTGTAAATGTGCAACGAAATCTCAACGTTTTATGTGAAATAACATAGATAAAAAAACAAATTGCTCTGTCTGTATGACCCATGTTTTGATAAAACGTTGCTTCTATACCAAGAAAGTGGTAATGTTTTTGCGAGATTGTAACCACTCAATGGCAATGAATTCAATAATGAATGTATTAAAAATTTGGGAAATTTTATTTGTGCAAATACTTACTTCAGTTCATATTTTAGGAGAAAAAAATTGTAATGTTGATTTGGTAAATAAGGAATAGTGATTGTATTTCGAAAAAGCTCCATTTGCGACCACTATCAGACGAAGGAGCCAGAGAGTCAGAGTCACTTAAATTTGCAATTGAGATAAATTTATTATAAGACTTAGGGGTGATATGCAAAATGTTATATATGTTTGTTCAAGTCGTTTATAGCTCAGACAGCTATTTGAGCTAATTCTGAAAATAAACGCTCTTTGTGAGATTATACATGCTTTATATATCTAAGTTTAGGTTTTACTATATATGTGCATTTTAACCACAACATTGAGGTTGGGGGTTCGACTCTCAATGATGCATAAGCGTATTATTGTAATATAAGAAATGAGGTGGGGGTTCGATTTCCGATGGTGTAATATTACTATTATGTTATGTCTAAGACATAGTTGAATGGCGGCAGGGAAAGTTCATAGTATGACTTCAGACAGACTCACACACACACCACACACACACACACACACACAGAAATATATATATATATAATTTAATTTATTTTTTAAAATGGTTACCGCTAAAGTATAACGTCACAGGTATATTTTTTTATTTTTTTATTATCACGCTCGCCCTTGGCACTGTCCCCACCCACTAAACTTATCACCTTCGTCCGCCTTTTGAGATATTAAAATTTTGCCTTTTCCCTCCCCCTCCCCTCACCCCTTTCTCCTCGTTTCCTTTCTCGTCGTTTTTGCAAACATACTACTATAGGGTTTATATCTGCACTCCCAAAAATCTTGTGTATAAGTTACACGTCAGTTACACATTTTTTTAACGTAGCAGTTTTGTAAGATTGAATTCAATGTGCAACATAAACGTAACTCTAGCTTCAACAAAAGTAAGACTTTTTCTCTCTATTTCGTTCCGTAACTTTTTGTTGTTACGGAAGTAGGCTCTTATCCAATATTTCGTTCAGTAGCAATTCCGTAACTTCTGTTTTTGTGTTTTCCTCTTATTGCGTAACTTCCCGAACGTTTTTACAATGAAAATTATATGGATTCTATCAGATAAATATAACCTATAAATTCCCACTTAATTATTTTGCATAATATGCATAGTTTTTTGCATATTATAACATCATATTGTAATTAAAATAAAGTAAGTGTAAATACATTTTCATGATTATGTTTTGCAATGAAATGTAATTATAAACCAGTGTTACTGCTTAGGTGTCTGGCGTAAACGAAAATAATGAAGGCGCTAAAAGGAGTGTATGAAATGAATTTTTGAGTATTCATTAAATGGTATGAATTTTTCATTAGTGAAGAGGCGATTGTATATTATGTCTTTACTCTGAATAAACATATCTTCGAATGTACTTTTGAAAGCTGTTCTCTCTGCGCATGCACGCTTGTCTCGTTTGATCAGTTCAGAGTTTACTGAGGAAGTGCAAGGATGATTACTCTTTAAAAATTAAAGTATGGTTGATTATGACCGATATTATAAATAGTTGTCTTGTACTAAAGACTTTTCTCACTATTATATAAAGTAGTTTAATAGAGTAGAGCTGATTAAGTATAAAGTGATAAATACACATTTAAGTTCGGTCACATAGGAAGTTCAGTGTGAATTAATATATACCAAAACATGTACAGAGTTCTCTTAACTTGAATTTGGAAATTTTTTATGTTCTAGTGTTAGATTTGGCTATTATGCAGCTAAGGGGCGTCGGGGCTTTATAAACATACACTACCCTTTTCGACTTTAGAAATATATGTACATCACACTACAATTAATTATATATTGGGGAAATATCATTTTATGGTGAAGTTTAAGGAAATTATGTTAGAAAAAATTCGAATTTGCCGCTATCGCCGCCATGATCAACATGGCGGACGTCAACCATTCACCAAGCGACATGCGCTCTCGTGACGTCATCCAGCCAATCAAATTTAAACCTGGCTCTGTTCCAGGTTTAAAATCGCGCCATTTCTCATTCTAGATTCCAAAATGGTGTGCGAAACATGCAATCTTAATTATGTCGAAGTAGCTAAGGGGCGTCGGGGCTTTATAAACATACACTACCCTTTTCGACTTTAGAAATATATGTACATCACACTACAATTAATTATATATTGGGGAAATATCATTTTATGGTGAAGTTTAAGGAAATTATGTTAGAAAAAATTCGAATTTGCCGCTATCGCCGCCATGATCAACATGGCGGACGTCAACCATTCACCAAGCGACATGCGCTCTCGTGACGTCATCCAGCCAATCAAATTTAAACCTGGCTCTGTTCCAGGTTTAAAATCGCGCCATTTCTCATTCTAGATTCCAAAATGGTGTGCGAAACATGCAATCTTAATTATGTCGAAGTTCATTGTTATTTTTTTTAATTATTGTTGTAGTGTGAGCATGTGATAATGCATTGTTGTGATCTATCTACTTGTGAGTTGCCCCCGGTCAAATGAATGCCAAGTTAGGTCAATTGAATGCCCGGTTAAGTCAATTGCATGCCAGGTTAGGTCAATTGAATGCCCGGTTAGGTCAACTGCACGCCCTTGACGATTGGTTAGATTAAGTCATGATATTTTCGTTAGTTTTAACGAAAATATCACGACTTAACCTAACCAATCGTCAAGGGCGTACAGTTGACCTAACCGGCCATTCAATTGACCTAACCGGGCATTCAATTAACTTTAGTTATTTAATTGGTGATAATTATTGTTTTTTTCTGCATTATTTGGTGATAATTTTGTTTTTTTCTGCTACTTTTTCGTGCTTTGTGCAGTGGCACTTGTCTATCCAAAACACCTTAAAACTTGTTTTTTTTCATAATTCCACAACTATTGGCAATATCTACTACACAAAGCATGAAAAACATGCAGAAAAGAACAAAAATTATCACCGAACTCGGCGACGCCCCTTAGCTGCATAATTACCTTAGCACATTTAGTAATGTAAGTTTTTCTACGATAATTTTAAGGTTTCTTCATAAAATATATTTCCTGTTTTATAATTAAATTTCTGAATCGTAATTTTTGCTTTTCATTTAGCTTGTATTGCTTTTGCCATGTGTGATTATTAATTTTGTTTTTACCGCTTTGTGTGTTTGTTTTCCTTCGAAAATATAGTTCGTTTTAAGTTTGTTACGAGAAAGTTACACACGCAAAAGTTACATAAAAGTTACTGACAAAATTTACAGCGACGTTGCGGGGCAAAGTTACGTTAAGTAAAGTTGCACTCGAGTGTCACCAGAGTTACTGACAAAAAAAATATGGATATGTTATGTGGAAATCACGCGTAACAGGAATTAGAGTGTGGGTAGTTACCACCATTGTAACAACAGTATTTGATTCTAAGCAAGATATGACTTTCGTACAGTACTCCAGCTTCAATATTTAACAAATTATTGAAACTGGAGTATAATTATTAGATAAAGATTCTTAAGAGATAGCTTGTTTTATTTTTACTGATTCATTTCTCAATAATGAAGTAATTGACTAAAGTAGCGTTTGACTGGTGATTCTAATTATTTGGCCAAAATCTATATATATATCGGTATGTTACAGTCAAAGTGTGTAACCAGCCATTTCGCGTAATGGCTGAAACTTTTAGTCATTTCGCGAAATGGCTGTTTCACTTGGTCATTTCGCGAAATAAATAAAATCTTCAGCTATTACGCGAAATGGCTGAAATTCCACCTTGTCATTTCGTACAAGATCATTTGCCCGGTTAGGTCAACTGTATGCCCTTGACAATTGGTTAGGTTAAGTTGTGTTATTTTCGTTAGTTTTAACGAAAATAACACGACTTAACCTAACCAACTGTCAAGGGCATACAGTTGACCTAACTGGGCCTTCAATGGTAGACATCGGAATAACACTGAAGGCCCAGTTAATATTTGAAAACCTCTATATTGAAAATTCAAATTCAAATGTATTCAAATGTTCAAATGTGTATTTGAAGTGTTTCTCACTTAGTTGAACAGACCTGTAGATGTATATTTGTTTTAGCAGATTTAGTTAGTTAAATATAGGTTTACAATTTTATTGTGATGTTTGTTATTTCTATGAATTCATGACAAAAGTAATTTTAACCATTTCACGAAATGACCAAGGTGGAATTTCAGCCATTTCGCGTAATGGCTGAAGATTTTAGTAATTTCGCGAAATGACCGAGTGAAACAGCCATTTCACGAAATGACTAAAAGTTTCACCCATTACGCGAAATGGCTGGTTACACACTTTGACTATAACATATATAAATATAGTTATAGGGTATGGTTTGGTTTGCGTGAGGTCAGCATGCCAAGTTGTACTACTTGTGTGGAAGTGTGTGAGTGATTGTTACCACTGTAAACGTGTAGGGAGTCTTCAGTTTGAAATAAGTTTGCGAGAGAAGGATTTGTGCTTGAGTTTCGAAGCTTCACGCATGAATATTATTTTTGCAAATGAAGATGGATGGAAATTGAGTGGAAAGTTTGTTTTGCATTGCGTTGAAAGGTTACTTTATCGACGTCTTGCGGAAAGGTAATTTTCCTTCGCAATTTCGAGAAATTGTGTATACAGTGTGATCACAAAGCCCTTGTGCAACTTCAAACTTTAATAAGTTTTGATGTACACAGGACAGAAACAAACTGTAAACAGCATATGAAAACGTGATTATTAAAGTTTTCAATAGACTACATTACAAATTTGTAGGTCTCAACATAACTGCCATCTTTCTCGATACATCGTTGAATCTGAGTTTTCAGACCTGAAAACATTCACCAGTTACTACTGAGTGATTTCATGAATTACATTTGTGATTCTGATCATACGTTCATCCGAAGAATGTGGTTTTGGTGAGTACACAACAGTTTTAACGTGACCCCATAAAAAGTAGTCCAATAGGGGCAGCTCAGGTGAACGAGGTGGCCAAGTAAATGGTCCATTTCTCTTGGTCCACTAGGCTAGTAAAACTTCATTGAAGAACTGTTGCACATTCAAAGCATAGTGGCAGGGAGCACCGTCTTAATTCCTGTTTTTTTCCTGACTACAAATCCATCGGTCCCGGGTTCGAGACTCGACGGCAGCCGGCGCGCAGCAAAACCCAGCTGTTCATTCTTCCACACAATAAAGAAAGTGGTTGGTAGATAAATAGGTGGCCTAGTGGTTAAGACGCTGGGCTGCTGATGGGGCGTGGTTCGGATTCCACGTTAAACTGTAGGTCTAAGGTGGAGTGGAAAGCTTGACCTTCGTCAGAATGAACAATTCGGGCGGAAGCTAACCAAAGGATAAAGGTTATATATATGATGAATAAAACCACGAAGGAAATAAAACACAGAGTGGTGCTCAAGCGCTTTCGTCTAATGACATCCTCAGGAACACTGAAGTAAATAGAGAGTTCAAGACTATATATAGGTTACAAAAAAAAAAAATATATATATATATATATATATATATTACATTACACAAGTGGATATTGCAAGTTTGATAAGAAATGCATGTTCCACCATCTTACGGTCTGCAACACTTATGAAAGATATGGGAGTTGCAAATACGAAAAAAAATGCCGATACCACCACCCTCAAAGGAACGCACCGAGGGAACAGAAAAAACGAACATCAAAGAAGAGTGGAAATTTTTTAGACGCAGCCAACACATTTCAGCTGCTAAATACTCTCCAGCAATTACAAAACCAGCTGACAAATATAAATATAGAAATCCGAGAGCCGGACAGAAGGTACGAACAAAGACACTTCATGCGTTATCGGGACAACAGGTACCGACAAAGATAAAAAGAGGTAAATTCTCGGAGGACCACAAGGCAACGAAACCGCCACCCCCATCGGAAAACAAAGCGGAACCACCTGTATGCGAAAAAGAAAGAGAAAAAATAAAAATAATCCTAGCCAACATACAGGGCCTTAAATCAAACCAGTCCACGAATAAAGTTGCATACCTGAAAGGACTCATGCAAGAAGCCGGAGCAGACTTTGCATGCCTTACGGAAACTCATCTAAAGGACTGCCAGGCGAACTGTGAAAATTGTGAGTCCTGTATTGACAAAAAAGAAATACAAATTGACAACTATAACATCCTCCGAGCCGACAGAACAGTGAGACGTAAAGGAGGATGTGCTATTTACATACGCGAAAGGCACATAACAGAAATGGTTATAAGTACCTCAAACAACTACGTAGAATGTGTAGCAGCAAAAATTGAAAAATTAAATATGGTACTAATTGTAATGTACAGACCCCCAAACACGCCAACCTCAAAATTTTCAGATTCCATTACAGAGGTAAGAAACTTAGTAAAAGATCTACACTCTCCAACCCCAAATATTTTTCTCTGTGGTGATTTTAATTTCCCATTCATGAAATATAAAAGGATAGGAAAAAATATATGTATCCACCAGGACAAGGGGGGCACACGAGAAGACCAGGAGCAGGTAAAAATGCTACTAGCTTTAGCTGATGAATTTATGTTAACGCAAGAAATAACAGAAAACACAAGAAAAAACAACTGCCTAGATTTGGTATTCACAAACAACGGTAATCTAATTGATAATGTAGAAATCTCCCCAACTATGATATCAGACCACAATATCATTGAAATAACAACTAATATAAAGGCAACAGGAAAGGAAAGAACACGCACAACAGAACGAAGCAAATTCGAAATTTTTAATTTTCACTCCAAAGCTATAAACTGGGAAGATGTGACATCCAGCATGGAAGTAATAGATTGGAAAACCATTTTCGAGGCCAAGACAACGGAAGAGATGCTAATGACGTTAGAGGAGAAGACGTTAGAAATTGTGGAAAAACATGTCCCAAAGATACAACAAAGAGGAAAGAGAAGCAGGTTCGAAAGACAAAAGAGGGCATTATTCCGAAAGAGAAAAAGAGTGACTGCAAAATTAAGTAATTGTAAAGATAACAACATCAGAAAAATATTAAATGATAAACTACAAAGTATCGATGTCGTCATACAGGAACAAATCGAGAAGCATACAGAAAAAGAAGAAGATGACGCTATAGAAGCGATAAAGGTTAACTCAAAGTACTGTACTTCTATAATTTCGCAAAAAGAAAGTCGAAAAACCAAGCGACTATCGGACCTTTAAAAAATGAGAACAGTGATTTATCTGATGATCTAACAGAAGTATCTGAAATATTAAAAGCTCAGTATGAATCATCTTTCAGTATCCCAAAAACTGACAAATTGATTTGCGATAGAAACGCGTTCTTTGAAGAAGAACCACAAGGGGAAAGTATAACGGATTTCGACTTTACGACGGATGATATTACACAAGCCATAGGGAAACTAAAAACACACTCAGCGGCAGGACCGGATAAATGGAATGCCACACTGATCAAAAACTGCAAGAATGCAATCGCTGAGCCCCTATACTGGATATGGAGACGATCATTAGACACGGGAGAAATACCGGGCATCCTGAAGAGCGCGAACATAGTCCCAATATATAAAGGAGGAGATCGATCCCAGGCCAAAAACTATAGGCCAGTGTCGATTACATCTCATCTCACTAAAATATTTGAAAGAATAGTTAGACAGAAAATCTATGACTTTTTGGAAACTCAGAAAAAATTCAATGATAACCAACACGGGTTTCGATCAGGCAGATCATGCCTATCACAACTAATGGAACACTACAACAACATTATTGATTCACTTGAAAGTAATGAAAACTATGATGTACTATACACAGACTTTGCTAAAGCGTTCGACAAGTGTGACCACGGAATCATAATACATAAACTGAAATATATGGGAATAACAGGAAAAGTAGGGAAATGGATATATAATTTCCTTAGTGAGCGGAGGCAAGTCGTTACAGTACAAGGAGTATCTTCATCAGAATCAGAGGTCCTCAGCTCAGTACCACAAGGAACAGTATTAGCTCCACTACTCTTCATAATCATGCTAACTGACATAGATGAAGACGCTACCAGAGACAGCACAGTAACATCCTTTGCGGATGACACAAAGATCAGTAGAAAAATAAGAAACCCAGAAGACATAGGATCTCTACAAACCGACATAAAGAAAATCTACAAGTGGACTGAAGACAACAATATGAAGTTTAACACCGAGAAATTTCAGCTATTACGGTACGGAAAAAGAGAAGACCTAAAGTGCATGGAATATTATGCCCCAAATGGACAGGAAATTCAGAGAAATTCCAGAGCAAAAGATTTAGGGGTTGTAATGACAGATGATGCGAAATTTGAAACACAAAATAAGATAGCAGTAAACAGAGCAAAGAGAATAACGGGTCAGATATTGAGAACCTTTAAACGAAGGGATAGGAATGTAATGATTCCTCTACTGAAAACCCTGATCATACCCAAATTAGAATACTGCTCGGTCCTAACTTCCCCATATAAAAAAGAAGACATTAGACAGCAGGAGGGGATCCAAAGAAGCTTCACAGCCAAGATCAATGGGTGCAAAGAACTAAATTACTGGGAAAGGTTACGAGAACTAGACCTATATTAACTGGAAAGGAGAAGAGAGAGATACACCATTATTTACACTTGGAAAATAATGGAGAAACTAGTCCCTAATCTTACTCTGAATCCCATAACTCCCCAAACAACGCTGGAAAGTAGAAGCGGTAGACTGTGTCGTATTCCCAAATTGAAGGCGAGACAGGGAACATCCTTAACCCTGAAAGAAAATAGTTTATAGTGAGAGGACCAAAACTGTTTAATCAGTTGCCCAAAGACCTAAGGAACACGAAGGGAGTTGCAGTGGAAATCTTCAAAAGAAGACTAGACGCCTGGCTCAGAACAATCTCCGATGAGCCGGGCGTACCTGGCTATGTGAGGTGGAGAGCGCAAGAATCCAACTCACTACTTCACCAGGCCAACTCGAGAGGAGGGGCGACAAGCTTGACCTTCGCGAAATGAGAAATCATCGCGCGGAACCTTTGTAAGGTTGTAAGGTAAGGTAAGGTATATATATATATATATATATATATATAAATAAAAATTGTGTGAGGAGCATACAAATTTGTAAGGAAAACTACCAATTTTAGCACTTTGCCCGAATTCAAGACAAGATCAAATGGATTGTTTACAACCAATTTTATAGATAATGCCTGAATGATATATAGGTTACAAAAAAAAATAAATAAAAATAAAATGAAAAATAAAAATTCTAAGAGGAGCATACAAATTTATAAGGAAAAATTACTAAAGTTTTAGCACTCTGCCTTTCTTGTCTAAATCCGTTCTGAACGAATTCAAAACAACGGGATCGAGTTGAAAAAGACCTTTGCTCATGTTAAAGTTATTTGTAAGTTGGATAATAGCAGACTCAAGAATATTTCTATTAACAATGTTGCTAGAGTGAAACAAAACTGAAGCATTATTCCAATCAATACAATGGGATAACTCTGACAAATGGACAAAAAGGGCACTGGACGACTGTCCAGTTCTAACGGAATATTGATGCTGTTTTACACGCGTGTGCAAATCCTTTCCCGTCTGACCAATGTAAAAGGAATCACATTGTTTACAACCAATTTTATAGATAATGCCTGAATTATTGGTAGGGCTATTTTTTACTATGATATTTTTAACAATATTGTTATATGAAAATACTACATTAATATCCAAAAGTTTAAGTACATTAGCAATGCCTAAAAAGCCCGGGAAAAATAGAAGTACTAAAATATTCTTTGACAAAGTGTGAGTGCTATTATTTACACGATAGAAGGTTCGTTTTGCCTTGTTAAGACAAGATTCCATAAACGCAGCTGGGTAGCACAGATCACTTCCAACACTGTTGAATATTTCCAATTCGGCATCGATGTATTCCGGACTGGCAATCCTAAGAGCGCGGAGAAACATTGAAGAAAATATGGCCTTCTTAATGGGGGTGTCATGTCCAGAGTAAAAGTGTACGTAGAACAAATTGTTTGTTTTTCCGATAGATACTAAACTTAAAACCTGGGCTTTTCCTATGTTCACGCACATCCAAAAACGGGATTGAGTTGTCTTGTTCCACTTCTAAAGAAAATTTAATGGAGGGGACTTGATCATTTAACTGAAGGAGGAAGTCATCCAGGTCATGATTCATGGGCCAGATACACAAAATATCGTCGACGTACCGGAACCATGGGATGCCAACCCCCAGGATTCGTCGGAATGTAAGTAATTTCGAAAAACTCCATATAAATATTGGACAGGAGGGGCGACAAGGGGTTGCCCAATGCCCAGAGCCATCCCAAAAACCTGTTGATTATACTCGCTATTGAAAGTGAATTTATAGTCTTTGATGCAAAGCTTATAAGTTCCAAAACGATATGTGCAGGTAGTGGCAGGTTTTACTTATGTAATTCTCCGGAGAGAAAGTCCAGCATATCGTCAATCGGCACTTTTGTAAACAATGAACAAACGTCAAAACTGATCAATCTATCGTTGGTTTCAGTGCGTACATTATTTAATTTTTCAGTAACATCCATGGAAATTTTTACACGTGAATCAGAGATAGTTCCGATGCCGAATTGGAAAAAATCAACGGTATTGGAAGTGATCTCTGCTACCCACCTGCGTTTATGGAATCTTGCCTAAACAAGGCAAAACGAACCTTCTATCGTGTGAATAATAACACTCGCACTTTGTCAAAGAATATTTTAGTACTTCCATTTTTCCCGGGCTTTTTAGGCATTGCTAATGTACTTAAACTTTTGGATATTAATGTAGTATTTTCATATAACAATATTGTGAAAAATATCATACTAAAAAATAGCCCTACCAATAATTCAGGCATTATCTATAAAATTGGTTGTAAACAATGTGATTCCTTTTACATTGGTCAGACGGAAAGGATTTCCACACGCGTGTAAAACAGCATCAATATTCCGTTAGAACGGGACAGTCGTCCAGTGCCCTTTTTGTCCATTTGTCAGAGTTATCCCATTGTATTGATTGGAATAATGCTTCAATTTTGTTTCACTCTAGCAACATTTTAATAGAAATATTCTTGAGTCTGCTATTATCCAACTTACAAATAACTTTAACATGAGCAAAGGTCTTTTTCAACTCTATCCCGTTGTTTTTAATTCGTTCAGAACGGATTTAGAGAAGAAGGGCAGAGTGCTAAAACTTTGGTAATTTTCCTTTATAAATTTGTATGCTCCTCTTACAATTTTTATTTTTCAATTTATTATTTATTTATTTTTGTGACCTATATATCAGTCAGGCATTATCTATAAAATTGGTTGTAAACAATCCATTTGATCTTGTGTTGAATTCGGGCAAAGTGCTAAAATTGGTAGTTTTCCTTACAAATTTGTATGCTCCTCCCAGAGTTTTTATTTCTATATTTATTATATATATATATATATATATATATATATATATATTATTTTTTTTTTTTTTTTTTTTTGTAACCTATATATGACGCGTTCGGTGGAGAGGGCGAACGCAACATTTTTCGAATTATGCCACAAAATGCAGTTAAAGTTTGTAAACTTTAAACCTTTGTATTTTTCCGGTTTATTGAAATGTTGTATGAATTTGAACACATATTTGAGTAAAATATTGTTGTGTAATATGTCGATATAATAAAAACGCCAAAATTTTACAATATTATTTATTGATAGCTTCTGATGTTAACTGGTGTAATCCATTATTTGGTCCTCTTCGTCGAATGTTGTATTACCTGCTTCAACTGTTTCGTTTTTTTCCAGTTCCTTTAACAATCTTGTATAATAGTTCACTGCAGTTGCAGGCATTAGGTCTGATAATTAATTCTTTGAGATCTTTTATTTTTCCTTAGTTATTGGCAGCAATTGGGAATACTTTGGTTGCAGTGTCTGCTGGGCTAGATTGAATAAACTGACACTGTAGGATTTTTCCCTTTCTGCAGTCTGACGGGATGGCTATTATCTGGGGTTGTGCGGTATGCAGTAGATATTACGTACCTAGCCTTCTTTGTGTTGAAAGTCAAATATTAACTTTCTTGCATCTGTAAATTTAGTAGTTGTTGATTTCCTAATGACAATGCACGTTTTAGGACGTCAAAATCGAGAAAATCAGCCTGTTTCATTTCTACAACTAGGAAGCGCTGCGAAACGGCTGTAGTTATGGCCGTAACATAATCTTTTTTGGTGTAAATAATATTGCTGTAATTATTTTTTATATTTTGTTCAATTGGCCAAATTGAGCATCACAGGCATCGTCGAGTGACCAGAAAGTAGATAGATGTGTTCAATGTGAAGCAATGATGCGGAGTGAATTTCTCTGAGATACATTAAAACCTAAATTTTACCGTGAAAGAGTGCAGACTAACATCTAATTTTTTGCATAGGTAAAGCAAAGGTTTTAAAGGATAATTATACGACAAAAAACTCATTTTCGAATTTTGTGGCGTTCGCCCCTTCACCACCGAACGCGTCATATAGTCTTGAACTCTTTATTTACTTCAGTGTTCCTGAGGATGTCATTAGACGAAAGCACTTGAGCACCACTCTCTGTTTCCTTTCCTTCGTGGTTTTATTCATCATAAATATTTTTCACGTGTTACTGTCGTGAAATAATTTTCATACACACATATATATATATACATTCAACTGCAAAGAACACGCAGTATAAATAACGTAAAGAACGACGCTTGTATAGGAGATATTCCGCGCAAGACGAGAAAGAGAAAACAACAAATGAAAAAATGAAGTACCACCTGGGAATCGAACCCGGGATCTGACCGGCAATCGGAAGATCCCGGGTTCGATTCCCAGGTGGTACTTCATTTTTTCATTTGTTGTTTTCTCTTTCTCGTCTTGCGCGGAATATCTCCTATACAAGCGTCGTTCTTTACGTTATATATATATATATATATATATATATATATATATATATATATATATATATATATATATATTAACTGCAAACAACTCACAGTATAATTAATGTAAAGAACGACGCTTGTGTAGAAGAGCGTCCGCACAAGATGAGGAGAAAGAACGAATAAATGAAAAATGAGGTAGCTCCCAGGAATCGAACCCGGGATCTTCCAATTGCCGGTACCTCATTTTTCATTTGTTCGTTCTTTCTCCTCATCTTTTGCGGACGCTCTTCTACACAAGCGTCGTTCTTTGCATTAATTATACTGTGTGTTGTTTGCAGTTAAAATGTATATATATATATATACGTAAGGCATAAGAAGGTGCCCCATCAGGGCATTCGATTCCGCTCGTATGTAGGAGAATTACGACTTCTGACTGATCGGGGACCTTGGTGCAGTGGTTAGCATGTTCGACCGGCAATTGGATGATCTCAGGTTCGATTCCTGGGAGGTACCTCATTTTTCATTTGTTCGTTCTTTCTCCTCATCTTGTGCGGACGCTCTTTTACACAAGCGTCGTTCTTTACACACACACACACACACATATATATATATAAGCGAAATGGACGATGTCTGTCGGTTTGTCCCGAACTTCCCGCTAGACGGATCCCTCCCAAACTTGGCAGGCTTACGATACGTGATCGCGCGCATAACACATGCTATTAAAATTTCAATACACTCTCACATGAAGTTATATATATATATATATATATATATATATATATATATATATATATATATATACACAACTGTATCTCCGTCCCACCCTAAAACACGGAAATGGCTCCTCGAGAGAAAAAATTATTTGGTAAAAGTTGGGTGCTACTATAGCGTGATTCCTACCTCGATTCGGCGGTCTATCTTTTAATTATAGCTTCTTACCTTGTTTACTAATTGCTTCTTTACATTCCAATGTCCATCGCCCTTGACGATTGGTTAGGTTTAGTCATGATATTTTCGTTAGTTTTAACGAAAATATCGTGACTAAACCTAACCAATCGTAGGTAGACCACATACTATAGTAGCACCGAAACTATTTTTTAAATAAATAAAATTGAATAATAAATAGCATTTTATATTTATTATATTTTCATTTATACCTTGGATAGGAATCACACTCTACAGTACTGTAGTTTCGAACCAAAACGGGTAGGAATCACCCTATAGTATCGAAGTTACCGGTAGGAATCACGCTATAGTAGCACCAAAAGTTGCATAAAATTAATCAAGATGCCCGGTTAATTGAATGCCCAGTTAGATTAATTAAATGTCCGGTTAAGTCAACTGTCCGCCGTTGGCGATTGGTTAGGTTAATTTGTGATATTTTCGTTAGTTTTAATGAAAATATCACGACTAACGAATGGTCAAGGGCGTACAGTTGACCTAACCGGGTATTCAATTGCGCGTAACATAGACTATTAAAATTTCGATACACTATCTCATAAAGTTATCTGCGATATTCTCACTTGGTGTTTTTTCTTAAATTTCCGGGAAATACCGGGTACCCCAGCTAGTATATATATATATATATATATATATATATATAACCCATTAATTCTGAAGAATTTACAGTTCTATATACATTTGTCTTTAGTTTTTGCATTTTAATTTTAAAGGGTGACTGCACTGGACATTAATTAAATTTTAAGTTTCTCAGAATTTTAATTTAAAATTACAAATTTCGTCCAATAAAATTTAGTTTAGAAAATGAATAAATTAACTTTTAAGTAAATGTATTAAATTTTTAAAGAAAAACCTAAACTTTATTATTAAATGAAAAATCAATTTATTATGAATTATGTTTAGATTTCTCTTCAATATTTATTGTAAAGTTGATGAAAATTTTTGAGGAAAAAAAATGGCCAATTATTGTTTTATTGATTTTATTATTATTATTTTTTAAACGCTCATTGTCATACTTTTAAGACTTTTAAATGGTTTTCTTTTTGGAAGATATTATTATTATTATTATTATTATTATTATGTTTGCGTAAATTAAAATGTTTAATTCCAAAATATATACTGCTGTTGGCCCTATTTTACATTCTTGCATAGTCTTACATCCTGTATAACGTAGCAGTGTGGAGAGATACAAGCCAATATAATTATTATCCATCCTTTAAATGGACTGCATAAAAATATTGTCAGAATCATATTAGATGCTAAAACCGAACTAGAAAATACGAGTCATATGTCCAAATCCCTAAGATTACTATGTTAAATGGTTCGCACAAACTAAATATCAACTAACATATTTATAAAATATTTAAAAGGAAACCCCTGCGTTAATTAAGCAAAATATAACAATCAACCAAGTAAATTATTTCGAGAATTTAACGCGTGCTAACTACTATTTCCATGAACCTAATTATACATTTGAAATAAAAAGAAATCTCTCATACGAAGGAGTTCATATCTGGTATAAATTAGATTTTTTTTAAGTGAACACATCGTATACACAACTTTTCATACTCAAATGAAAAAGGAAAGATTCTAACTACTTTTTCTTTTCACTTTTCTTTCTAAAGGGTGAGCCAAAAGTCACTGTGCACCTACCGTAGACGAACATCCCTCCGATTGAATTGTCGCGTGTCTTTGCAAACAAGATAAGACGTGTAGATACGTGTCTACAAGTGCGTGGGGGCCATTTCCAACATTTGTCGTAACTTAAGTACAGTGGTGGGCACCGTTAACCAAAAAGTTAACTTCGATAACGATAATCCGTTAACCCCAATTTTTAACTCCGATAACGATAATCCGATAATTTTACTACAAAGTTAACGGAAGTTAACGATAACTATTTCTTTACTAACATTTAAAAAAATCAAGGAAAAAAGCTTTAAAACCCATAGAAAATGTTTATTTATGCAAAATCCAACAATAAATAGGTATTTAACTGTATTTTTATCAAGTTTTGCAACTTTTTTGCTTAATAACTTTTTTTTTTATTTTTAATAAAAAATGTACTGATTACATGTTTTGAAACCCTTGTAACCACTAACCATTAACTAAATTTTAATTTACCAGAGAATTATTATGGCGGGAACTGAAAGGTAAAATTAAATTTTAGGCACATTTATTAAAGACTATGACACAATGTGCTGGTTGCCCTTCAGAAAGACCAACTTCTCAAAGTTAGGCCCAACTGCCAGTCTTGACCTCTTGGGCCTCAGGATGTCCTTGCCGAGAGAGAAGAGCCGTTCCACTGCGGCAGAGGACGGAATTGGCAGACTGAAGTTATGGCGGTTTGAATTCATTCGCGGAGCGGTGATCTTCCGTGAATGACTCCTCGCAGTTAACGTGTTAACGGACTTTAACAGACTAAATATCGATTTATCGGAAGTTAACTGGTCCGATAACGATAAATGGAAATTAACTTCCGTTAATAGTCCGTTAAAAAAGTTAACTTCGTTAATTAACTGTTATCGGATTAACGCTTTAGTGCCCAACACTGCTTAAGTATGAGAAATGTATTTGTATTAATGTACAGGGACTCTCTGAATATACTCATCGTCTACGGTAGGTGCACAGTGACTTTTGGCTCACCCTGTATATCCGTTCCCCTGATTTCTCCTAAAATCTTTAAAGCGGCTTTTCTCAACCCGTGTGCCGTGAGATAGCAATGGGTTAGTTAGCAATGGGTTATATGCTTTTACACGTTGCTTCTCCACGGTTCGGTTTAAATCTGTTTCAAAGAAAGAAATTCAAATAACTGTACTGAAGATCAAACCAGACTGGACTGAACTCTTCCTCTTATTTGGATTTACATGAAAGAGAATACCCCGAATCGAGCGACATTTCCATACTTTTATGTACAGAAATCGACTTTGAAAGTTGGAGGAAGAAACTTTCTGATCGGAAGCCGATGCTGGGCCCGACGTCCCTGCATGGCTTTTATCCGTCAGCTGACTGCACACTTCCTAGTAAAGGGACCCGGCTTCCCTCTGTTAGAGGTCCGAGGAGGCTAGAGTTCTGAGAATGTCTAATGATATAAATACTTAATAATATTTTTTGGTCTAAATTACCAACTCCTCCACTGTTCGAGGTCCGAAGCAGGTATAATTGAAAATTCAGAAATTCAGAAGTTGTCAAAAAAATAAAAAATACAACTTTTATAGAGTTTTACAATATTTTTCAATATTTTTCTGTACAATTTAGATATGTGACATGATAGTATATTTAAAACATTCTAATCTGAATATACCGATGAAAGCATGGGAGTTTTTAAAGCAAAATTAATGGGATTCAGTTTACTTATTAGATAAGGGAGTTAGTGCTTTTCATTAAAGGTAAATAAAAAATATGTATTAAAGTTGGTATGCCGTGATACCGGGTGTGTATAAAGTACCGCGAGTGAAGAGACAAATCCGATTTGAATTATATTAACATGAGTGAACATGGATGAGTAATATTTATTACGTGTATTTTATAACAACTGTATATTCGATAGTAATGTTTATAAGAGGTGTTGAAAATGTTTACCATCGACCTCTATACAGGCTCTTGCACGGTGTATCACATTTTTCGATATCGACTGTAATGTAATACGAAACTAGTTTAAGCCAGTTCAAATCAGATTTGTCTCTCCACTCGTGTTACTTTATACACACCCTGTATTTCTAATCATATTTTAGCGTGTCGTAACGTGAAAAGGACTGAGAAACACAACTTTATAGAATATCAGTTTGATGTCTGAACTGCTGCTTTCTTGAACTTAAAAATAATTTCAAAAAGGACTCTTTAGGTTGTACGACAATTTTTTACTTATTTTAAGTCCAAATCACCTATTAATAAATACAAATAATGAATACTATTTAATAACTTCCTAAAAAATAAATCTGAATTACTGTATGTTAAAGTTTCCCAAGCTTCTCGCGGTCTCCTCCACTGGGTCTTGCGTCCCCGGGGGATCGCACTTCACAGTTTGGAAGATAATACCGTATGTAGCCTAAATGTCACAACCCAATATATATAAATTGTGTATAATGGTAATTTGTCAAAAAAAAGTAGTGCCTATTACCTCAAATTTACAATTCCATGGACACAGAGATACAGAGTTACAGGATAAGAACCACTTTAGGTTAGCCCAAGAAAGAAGTAGAGAAAATAAAGGAAAAAGTAAATGAAAATAAAGAATACTGAAAATTTATGCCATGTTTATACTTATAGGCGTGTAAAGCTTTCACAAAGGAATAGTAGTAATAGTAAACTATAGAACACAGGGATTTTCCTCCTCTGCCGGAGCATTAGAGAACAACAATTATTTGTAGTGTTACCGATATATTTCTAAACGGTAAATACAGGTCACCCCATAAGTAATGTCGTTTTTTTACCTTTATTTCCAAGTGAAAATAAAACTACATGAAAATAAATTTTAATCAATTATATATTTTCCTTCACTTTCTATGACTCCCTGCCACCTCTCTCCAAGCATTTCAATTCCATGTTGATAAAATTCCTTCGGTTTAGAAGCAAAAAACTCGGAGGGGGCAATGTTGATAGCCTCGAAACTTTCAAGTTCTTTCCTGTCAAGATAGTTTTGAAGACTTCTGAATAGGTAGTAAGTTGATGGTGTAAGGTCTGGTGAATACGGAGGATGTGAAATTTTTTCCCAACCAAGCTGTTTAGTTTTGGCAGTGGCGATTCGAGCAGTATGAGGACGCGCGTTGTACTGTTGAAACAACACTTTTGCGATTGGCCAAAGAAGAACGTTTTGTTTGCAATGCAGCGCTCACTCTTTGAAGATGCTGACAGTAGACTTCGGCTGTAATGGTTTGATTGGGTTGCAACAGTTCAAAATAAACCACTCCTTGAATATCCCATCAAACGCACAGCAAAACCTTCCTGGAGTGCAGATGTCCTCTTGGCTGTGGTGTAGTAGATTCCCCAACTACACTGCCGATGACGCTTAATATTGTGATAAAGCACCCATTTTTCATCCCCATTAATGAGTCGATTCAGAAACGGTGCTTGAAGTTGCTGAGAATGCATGAAGAGCAAATGCTAATACAATCTCTACAGTTGTCTGGTGACAACGTATGGGGAACCCACTTCCCAAGCTTCGACACTTTCCCAGTCGTTGCAGGTGGATGAACTGTGGAACTGGTCGAATTTAGTCGCTGGGCAAGTTCTTGAACAGTTACAACAGGATTTTCTTCAATTGTAGCTATCAGGTCATCATTGAACTCAACAGGCCGGCCCGAGCGCGCTTCATCAGTCAAGCTATAGTCACCAGACCTAAACATCTGGAGCCATCGTTCACATTTCTTTACATTTAAAGTTTCCTTCCCATAAATATCCTGAATATTTTTTGCGGCTGCAGTCGCGTTATTTCCTTTTCTAAACTCCTAAAGCATTATATGCCTAATGTGTTCCTCTGACACCTCCATCTTATACGTAAGGGTGAAATAAACAAAGATTGTTAACGCGATGAAACTTCACTTAGACTGAGAAGTAACATGTTTAAACACATAAAAATTCGAGTTTTTCACAAAATATACACAGAAACATGTGCAAACACGACGCGAGTTTAGCAATGCAAAAAAACGACATTACTTATGGGATGACCTGATAGCTTGTACAAGTTTTTTTTCAAAGATTACAAAGGATATGGAATATTTTCAGTCTATGGTAGTGAATTCCAGTTGTAAATAGCCTAATATGGAAAGCTGTATAATGCGCCTTGGTGATGTAGTGGTTAGCGTCGCTGACTACGAATCCATCGACCCCGGGATCGAGACCCAGTGACGGCAGCCGGCGTGCAGCAAAACCCAGCTGTTCATCCTCTCACGCAATAAAGAAAGTGGTTGGTAGATAAATGGATGCCCTGGGTGGCCTAGTGGTTAAGACACTGGGCTGCTGGTGGGCGTGGTTCGGATTCCACGTTAAACTGTAGGTCTAAGGTGGAGTGAAAAGCTTGACCTTCATCAGAATGAACAATTCGGGCGGAAGCAAACCAAAGGTAACCAAACGTATGTATTTACCGTATTATTTTTATGTAGAGGAATCATAAAGTCGTCATATGCTCAAAACAAAACCTTCTAAATTCAGAACTTATAACTTCTAGGGAAGTTTTTGCTTCTTTTAAGTATCAATGCTTTTTCTCAGATGATATAATAACTTCTTTTAATGATACATAACTTTTTTAGATAGAAGAAATGGTCTTCAAAACTTCTTTTTTAAGTCATTTGAGACGATAGAAGATAATATTTCTTTGTAGAGAAGGTTACGGAAAGTCTTTGTTTTCTGTGTAGGAATATTCCCTAAGAAAGTTTAAACTGAAGTACGCAATAATTAGTGAAGAGGGTCGTTCCTTTAAATTTGGTAGTTTGTACTTCATTGTATCTTTATTAGTTTTTATAAATAAAAAGTTGTAACAAATTTCTCTTTATTTATTGTAGGAAAAAAAGAAATTAAGTTTTTTAGTTATCTCATTCTGGCATGTTTGGTGTTCTCCAACCAGATGATGCCATGACGCTGCTTTCCCGAACAATAAGGTCGTAATTAATGACTGAATACACCATACCATAATAGAAACACTTGGATGTAATTAAATCAAATGGATTACCAAGCCGATAAGTTTAGATAGTTTATTAATCAATTCTTCCTGTTGTGAGTAATGTTTTAAACTACTATCAGCAAGTATTCACGAGTATTGTTATTTGTAGTTTTCCAAATTATTATTATTAATGAAGTCAACACATACATTTTTCACGGAAAACAATTACCTTTGTAAATTAAATAGAATAAAAGGACATTTTCAATACCTTAAGGTAACAATTAATGAATAAAGTTTAATTAAAGATAGTTTTGTTTATATATATATATATATATATATATATATATATAATATATAATAACTCGTGAACTAATTGTAAGTTTCAGTTGTCATGTGTGTTCATAATCAGGGAAAAATGTAAAAAATCTCTTAGAACTGAAAAAAAAGAGGAAACAGACCTGCAGGAAATACATGAAAGACGCACGGTTTCTTCTGGGAACCAACGGCGTTACGCCCCCAACAGAGAAGAGTCCCGTAATCGAGTTCCGTCATTGGAGTGTAACTGACGGTGGATTGGAAGCCGTCCACTTTAACGTGATCCTGAAAAAAAGTCAAAAGGTTTCACAACCTCGAAAGTCTGTACTTGGTTGGGTTGCAATACCAAGTATATGGTTAACTGTCGGGCAACTAATCCAAAATATTTAATTTACTATTTAAATTTACTACCAGAAAAATAACTATGGATAGCGCAGTCATCGTATGGTTGAAGTGATCATTTTGGATTGGATGTCAGAGTTTATAAGTACAGTATAGTAATAACGAGTAAAGAGGGCTAGAAACTAGTAAAGCGATCAGGCCAACTAATGTGACCCATTGCGCCAACTCCTGTACTATTATTACCAGCACCATCGGGGTTCGAACCCCCGACCTCAGTGTTTTCACTCACTTCGCGGTGTTACCCGCTGAGCCGCGGACACTGATTAGCCAATCATAATATTTCTTGTGTACACTTAAAATAATATTTTCTTAGTTTACACGAAATACTTCTTTTTGAGGGTGCATTCTAGGGGGAAGCTTTTCCTTCTTTTGGGTATCAAAGCTTCTTTTCAAATGATAGAATACCCTCTTTCGTAGAAGACATGGTTTTCAAAACTTCTTTGGGTGAATTAACAAAATAAAATATACTGTTTCTATTTCTATTTATATTTATATTTATTTATATTTATTTCAGAGAAATTAAAATTTTATAATATTCTAAAATTCGAAATATTCTTAAAAATTTATGAAACATGCTTTAAAATTTCTGAAAATTTAATCTCTCATTCAAATAACGATAAAATAAACCTACGTTATTGATGGTAACTATAAGGACATGACCTCGATCCACCCGAGATGAGAGGTTTATGCAGGATTTTATTTCTGATAAATAAAATATCTTTAATCCGATTAGTCTGGCAAAAATTACTTTAAATGAATATATAAATCGATATACATAAATAATATTTCTAAAGTTTTGTGTACAATTTTTTAAAAGAAAAGAAAGACTTCTTAAGAAAAAATCTTTAAAAAAGAAAAAAACATTTTAAAAAAATTTCAAACTATTTTATAGCTGGTCGGAAACTAACCTTATGTTACGTATGTTTTTTTTTATCATTGGGTATTGAAAGCACGGTTTCTCCCACAAAAGGCCTTTTGCAAAAAGCAGGAAACATTCTCACCCTCCCCCACACAGCCACCCCTCACTCTCTCATCCCAAGTGTTCCCGAGGAAAGGATATCAGAAGCCTTGTACAGTTGCTCGCATATGTAATGTTCCTCGCCTCACAGGCGACTCCTTACATGTGGCAACGCCGCAGTGTTAGTCAAAGTACCCCAACTGCGGGATGGTTGGGTGGAGGGGGGACAACCGAGTCGCAACAACAAACACAGACATATATATCTAAAGGACAACTGAATGTGCAGTCATTGACATACAGGTAACTATAATGTAATGTCTGTATTCATAAAGATAAACAATAAATATGATCGTGAACAGCGTTGAACTCCATGTAGTTTACTAATCTTATACAGTAATAAGGTTCCATTATGATTACTGCAGCTCTATATGAACAGCTACTCAATAGAACTTTTTATACACAAGTGAATGCGAAATGTTCGCCTGCAGTAAATTTTCGCGTTTGTCGCGTTGGTTATAGTTTACGCAAAAATATCCAGCAGGCGAAAATTTGACAATTTGAACTAATCTTTGGAAGATTGTAAGAAAATAAAACTTAGATCATTAAAATACTTTATTTGAAAAGTAAATTCAGTATATTGTAATAAAACATTGAAAGTAAAAGCAGTAAAAACATTTTAAATTATACTGTATTATTACTGTATAACAAGAATGTCATGAATGCCGCTAATTTCCCAAACCTTCCGAATGGTCTCCCTCATTTTGTGTAGGTTATCCCATGCAGAGACAATCCATTTAGCATGAATAGATTTCAGTGTGGAGAGCTTCAAATCTATCTTACCGAGAGATTCATTTACGTTGAGTGCTGCTGAAACTTTATCTGCATACCAAGCAGTAAAACTTGCCTTGATATACGACCTCAACCCCGACCAATCACAGTTCAGAATAAATGTCGTCATTCATGACGTCATTTTAATCTGTAAGATTATAACGAGCAACTGTTGACCGCGAAATTGTGATCTACAGATCTACAGAAGTTAAGGCTAACAAAGACCCTAAGATCCACTCTAAGGTTAGCCCGAGAGAAAGAAGAGAGTAGGATGTTAAAAGAAGAGAACAGGGAGTCAAAAGAAGAGAATAAGTGGTTAAGTAGCAAAACCTATCATTCGTGAGTTAACATTCATTCAGGAAAAGAGAGCGAAAGACTCACCATCGTCATCCGCCAGCCACTACTGAAAAGTCGGAAAAATAGTCGAAGAGAATAGGAAAGGGGTGAAAGATGAAAAGAAGTAAAACAAGAACCTTTACAAACCATGCAAACACAGTCTTAACTCAAAGAAACGCTGTCATACCATGCAAACTATAGACATACAAGTAAAGAGAGGATGAGAAAAGAACAAAAAAAAGTATGAACAATGTAACAAAAAGTGGGTTAGTTCACGCTACGAGCTACATCTAAGTTCGTGTTTGTCTGATTTTTTTTCTTTTTTTTAAATAATATAAATTTATCGCTGGCATATCACACGCTGGCATATTACAAGCTGGCATCAATCATCAACAGACTCAAACCTCGACTATCACCCCTCAGAGCTCCTGTTGTTAATTGTTTTATTATTTTAAACGACGTTAATATTTTTAAAATGAATGCCTATCTAAATGAAATTAATGCTGCAAAATTAACCTGGTTTAAAGTATATATACTTATAAATTCATACAATATTATATTAATGTTTGTGAAATGACGTTCATGGGCGAAACCGAGGTATTGACATGGTTACTGGCATGATCTATGCTCATACCATATTTCTACACCGTATGACGAACTCCGACTCTGAAAATGAATCCAGCTCAAGATAAAATTGCACAGCGAGGCCGGATAATTGGTATGTATGCGAGAAGCAGGCCTCTCTGTAGCTGACATAGCCATGGAACTGGGAATTTCGAAGCCTACTGTTCGAAGCTGGGTGCAGATGTGGTAGGAGACCTACTAGATAGTCCTAAGTGTGGGGCACCAAGAAAGACCACCCCAGAAGAAGCCCGGAGAATAATCAACGAAGTGCAGAACGATCCTATCAACAACTCAGTCGCCATCCGGTTGACACTACATGTACATATGGGCGTGTCAGTGGACACCGGAAGGAGACGGTTGCACGAAGCAGGATATCACCACCGTACTCCTGCCAAAAAAGAGAGGATCGAGGAATGACATCGTCAGGCCGGGCTCTCGTTTGCTCGCCAACATATAAATGATGATCTCGCATTCTGGTGCAGTTATTTTCTCTGAAGAGAAGACGTTTGCGTCTACAACTCACGGCCGTCTTCGGTGTTGGCGACAGGACAACACGAGATATGCCCGCCAAAATATTTACAAAGTGGCACGTGGGCACGTGACGGCGAATGTGTGGGGATGGATGGAACTGCAAGGACTAGGAAAGCTGACTGAGATCCACAGGAGGTTTACGGCAGATCAATATATATATAGAGAGATCACGGAGGAGGTGATGCTGCCTTCTGTACGCGCGTATGCTTTGCCCTATCCTGAGCAGATTATCTTTATGCAGGTATGTTGTATTTGTGTGTTATAGAATACTATACTTACTTGAGTAAGATTTAGATATTATACGCATTTGTATATCCCGTTTCCACATTTACATGGGACGAATACTGGTCATAAAATTGTTCTTTAACTCTTTCTTCACTATGACAACACTTTAGGATTTTATTCTGGATAATTGCAGACTGTATTATTTGTATAACGCCGCACAATTACATTTAGCTGAGAGAAACCCCTAATACATAGGGGTTAAAACCTATCTCGAATAGTGGGTTACTGATGAAGCGTATGGATGAGATATAATTCTACTTTTAATATTTAAAATCCATTTGTAGGACATCTCTCTCATCTACACCGCCAGGATTGTTGGAAGATGGTTCGAAGAGCAGCGAAATCTAGAACTACTGGATTGGCCTAGTAAGGGGTGTGACCTTAACCCTCATTGAGAACATGTGGGGGAATTTGGTGAACTCGTGGGAGCCTGGGCAGGAGCGGACCAGCCGCCAGCTGCTGGATCACACTATGGCTGAGTGGGAAATGATCCGAAGGAACCCACACATCATACATAACCATGTTGCATCTATGCCACACAGATTACAAGATGTAATAGACAATAATGAGAGATGGACCAAATGCTAACTATGAACTGGGTATAGCTGTGCCAGTTATGTTATTCTATGGCAAATTGTGAGCATTTTGTATGACTTTATCATTTTGTATGATAAACTATTTAGTAAAACATTCTCAACCATTGCATATTTGTTGTAATAAATAATTAATGTTTTATTGTGTGTGTATATATATATATATATAATATATATATATATATATATATTATATACAGTATATATATATATATTCCTTGTTAAGCTCTAATAATATTTCCACATTGATAATGCAACAGTAAATCTGGAAAACATTAATGGGTATATCCGTCCATCGTGATTAAATCATTATCTCTCCACATTGATAATACAAATACAATCTGGAAAATACTATTAATATAATAGGCATCAGCCACAAACCGGTGGTGATATCCTGCTTCATGCAACCGTCACCTTACGGTTTCCACTGACAGGCCCATATGTAGTCTCTCCTGGACGGCGACAGCAAGTAACCATGTCAACACCTCGGTTTGGTCCATCAACGTCGTTTCACAAACATTAGTATAATATTGTATGAATTTATAAGTATATATAAATACTAGGGCCACTCAATATATTTTGCCCCACCCTTTTTTCTTAGCTAAATAATAGGCCATGGGGCTGAAATGTCTTTTGGGCCGTAAGTTTGAACTTTCTGAGTTTCACATAACCGGATTTTTCCAGTTTGAACCTCCCCTCCTTGTATAAATCCGCTTTTAAACGCCCTTGAATAAAACCGATGGTTAACGCAGTTTCGAAAATGGCGTCTGACAGTGATGTGCGTCGTAAACAGAGAGCTGTTATTGAGTTCTTAACCGCAGAGAAAGAAACAGTTGCAAATATTCACAAACATCTGCAAAACGTTTACGGAGATGCTGTTGTTGATCGAAGCACAGTTGGACGCTGGTCTAAACGTGTGAGATCATCGGAGAGAGGGAGAGCCAGCTTCGATGATGAGTCACGCAGCAGTCGCCCGACATCGACTGTGACATCTCACACTGTGCAACGTACTAACATCATTCGATCAAATCGGCGCGTCACATACAAGGAGCTATTACTGGAACTAGGAATTAGTGAAGGAAGTGTGAATACGATAATTCAGCAACTGGGATACTCAAAAGTGTATTCACGGTTTGTTCATCGCGAACTGACTCAAGATCACAAAGCCTAAAGAAAAGAAATTGCTTCGGAGTCGGTGGTTCGATACGAGACAGAAGGGGATGACTTCCTTTCATGAATTGTGACTGGGGATGAGACTTGGGTACACCACTTTGAACCTGAAACAAAACGCCAATCCATGGAGTGGCATCACGCAGACTCCCCAGGCAAGAAAAGTTCAAAATGGCTCCTCTGCAGGAAACGTTATGGCCACCATCTTCTGGGACATGAAGGGGTGATTCTGGTGGACATTATGAAGAAAGGACAAACAATCAACTCAGAAACATATATTGCTACCCTACAGAGACTTCAGTGACGTATAAAGCGAGTTCGACCGGAGAGAAAACTGGAAGACGTCCTGGAAGACGTCCTTCTTTTTGCACGATAACACAATACCACACAACAGTTTGCAAACAAGAGAGGCCATCACAAAAATGCGCTTGACTGTGTTACCCCATCCTCCATACAGCCCGGATCTGGCACCTTCAGACTTCCATTTGTTTGGGCCAATGAAGGATGCTATTCGTGGAAAAAAAGTTTCAGAGTGACGATGAGGTTGTTGAGGAGATTAAGAGGTGGCTCCAGCGGAACCCGGCGGACTTTTACAAGCAAGGAATAAAGGCCCTTGTTTCGAGGTGGAGGAAAGCGGTAGAAAAGGATGGAGACTATGTGGAAAAATAAATACTTGTGGAAAAGGTATGTAACTACTTGTGTACAAAATTTCTGGAACTTGCAAGGAAACTTGGAAAGAAAAAAAAAGGTGAAACAAAATATATTGAGTGGCCCTGGTATACTGATGCATGTATGCAAATATATATATGTGTACAATATGCCAAATGGCTGGTTATGCCTTCTAAGCCAACTGGCTGATTAAGACTTCTAAGCCGATTGCTTAGGCCAAGAGCGCTCATTAAGCGATGCGACATGCCAGCAAGGACATCTTCTCTTCTCTTCTTCCTCTCCTTCTCTCTCTTAGGTTAGGTTTGGGTGGCAGCTTAGGGGATTCCCCCTTACTTCCTTTTTTTTTGGTGGCACTGGTACCGAGGGGGGGAGGGAGTTTTGCACCTTGCAACAATGGGGGTGAGGGTGGCACTAGGGGAAGAGGTGGCACTGGCACTCATATGATCAACATTGCATTGCAATTGCACTCTAACATTTTGACATTTTGCGGTCATACTACTTAGCACTTTGCCCCTCTTGTCTAAATCCGTTCTGAACGAATTCAAAACAACAGGATCAAGCAAAAAAGGCCCTGGCTAATGTTAAATTATTTGTAAGTTGTATAATGGCAAACTCAAGAATATTTCTATTAACAATGTTGCTTGAGTGAAACAAAATTGAAGCATTATTCCAATCAATACCGTGGGATAACTTTGACAAATGGACGAAAAGAGCACTGAACGACTGTCTCGTACTAACGGAATATTGATGCTGTTTTACACGCGTGTGTAAATCCTTTCCCGTCTGTCCAATGTAAAAGAAATTACATTGTTTACAACCAATTTTATAGATAATGCCTTATTGGTAGAGCTATTTTTTACTATGATATTTTTCACAATAGTCATATGAAAATACTACATTAATATTCAAAAGTTTAAGTACATTAGCAGTGCCTAAAAAGCCTGGGAAAAATGGAAGTACTAAAATATTCTTCGACAAAGTGCAAGAGTTATTATTCACACGATAGAAAGTTCGTTTTGCCTTGTTGAGACAAGATTCCAAAAACGCAGAATGGATTTATTCAAGAAGGGCAAAGTGCTAAAACTCTGGTAGTTTTTCCTTATAAATTTGTCTGCTCCTCCTACAATTTTTATTTTTCTATGTTATTTTTTTTTTTTTGTGACCTATATATAGTCTCGAACTTGTTATTTATTTCAGTGTTCCTGAGGATGTCATGAGACGAAATCGCTTGAGCACCATTCTGTGTTTCCTTTTTCCTTCGTGGTTATTTTCTTCATAAATATTATTCACGTGTTACTTTCGTGGAATATTTTTCATATATATATATATATATATATATATATAGGCTATGGGATAAATTTCACAATCGAACAGGTGAAATAAATGAATGATGTAAACCCACAAGGAAAATGAAAAATGATTCCAAGTACTTTCGTGTATTCAACAGTACACCTCGTCAGGGAATATATATATATATATATATATATACACTCCTCTGTGTGTGTGTGTGTGTGTGTGTGTTTAATTCGACGTTTGTAAGAGGAACAGCGTATTCAGGGTTCAGTGACAATTTATAAAAGCAAAGGCATGAGGGTATTTCCAAATCATTTCTAAATCATATTTAATTTTTTTTTTAATTTCACAATAATTTCCATAGAATTTTCTTCGACGAAATATTTTCCACAATTGAGGGAACTGTCCACATTTCTATTATACATTGTTATTGTTATTAATAATATTCCATTTTTTAAATTTGTAGAATCAATTTTGTGCTGGTGTTTTATTATACATTATAAAGTACTTAATAGCGATAATATTAATATTGACACTACTACTACTACTACTACTACTACTACTACTAATAATAATAATAATAATAATAATAATAATAACGGTTTTATCTTGGGAAGTTGAAGTAAGAAATGTATGCATTGCATGCCTTCAGTAACAAAAATCTGTATTCATGGAACACAGTTTCTCGAAATAAGGTTATTTGCTGGATACATGTGCCAATATAAATTTACATCAGAACGGAATAATAAGCTCTAATATGTAATTAGTAGATATTCGTATGTATGAGAATATATTTATACTTACATAAAATGATTTGTTAGTCTATACACTGGTGGCGAAAGGGAATCTAGATATTTCATTTTAATCGCCCGTCTATTAAATATGTAATCGAGTGATCTGCTGGAAAATATTTACATTGTTTGCGAAAGATTTTTCTTGGTTTATATCACATATTAATCTTTATTCTTGATGTATAATCAAAACGTACTGCAAAAGTATTCTAAATAAAAGGTGAAGTGCACAGTAAAGCCTAAACCTTAGGGGCCAAATTAAATAAAAATAATTATTAATAATCCAATAAATATTTGTATATATGCTATGTTAAAATTATTGCAATATTGTAATAATAATTGCAGTAATTGTGATGTTGTAATATTTATTTTTAACAAAGAGATATTTACGTATCTTTTTACCTTTTTTCAACGCCATCAGTATGGTTTAGAAAAAAAATTTATTGTTTATTTATTTCGCGTGTCCTGCTCACGCTCAGATAAAATGAAATTACGAATATATTCCTCTTTATTTATAACGTATTTAGTGTTAAAACGTTAGTTACTGTTAGTATATTATTCTTGATTAATATCAGAATGAACTTGCATGCAATAACACCGTAAAAGAATATGAACTGAAAGGGGATTTCTTTAACACTTCATCCAGTAGAGAGCATCACACATTAATATACCTTGGCTTCCTATCAATTGACCCCTCTTACAGCTAAAACGTTAATATAATTATTGGTCTCAGCTGATATCGTTTTCAAACTATATTTTTCACTAAACTGTCTATACATTGATGAAAAATTCAAATACAAGTACTGTTTTGAAGGTTGCACCTGTAAATGCGTTAAAATGTTGCACGTTAATTAACTAAAAAACGTGTTTAAAATTAAGATTTGTTAAAAAACGAATTCAAAACTAGTGTTGAGCTTCTTTACGTTTGGACTATAAACACAGATATAAACTAATATATATATATATAATATATATATATATATGGGAATGAACTCAGAATGGTCCTCTGAGTTTTTTATGATACACACAGACAATGCATGGAACAAGAAACTCTTCTGGGATAATTAAATCTACTATAGTCCGAATAAGTAATGGTAAATGACAAATACCATAGTTTTTCTTTTTCATGATGCTAGCCCGACGTGGGCAACGGGTCACTCGCAAAGAGGTCCCATAAATATAGCTTCCCTCACCAGCTATCTGTAAAGCAGACAGGATCCAGCTTTGGGACATGGATCATCCAAGAAGAGTTCCTTGTTCCATGCATTGTCTGTGTGTATCATATATATATATATATATATATATATATATATATATATATATATATATATATATATATATTTTATATATATAGTGCTTTTCTCTTTTGAAAGAAGGATTCCGGAACACTGCTATAAATTTCCTTCAACTTTTGCCATTTGTTATCCCACCCCGTGACCTTTCTAGTTAAAGAAAAAATTGTCCTTCCAATTCCTAAAATTTTGTCCCAATCAAATTGGGATGAAAATAAAAACATGAAATTTTCTTCTGCATATATAAAATAAAAGAGACCGAAATGCCGGTTCAACGCGTGAACTCTGGAACAATCTTCCTCAATGCATCTTTCCCCATGTCTATGACCTCTACTCTTTCATACGTAGAATGTCCAAGCATCTCGAAAACTTTGAACCTTGATTTTGGATTTCTTCTTCTATGGCGGGGCGGGGGGGGTGTAGGCATTTGCCCTTCGCCCCTCTTTCCTGCATAAAAAAATATCTAAATTGCACATTTAGCTCAAAACACGGGTGGTCAGATCGATCAGATCATAATGTAGGTGGTCAACTAGTTCGCTTCATATATATAACGGGTGTCCCAAAAAAAACTATATACTCTTTATAGCATCATATATTTTATAATTTAAAAAAAACCCAAACTATATAGTGTTATAGCAATTGCCAATGAAAGGTAAATTAGTAATCTAAGTGATCAAAATATAGCGAGTTGTTTGCATATAAAATTTAATTAACTACGCCAAGTGCTCAAAATGTTTTCCAGCGGCATGAATGCACTTTCAATACAACAAAATCGTGTGGTCTGATGAAGCTACCTTCAAGCTGAATGGCACAGTAAATCGACACAACTGCAGGTACTGGTCACTTGATAATCCACACGTTTATGTGGATAAACATGTTAATTTACCAGGATTAACAGCATGGTGTGGTTTATCATCCAGGGGTTTGGTTGGACCATTTTTCTTTAATGGGACAGTTACCGGTGCCGCATATCTCGACATGCTGCGGACAGAAATTATACTTGCAGTTCGGAAGTTGTTTGGAAACGACGACTTTTACTTTCAACAAGATGGAGCCCCCCCTCATTATCATTGTGATGTCAGAAGGTTCCTCGATGAAACGTTGCCTAACCGTTGGATAGGACGAAGAGGAAGCGTTGAGTATCCTCCACGTTCACCGGACTTGACTCCACTTGATTTTTACTTGTGGGGCTACCTGAAGGATGCAGTTTATGGTACAAGACCTGCAACACTCGAACACCTTAAGGATGCAATTAGGGAAAAGTGCAGGACCATCACAGCAGCCACATTAGTCCATGTCTGCGAATCAGTTAGTCAACGCATTCAAAAGTGCATTCATGCCGCCGGAGAACATTTTGAGCACTTGGCGTAGTTAATTAAATTTTATATGCAAACAACTCGCTATAACATTTTGATCACTTAGATTACTAATTTACCTTTCATTGGCAATTGCTATAACAATATATATATATTTTTTTTTTTAAATTATAAAATATATGATGCTATAAAGAGTATATAGTTTTTTTTGGGACACCCTATGTATATATATATATATATATGCACTAGAATCACAAAATAACACGTGACCTATTTTCTGTTCTTCCTTGATAATGTGAATATATCACGAAAGCGCTCGGACTTTGTGTTTCCTTTTCCTTGTGGTTGTTTGCTTATATATATATATATATATATATATATATATATATATATATATACAAACAGTGTGTGTGTGTGTATATATATATATATATGTTAACCCCTCCGTCTATGACCTTGGTTGGTTCGAAGTCGACGGGGGTTCTGGTTAGGTGGCAGCAATGGATTTGTTACTCGCAGTAGTTTCTTCTATACTACTCTCCGAGTTCTTCTTATAGCGGATCGAAGGATTCTGTAGAGCTTTCTGAAGGTTCCCCGATTCTTCTTGTAACGTATCGGGAAATTATTTTTCTCTATTTTAATGACTAAGTTCTCTGAAGAGAGCAAGGCTCGAAGGAGAAGATAAAGACTTTTTCTTACTGTAATTTACTGCTAAAATGTACAGGTAGTGCTCAGCCTCTAAGTCTAATTCTGAAAGAACATGGAAGAAATTTTGTGGGTTTATATACCCATAATTTACTAACATCATTATTATTAAATGTTGACTTATGTCGTTTCTATTCTCTATAGGCTGCATTATTTTTGCACAATATTTGAAAATAAAGTAAATTTTTTAGCTGTGGTAATGTTTAAACGAATAAACAAGATATTTGAAGATGAAGCCATATTTTTATCTTAAACCGCGTATTTTCAGATCTGATGTTATCATGATCTGCCGAGTTAACTAAAAGTGGAAATTAAACTATGCATCTTTACACTAAAATATGCATATGAGCAAAAATTAAAGGTTTAAGATTTACAATTAAATGCTTAGGCAAGACATGACTTCATCTTTTATAACGAAGAGAGAATGTATACAAAACATGAACATTGCAAAATTTAATCAGGATTCATTATTAAGCTAAATCTAAAAAAATGATTAAGAAATTTTAAAAAGAACAAGTCCCCAATTATCTGGCAAAGTAGAAAGCAAATCAAATTTTTTATCCAAACTCGCGTTAGCCGATTTTGGTCCATATGTAAAAATGAATACATACACACACACACATACATATGAATTATATGAAGTATTATATGAAGTTAAATATATACGAATATAACATTATATAAATACATGAACCATATAAACACATCAGTTATACAAATGGATACAAAAACTACATAAATGAATATAAGAATTACACGAATGAATAAGAGAGTATATGAATATAGGAATTATTCATGGTTCATTTTTACATGTATATATATATATATATATATATATATATATATTACACACACACACACACAGTGTGTGTATATATATATATTATATATATATATATATATATATACATGAAGCGAACTAGTTGACCACCTATATTATGATCTGATCGATCTAACCACCCGTGTTTTGATTTAAATGTGCAATTTAGATTGTTTATGCAGGAAGGAGGGGCCAAGGGCCAATGCCTGCACCCTCACCTCCCCCCCCCCGCCCCGCCATAGAAGAAGAAAGCCAAAATCAAGGTCCACAGTTTTCGAGATGCCTGGACATTCTATGTATGAAAGAGTAGAGGTCACAGACATGGGGAAAGATGCACTGAGGAAGATTGTTCCAGAGTTCACCGGTTGAGTAGATGAAAGATTGAAAATACCGATTAATCTTTCCGTTAGAGAGTTCGACAGAAAAGAAATAAGAATGTGTCGAAAGTCTGGTACTGCGGTGCTCTCCTTAAAGGAGGAGGCATGCAGTTAGAGAATTCAGAAGAGCAGTGTCCGTTATAATATGTTATAATAATGTTATATAATGTTATAATGTTTCAGACCAACAAAGACCCTAGTATCCACTCATGGCTGGTCTACCTAACTGCGTTCGTAATTGTGTATTGCGCATGTCCTCCGTGGTGGCGGAGGGGACCTACAATTTTACGTGGGTTCCGAACCACAAGAACATAAGAACATGAGAAATTTTTATAGTAGGCACACTAGGGGCCACTTCGGCCCATCGAGGTGGCTCCGCTATGTAAAAACTGCCTGTACATTGGCAACAACCAATTTTTACAAAACTAAATAATTATCAATTTAAAACTAATTAATTATCAATTAAAAACTGAAGATAGAATCTCTCGATCCAGAGGATCAAGTCATAATAGACTACTATCCACAAATATGTTACACTCTATATCTATTTATAACCGACATGCCAAATATATCAGATCCAAAGAATCCAGTCAATTTCATTACGGTATCCATCACTACCAGTACCTTGCCAACCAAAAATAAGTCACGGTCCATATCAATTGCGGACCAAGTCACAATTTACAACCATATACATTACCATATATACACTTAGGAGGAAAAGTGTAGGTGTGGCTGTAAAGACTGTACAGTAATGTAGAATGTGTGTGCACCCATTTTGGGTCTCCCATTTAAAGGTGTTTGTCGGGCAAGTGAAGATCATGAGTTTTTCAAAACCTCACAGTACTATGGGGGGGCACCGCTCGGCAGAGGAATCTCTTTAAATGGGGTGTGTAAGGACAGAGAGTATCCCCTAACCCAAGATGCTGCCTCCCTATATCCCACAACACTTGTATTGAGCTGTGGGATCTATCACCACAAAGCCTTAATTTTACTACCTTAAATTATACCCAATCGATCAACATATGCGTCTAATCGATTTTTAAACATGTTTATAGACGTGCTGCTAATTACTTCTACCGGCAAACTATTCTAGCTATTTACTATTCTATGCGTAAAAAAGTTTTTGGCAACTGTTGTCTCGAACCTTCTACTTGTCAACTTACACCCGTTATTTCTAGTCCTATTATATTGAGATATTTCGAAAAAGCTATCTCTATCTACGTTATCGAACCCATTCATAATTTTGAAAACCTGGATTAGATCACCCCTTACCCTCCGAGTCTCGAGTGTAGTCAATTTTAACTCCTTAAGCCTATCCTCGTACAACTTTGACCAAAGCGACGGAATCATCTTAGTTGCTCGTCTTTGAACTCTTTCGATTTTGTCTATATCTTTGCACATATGCGGATTCCAAAATTGGAGCCCGTACTCCAAATGGGGTCTAACTAATGATTTATAAAGAGGAACTATAATATCGCGCGATTTGTACTCAAAATTCCGAGCTATAAAACCTAACACTTTGTTCGCCTTATTGACCGCTGCTGTACTTTGTTTCGCTACTTTTAAATCACCAGTGACTATAACTCCTAAATCTTTTTCCTGCTCTATGCTTGTTAAATCTTTCCCTGACATACTATACGCAAAATTACCGTTACGCGAACCTATATGCAAAATTTTGCACTTATCGACGTTAAATCTCATTTGCCATGTGACTGACCAATCAACGATTTTATTCAGATCTTCCTGGATTTTACCTCTATCTTCGTCCATTAATCGCCCTACCACCCAGCTTCGTGTCATCCGCAAACTTTGAAACTGTACTGACTAGGCCGACATCTAAATCGTTAATATATATAAGAAAAAGAGAGGAGGATACATTGCGGCGAAAAGAGAAGGATTGAAGACAGTGAGTAAGATGCGGGGAAATGATGAGACGAAAAGCCTTTAATTCCACCCGGTCAAGTTGAGCTGTGTGGGTTGATCCATCCCACACATGAGAAGCGTACTCCATACAGGGACGGAGAAGACCCCTGTACAGAGAGAACAACTGAATGCGGTTGAAGAAACTGCGGAGCCGGTACATACAGCACACCTAACCTCTTAGAAGCTGTTTTAGAAAGAGAATATATGTGATCTTTCCAGGAAAGATCACGAGGAAAGGAAACACCAAGAATGTTAAGAGAAGAGAAAGAACTGAGATGTGTATTGTTGAAGATGAGCTGAAAATAATCTATTTCTAATCAACTTTTTCCTGAGAAAAGTTGAGCTAAACAGAACACATTTCAATCAACTTCAATTACTGGTGATATTTAAAAAAATCTTTAAAGAAGTAATTATAAAACACACACACCACACACACACACACACACACACACACACATATATATATATAATCGGGTTGCCAAAAAAAACGCCTTGAGATTTGAACATTAATAACTTCAAAAATATGCAGTTCACACTTCCAAAATTTACTTAACTCTTACCTCAATCTATTGATAAGCCATCATAAAAATTTAAGACCTCTACATAAAATACTTTTTTCACAGCTGAGGGAACAATGAGGTATGGTGAAAAAAACGAATATCCTAAATCCTAAATGTGTATAGCTGTACCTGACAACTATTCTAAGACTTGTAATAGGTTCCTTAGCCTATGAAAAACGTCAGATGATATAGGCTACGCCCATCTTAAATACTGTTTTTTAAACTTACCCTTTAAATTATGGTTCTAACTAACGGTGAAAAAGCGGTGATTGAAAAGTGTTTCTTGGAAAAAAAATGGACTGAGGCAAGAATTTTGAGGGAATTTCCAGGAATAACTTGTAATGTTACGTCTGTCAATAGAATAATTAAAAACTTAAAGCAACCGGTTCGACAGCACTGAAGCGTGGAAGTGGTCGGTCTAAAACAGTTTACACTCAAGACAATATAGCAATGATCGAAATGATGAGCCTATCTCAAGAGGATCGACCTGGGTCACATTGCTCTCAGAGGAAAATTGCAAGAAATTTAGGTATCAGTCGAAGTTCCATACAAAGAATGTAGAGAACGGTAGGACCTAAAGCATTTAAAAGGATCCGTGTTTCAAGACGTGACAGCAATGTAAGAGCTAAAAGAAAAATTCGTTGTAGAAAATTGCTTGATAGATTTTCGTCCAATGATGTTAAAGAAATAGTTTTTACAGATGAAAAAGATTTCACCATCGAGATTACTCGAAGCTCTCGGAACGATGTTGTTTATGGTCGGCGTAAGAAAGACATTCCTCCATCGAGACTTTACCACCAGACAAGTCGGTTTTCCAAAAAAAATCATAGTATTAGCAGGTGTATCGTGGAATGGAAAGACGAAAATTCATTTCATTTCAGAAAATAAAATAATTAATTCAGAAATCTATGTAAATCTCTTAGAGGATTATCTTTTGCCTGATTGTCGGCGTCTGTATTATGGAAACGATTTCATACTACAACAAGATGGTGCTACAGCTCATACTAGCAAATTCACACAGGATTATCTTCAACAGAATGTAGTTAACTTCATTGGAAAAAACGACTGGTCCCCGCAGTCACCTGACTGCACTCCCATGGATTATTACATATGGAACACACTAGCAGAGAAGATTTATGAAGGCCAAACAGAAAAGTTTACAAAAATGCAATTAAAGAAAAAAATACTCGAATGTTGGGACAAAATAACAGAAATCAGAAAAAGTATCATGTCGTGGAAGAGAAGGTTAAGATTAGTTTGTAAGCAGGACGGCGGACATATTGATCATATTTGTTGATAAGATGTGAATAATAAATTTTTTTTCAGTTTATGATATTCGTTTTTTTCACCATACCTCATTGTTCCCTCAGCTGTGGAAAAAGTATTTTATGTAGAGGTCTGAAATTTTTATGATGGCTTATCAATATGTACAGGGTGTCCCGTAAGTCTGGACCCATAGGGAAAAATAATAAAATTACAAAATAGTCCAAAAATTTATTACATAATCTGTTCAAAGTGTCCGCCGTTGTGTCGCACACATAGTTGAAGACGCAATCTCCACTGCGACAGCACTTTCTGAATCACAGTCGCAGAAATTTCTTGACACGCCTCCACAATGCGTGCTTTAAGGTGGAAAATGTTCTGAAGTTTGACCTCGTACACTTTGGCTTTCAAGTGGCCCCACAAATAAAAATCATAATAAAAATCATAATAACAAATAATAAAAAAATAATAATAATAAAATAATAATAATAACATAATAAAAACATATATTATAAATCCCTATGGGTCCAGACTTACGGGACACCCTGTAGATTGAGGTAAAAGTTTTGTAAATTTTGGGAGTGTGAACTGCATATTTTTGAAGTTATTGGTGTGTGTGTGTGTGTGTGTGTGTTTATATATATATATATATATATATACAGGGTGGGCGGAAAGTAGCTCCCTATTTTGGATTGGTAAAAAAATATGTATATTATCCATTTATTTCAGAAGAAATAATATGAAAAGGTAGGCATACATGGTAGGTTTTCTCTAAAATTCAATGTGGGCTCCAACTCTTTCCACCAGCTTCTGGAGCCGCCCAGGAATGGCGTCCACTGACTTTAGCAGGAAGTTCGCACTGAGTCCACGAAAGTCAACTCGCCAGGCAGCTCGGGAAAGTGGGACTCTCCGCTACTCAATGCGAACTGTGCTGAAGAAGGAGCTGAACTGGCGTGCGTGGAAGCCGCATTACTGCCAATCTCTCTCGGACGAGGACTGCGACATTCGCATGGAGTTCGGGGAAATCATGCTGGCTTGGCATGAAGACTGGCCCCATCTCTTCCGCAACATCCTCTGGAGCGACGAGGCGGTGTTCCACGTCGGAGGCTTTGTCAACCGCCACAATTGCCACTACTGGGCAGGAGAGGATCCATGGTTACCGCTGAAAAACGGCAGAATCGGTTCAGTGTAACGGTGTGGTGTGGTATGACCTCAGATCAGGTTGTGGGCCCGTTCCTTCTGCGCAACACCATGAATGCTGAGCGGTACCTTGCTATGTTGCGAAACGAGGTCTGGCCGGTTGTCAGCACATGGGAGAACATCGACGATCTGATATTCATGCAAGATGGCGCCCCTCCGCACTTCGCTCTTGTTGTCCGTGAGTGGCTGGATGCCCACTTCCCTGGGCGTTGGATGGGTCGTCGTGGTCCACATCAATGGCCAGCCAGGAGCCCCGACTTGACACCGTGCGACTTCTTTCTTTGGGGGTGGGTAAAGGAAGAAGTCTACCGCACCAAACCGAGGACATTGGAAGAACTGGAGGACCGAATTCGGGAAGTCATGTCCTCCATCCCGCCGGAGTTCCTGCTAAAGTCAGTGGACGCCATTCCTGGGCGGCTCCAGAAGCGGTGGAAAGAGTTGGAGCCCACATTGAATTTTAGAGAAAACCTACCATGTATGCCTACCTTTTTATATTATTTCTTCTGAAATAAATGGATAATATACGTATTTTTTTTACCAATCCAAAATAGGGAGCTACTTTCCGCCCACCCTGTATATATATATATATATATATATATATATATATATATATATATATATATATATATATATATATACTGTATATATAGTGAAAAATGAGAGGACGAGGAGATTATATACTGTATATTGTATATAAGCTTATTGGCAAACATTTCGGAAAAATTTAATTTCTATCATCATTGCTAAAAAGTTAAAAAATGAGGCGAAATTTAAGAAAATAATTAAATAAAGGGTGATCCAGAGAAATGGGACCCAAAAGAAACCCCTGTAACTCTTAAAGTATAAGTCCTTTTATAAAATCATACGCATCATTCGAAAGAGGATAGTTACAAGTTTGTACAGAATTGTATAGGTTTTGACAATACAAGACAAGATAAGATACAAAACAAAATAAAAGTGTTAGTTAAAACTAACCCTTCAAGATGACTGCATGGACTGTGGAACAGCTGCGTTTCATAACTGAGCAATATTATGAGCATGGAAGAAGTGTAGTTTCAGCTCAAAGATCTTTCAAGACAAATTTTCAGATGTCAAAATCACCTTCTAAGAAAGTAATCCGTCGGTGTGTCAGAAATTTTTCCCTAACTGGCAGCATTGGAAAAAGAAAACCAACTGGAAGAGTGCGTACAGCAAGGATAGACGAGATCATTAACAGAACTCATGAAATTGTACAGGATAATCCTAACATAAGCATCAGACGTGCTTCTCAGCTGTTAGGAGTTGGATATGGAACAACAACACACCGTATATTCAAGCAAAATTTAATGCTCTTTTCATATAAAATTCAAACAGTGCAACAACTAAACGATGGAGATTTCGCACGAAGACGACAATTCTGACAATGGATCCAACAGAAGGTAAATGACACCACCAATTTTCTAGCAACTTTGATTATGTCAGACAAAGCCCATTTTCACTTGAATGGAACTGTAAACAAACAAAATTGTCGTTTCTGGGCAAAAGAAAATCCAGTGAATATTACCGAAGTCTCGTTGCATAGTCAGCGTGTAACTGTTTGGTGTGGTCTTACTGCATCTCAGATCATAGGGCCGTACTTTTTCGAGGATTCCACCGGAAACACGGTCACTGTAAATGGTGATCGCTACGAAAAAATGTTGACCGATTTCCTTATTCCTAAATTAAGAGATCTTTGTCTAGAAAACCACTGGTTCCAACAAGACGGAGTTACCTGCCATACCACGAGGAACTGCATGGCAGTTTTGCGTCAAACGTTTCCAGGTGAGTTAATCTCAAGATTTGGAGGCGTTGAATGGCCCGCAAGGTCTCCGGATTTTTCTCCCTTAGATTATTATCTCTGGGGATATTTAAAGAGTAGGGTCTACAGAAATAACCCAACGACCTTGCAAGAATTGAAGGCCGCCATCACAAATGAGATACAGGCCATACCACCGCACACTCTTGCAAAAGTGATGCAGAACTTACAAGCGAGAACACTGGAATGCTTGGCAACTAATGGAGCACATTTGAAAGGAGTCATTTTTAAAAAATAAATATTTCATAATAAACTTGTAACTCTACTCTTTCGAATGATATATAGTTTTTATGAAAGGAATTAAATATTAAGAATATTTGGCTCTTTTTTTATGAGTCCCATTTATCTGGATCACCCAGTATAATGAACAAAAACGTATACAAAAATATACTGAAAAAATAGAAACATATTATTAATATAATACATGATCAAGTGTAGAAAAAAAGAATATATTAAAAGTATAAAAGAATAAAGTAACAGTAAAAATATAGAAAAGCCAATTAATATTGGCAGCATTATTCGCCAATATCAAACAAGAGTTGACAAACATTGCGGTATTTCTACGAGAACATTAGAACCTTTAAATAAACCGTCCAAAGGACGGGATCATAAGGGATCATTGCCATCTCCACAACCCCTCCACCCACTTCCCACTAACTTCAAAATTCTTAATTCCTTCCGTACACAAACCAAATGAATTTCACGTCCCTGAATCCCTACATATTCTCAGTACAAAACTAACCGTCAACGACAGTAGTATAGCCGCAAAAGGGAAGAGTGCAGGAATGTTGCAATTTATTACGTAATGTTGCAATGTTGCAAAGGGGGTGGGGGTTATGCAACATGTCGCAAAGGGGGTGGGATGTTATGCAACATGTCGCAAAGGGGGTGGGGGTGTTATGCAACATGTTGCAAAGGGGGTGGGGTGTTGCAAAGGGGGTGGGGTGTTGAAAAAAATCCCTGCAAAGGGGGGTGGGGGATGCTGCAGGTGCGAAACTTGGAGGCGGCGTTATCCCCCAAGAGAAAGGAGAGAAAGGAGAGAAAGGAGGAGAGGTGTTCACCTGGCAGGAGCCAAGTGCATATTAAGACCAGCCGAGTAGGCGTTGTCTTATAGTCTCCTAATCAGCCAGTTGGCTTAGAAGGAGCCAAGGGGGGAGGGGTACACCTGAAGGGGAGAGAGAGCGAGAGAGTATCGGCCTTTGATTGCAATGGCATGCAACTTGGAGGCGGAGTTCTCCCCCAAGCTATTTTCGTTTACCTAACCTAAGAGGCCTCTAAGGGGTTTTCCCAAAGGGCCAGAAAGAGAAAGGACCAGAGGTCCTTGCTCGGCTGGGAGCCGAGCTTGAATGTCTCCGTCATCAGCTTCTCACTCTTTTATAGACCTCTAATCCGGCTGAGTTGCCAGATAGCGCCATGTATTCAGGCTGAGTTGCCAAATAGCAATATTTAAAACCATATATTAATCAAAATACCACAATATATTATATGATGGTAGTTAATCAATACAGAATTTCTTTTAATTGTTGGAATTAAGAAGATTCATCTGTTTATTAAATAAATAATTTAAAACACGCTCTTTACACAATAAATCACTTAATTCCTATTTTATTATAAATACCGAACAACAGTGGGAAAAACGAAAGGAAAAGAAACCTTACGAAGAAAGTTGAAACAAACCTAAACACACGCTCGTCCATTCCCCCCAATCTCCTCACCCCATCTGTGTTTGTATATATATAAATATATATATATATATATATATATATTATAGAAAGAATCATAATAACCGTGTCTATTTAATTTTGTCATTCCTTATATATATATATATATATATATAAATGGATTTTCACCTTAAAGTGAATTAAAACATTAACTTTATTACTTAATTCCTATTTTTATTATAAATATCGAATAACAGTGGGAAAAACGAAAGGAAAAGAAACCTTGCGAAGATTGATGAAAATAAGTCAAAACACACGGTCGTATTCTCAAATCTACACACCACACACACACACACACACACACACACACACACACGAGGAATCGTTTCTCCGACTCGAATCACACCTGATTGCCCAGAGGCCTTTTTTGACCATAATCTGACCTTTCTTCCAGTCAACTCGAGCAAAACCTCACCTCACTCCGATTCTTAGATATACACACAATTATAATAAATAATAATCAGCGAAAGAAACAAGGTGGGCAAACCTGAAAGTACTAATAATTATATATATATATATATATATATATATATATATATAAAGAAAGAGAGAGAGAGTTTTGTTCATTAATAAATAAAGGAATGGATATATATATATATATACACACGGTGGTACAAATTACAGTAATAATAACAACTAGCTCTTCCCCGAATTGTAACAACGGATAAGGTTTTCACTCCGCCTTAGACCCACAGTTTAACGTGGAAACCGAATGCTCTTTTCTGGCAAACCTGAAAGTACTAATAATTATATATATATATATATATATATATATATATATATATATATATATATATATATATATATATATATAAAGAAAGAGAGAGAGTTCTGTTCATTCTTTTAAAATAAATAAAGGAATGGATATATAATATATATATATATATAGGGTGGTACAAATTACAGTAGTAATAATAATTAACTCTTTCTCGCCGAATTGGAAAAGCTTTTCATTCCGCCTTAGACCCAGCGAGTGCGGAACGCCGATATGCTTGTATCTTTTGCCAGCAAATTCCATTCACGTAACCTGGAGCCCAATAATTCCGCTTTCTTTTCGGAAGGTCCAAATCTCTCACGAGATCATTCAGCATAACCTGCGTTATCATACGTTTTTATTTGATTCAGGTTGCTGAAAGTCTGTATCTTTAGTGTCATCAATTTCCATTGGTTCAACTTCAGACTCTTCATCCAGTGTCCATGACTTTGGGGGAGTTGGAATTGGGTTATCATCGTCATGTAGTACTGGTCTCATGGCAGATGCAAGATTTGGGTATTGAATTTTATGTTTATTTTGGCAGAGAATCCTGAAACGTTAGTCATACAAAAATAGCAATCCGTTAGGTGATCCTTGGGCTCTCTCCAAATCATTGGTATGGCAAATGGCATAGATTTGCGGTACCTTTAATCCAACCCCTAAGAGTGACGGCACAGGAAATGCATGAGATATGAGGTGCCCAGGATTTGTCTTGGTCGCCTACCTTACATCCAAAATAAAGTTCGTAAGCCTTCTTCACGAGTGGGGTCATCGTCTTCCTCTGTGCCATTATGGTCAGTTCTCCACATACGTAGCAAAATGTATCTCTGGGATTAATACAGTTTCGATTCATGCTGGCGGAAAATTATTGAAATCACGGAAAACTTTTTGGAATGAAAAACCAATTTTTTCTACTATGAAAATTTTTAAAATTTGAGCAAAACTTGAAAAAAAAATTCTTTCTTTTTATTAAAAATATGTTTGTTTAAATAGCTATATTTTTTAATGCAAAAAATACTATTAAATATAGTTAACCTGGAAAAAAAGAAAGTAAAATTAAATTAGTACACTTAATTTTAACTAATATTTTGGGAAAACTCTGAGTAAATGGAAATATTATTTTCTCGAAAACTCTGGGTGATAGAAAAATTCTGAAACCATATTTGGAATCAGCATCAAAAGTTCTATAAGAAACACCAAATAGTTTTCAAGAAACAAAAATGTTGTTCTCTAGTGTAATTAACTCTTTCTCGCCGAATTGGAAAGCTTTTCACCCGACCTTAGACCCACAGTTTAACGTGGAAACCGAATGCTCTTTTCTTTTTTAAAAATATAAATAGGATATATTTATAATTTCTCTATTATAAAATCCTCTCGATTACATTAGTGACTAATGACCCGGAAATAGTGGGGGAAAATATTGACATGGTAAAGACAGCAAGGGGTAATACGAGCATTAAATCTATTGAAGAAAATATAAAGATGCCATTACTCGTCCGGACCCGTTATAGCGGTGTTACGATTGGTACACATACTTATAGCTCCACCCAGCTACACTGGCAACCAATCACTACGAACATCTGGCCTTAATCTTTGGGGCGGAGCTTGTCGATTGTGCATATAAAAGGAAATATTTTTCAGTTTGGAGTAACAGTAGCTATTTTCGCGTCAGTGAATAATCATTCCCTCTGCCAGTGCATTCCCTCCACCATGGACCACGAACTGTACGCTTTTCCGGATTTGTATGAAGAAGGTGACACTGCAGCATTAACTGCAATTAATCTTTTTAACGCGATTGACCGTGAAGAATTATTTCCAACGCAAACCGTTGAAGATATTTGCAGTGACGCTCCTTACAATCCGACGGAAGGGACTACCATAGAAATGTAAGTGTCTATAATTTATTCACAAGAAACATGATTTTATATATATGGAGGGTTGTAGTATCTCGTCAAATACTTCATTTAGATACTCACCATTATGCTAAAATCGAAATTTTTATGGCAATATGCTTTTAAATGTTATTTGGATTTACCTCTTAAATGAGTTTCGAACCAAAGATATCTTCACATAATGGGGTCTGTCTGTATACTCTGTATATGTTTTTATTAAAAAAGAATGAACATTATTCCTTTAAGTCCGATGAGGATTTGACACGTGTTATACAATCTTTTGAAGAATCTCGTGTCATGAATACGGAGGATATACTGATCAGTCAGCATAATGAATGTCACACCGAAATAATGTAAGTGTTTTTCGATCTTTTTGGGGTAAGAAGACAATATATTTTCATAAATTTATTAAATGAAAGAAATCAGTACAATAACCATCTTAAACTACAGAATATACCGTTACAAATATACACACACGAACAAAAACATTATACTATACAACGAGTACGTACAATTGGAAAACGGATTTTTATCTGTCTGCATACCATTTCATCGTTTCGGCGAGTGTGACACGGGTCAAATAAATTTAAAAAATTTATAAATTCTTTATCACATGACATATGCATGAGAAATGAGACGCAGTACATTCCGCAAGCATTACTAAAATATCCTTGTATACGAAACGGGTTCCATACAACTTCGGGAATATGTAACTGAGCGAGAAATTTTACAATAATAGGGTCACTCCAGGGTTGAGTACCGAGTGAATCAAAATAGTACAGGCGCTGTCTATTTTTAAAATAGACAGCGATCCAATGAATCCCTTCATTACCGATGACATCTGTGTTCACAATAAGACTACCGCATTCTCGCGTACTTGGCAAACTCAATGTTTCATTCTTCGCAAACACGCCGATAAATTTGGAACGTGTGACTCGTTCACTATTCATTACTTTCTGAAGTGTATTAGCATCCATTTTAAAAGTCAGTGATAACGCTCCTAAATCTATCTACTTCTATTAGGGCTTGCGATTCGAGATATACTAGTACACTAATAGGCGCGTCTATAGGCTTGGCGAATTCCAGCCTCACTGAGATGTTTCCGCTCTGCTGTGGGCTTAAATGCGTATTTACGCTAGCAGATAAGTCAGGTGTAATGTCAAACGGATAAAGGTTAAATTGATCAATGAATTCTTCCTGCGTTACCCCATTACCAAGCTCATCACAATCACCTGCAATATGGGTCAGATTACTATAGGCTCTGGCACAAAGAGGTAACACAGCGTCTGATGAATAGTCCGTACCCATTGTTCCACCCAAAGCAGTGCCATTAACGTATAGAGTTATATTTTTAAGTCCGAAATTCTCGAATTTAAAGGCACTCTTTTTATATTTTCCATTCACCGAAGCATGGTCCTGCATTCCGATTAATATCCTTTTAGGAAGATTTCCCAGGGCAATGTTTTCTATCTGCTTCGATGCCAACCCTGCAGGAACCGTATATAGTTTGATTTGTACTCTGTTAATAGGATATTTCACTGTAGCGTTTAGTAAATTTTTCTCAATTTCTAGTTGTTTTGGTGAACTTAATTTCACTCGCCGTACGCGGAGGTATGTGTCCATAATGTGAACCACAACGGGCTTTGCACCCTCTTCTTGATCAGCATCCAGATTTAAGCAGATCTCAGGACTCGTGCGGGTGAGCTTTATTTTCATATCCACCCCGTTGACAAGCAACTTCTCCTGGAAAGTGAAATCTGTGTGCAGCCGTCCAAAACACTCGTATATTTTCTTTTTAGAATTTTTAAATTTGTCCTTTATACTACTTTCATCTTTAGTTTGATAATATCCCTCGGCACTTAAAAAGGTAGCCTTCGCTTCTTTGGAAAAGTTGAGGACATTTTCCAGATAGGCTCGTAGATGATAGTACCCCGTGCCTGCCGATATGTTGGTCTGATTTAAATATACGTCACACTGGTTGAATATGGAGTGCAGAAAGTTTGTTTCAGGGTATACAGCATATTTGTCATCGCAGACCGTTCCATCAGAATGGGCTATACGTAGCTTAGCGTACATGTGCACACAGCTTGGATCAAAAAAGTAAGGGCCTGAGCTGGGTATCACGAATTCTATAGGTGCACTCGGGGAACTAATTGTGTTTAAAGGGTTAATTGTAATAAAATCACTGTGCTCAATAGAAACTTAGTTGGAGGCAGCTCAAAAAGGGACAGCTCCGATTTACAGCATTGTGAACTACATGGGTGGATGAAGCGTGCCATGGCGAGTTAGAAATAGTGCCTCCTCTCTCGACAAGTAGTAAACAAACTATGATTCATGAGATCAATGTCCTTAGCTTATATCAGTCAAAAAAGTGGTCAACCATAGGTTTCATTCGCTTACAGCACTTCTTTTTTGATATCCTTTTACGTTTAATACCACGTGACCCCTTCTTCCGGGCAGCCCTCTTCTTCTTCCCGCCACCACGCATTTTTCTCTTTGCATCTTTGATGATTTCGTCCCGTGTACGCTTTAAATGTTTTTTTAGAGCTTCTTTAGGTTTAGCCCCGGCCAATATGTCTTCTGCAGTGTTAAGACCTGATTGTAGCGCTTTCCTTCCGAGGTATCTGGCACCCCTCTTCAGCAAAGGAACAGCCGTACGTAGTATGGATGAAAAAATGGATCCAAGTCCACTACCGCGCTGGTATCTCACCCCTCGATAGACGGTGAAAGGCTTTCTATCCATTATAACTCAGTGCGTCGAAAGTGTAGCTTCACTGTTAAGCTCCCGTTACCGAATGGGAAGTTTTCACCCTCAATCGTTCTTATATATATTGAGATATTGGTTATTAAATTAGTTGCGACATTCACATAATGGGGTCTGTCATATGTAATACTCAAACTCCTTCCTCTATGGTTGGGGATGTGAGCAATGCGCAGCAGGCGTGCCTGGGTATCCCCAACAAACTGGTGCTCCACTATATTACTGTAAATATAGCACATGTCTGGGGACCTTTCAGCCAATTTCTCCATCTTCAATTGATACATTAATCTGGACAAGTCATGCTGTGTCTCGTGAAATGTGTCTCTTTGGAAGGCTGCGCTATATCGGCCATTGGTTAGAATTTTGAACATTCTATGGTCTTTAATACGTCTGTTAGTCTTTGATTTTAGGATTAGTGTATGTGCAGGGTTTCCTTTGTTTACGATTTCGTATACTAAATCATTCGTAAGGTTTGAGTTTCTTAAACTTACGTTTAAGCCTCTCACAACATCCTCGACCGAACCATATTGACCCGGTCCTAGTCTTACTTCTGTACTGTAATACCGTGCAACCTTAGTCCGAGCGATACGTATAGTTTCATCCATAGCTACCCCAGCTTTTTCACACTCGTCAATGTCTCTAAGAATCGTAAAAACGGTTTCTTTATGTTCAATATTTAAAAAGATGGTGTCCAGCTGAATTTCGCATATCCCCACCTCATACGAATCACGACCCAATTCAATGTGCCCGTGGAGTTCTGTTACAAAGTTGGCTAGTGTGTTGTTAGGGTGTACAGACAGGGACGAGGAGGACGGGAGTGTGACGTAGAAATGGTTAGGAGCCATGTTGCATACTATTTAAGCTTCATTATTGCATCAGCTTTTATATAGGTGTTGAAGCTTTCTGGGTACCCTAGCCATTTCACCAGGTACATTTTTCTCTTTCCTGAACCTTTGCTTCCTAAAATTTTCTCAATTTTAAACACATTTTTTCCTAAATTAAACGCAACTTTCTGCAATTCCTCGCGGTAAAAGCCTCCTGAGATTTCTTCCCCATTCAAATCTTCAATGTAATACATCATTATCTCACCTTTAGGTCTCATAGCCCTAACTTTAAAAATCTCGCGTGTCCATCCTTGCTCAAAACCCTTTGCGAATTTATTCCCCGAACGCGACAGCCTTACATAATCATTGATTTTGAAGCGCGCCGAGTGTGGTGGTGGTGTTGTGTGATCCATCTCTTCTCGGGAGCGTACCTCTTTCTAAAACTTCGTTAGGTGTTGTCCCAATCGTGCGATGGTGTGAGCGGTTGTAGGATGATGCCAATGATTCCAGAATGTCTAGAAATCTGTATGTGTTTTTATGTGTAAAATAACGGTGCATGCGTTCCTTTATGGTGCGCTGAACTCTTTCAGCTAAAGAAGCCTTATGTATAGAATTGGTTGTGTAATAGCTGATATTAAACTCTGTCAACATGTTCTGAAAAGCACGGCCTATAAATTCCTTCCCCATATCCGTACAAAAATAGCCAGGAACCCTGTTTTCTTTTAACATTAGCGTTTTGGTGGCTTTAGCAACTGTTTCAGGTGATTTATTTTTCAGAGGAACTAGCCACAGATATCTAGAGAATACGTCTATTATGAATAGAATGTAGCGGTAACCATCGTTATACACAGAATATCTTTGCATGTCTGTTAAATCTGCTTGCCAAATAGAATCAATCGAGGAAGCCGTTGTCTTGGCTGTTTTAAACCTTTTTCTCACAGGCTTATGAAGCGTATAAGCGTCCTGCTCCCTCAAAAATCTTTCAACATCTTTTTTCCCTACTCCGTAAACACTTCTGTACAGTCTATCTACGCCGCCGTAAGAGGATGGGTTAGAAATGTCATAATAGCGTTTAGTTAATACGTTAGCCATTTGCGTATTTTAGAGGCACGTGGGTAGGGTTGACCGTTGTTTAACCTCTTCTTTCTCCTCTTCAAAGGTGTTACCGCCGGGGGTGACGGCGTCTTCAATTGTGTCACATGCGTTGCATGTTCCAAGTCTTTTAACCTGTTCAGATTTCCTATCAACGTTTTAGGGACATTTATTTGTTGTAGTCTTGCTTTAATATGCTTCCATCCTGATGGTGATGGCCTATCCCACTTTCTCACCAGATCATGGACAATGTCTACGATATTCGATCCCTGTACCTTTGATCCTTCCACAATGATCTCGCCTGTATCGGTCCATTGTATGGCTGGATCCTCATTCAATAGATTATAAAGACTTAAGCCTTTACTCCTCAATGTATGTGGGAGGGTGCTTTTTAATACATGCTCGATATGTTGTGTGGCTAATCCCTTAATTTTTGGTTGGTCAGCTGTATCGTCGGGCACAGATCCTATGTCGCCATGTCCATCGTCCCCCGTGCTGTGCCTAATAACCACAGGAATCTCTGTAGGGTTCTTATAATTTTCGTACTCGTGAAGAAATTTCTGCAGAGCTTCTTGGTATAAGATTCTTTTCTCATCAGGTGTTTTTTCACTGTTTAATAGGGCTAGCAATTCGCTTTCCATTCTTTTAAGTCTGCTTTTACGGGGATCTAGAACCGTGTCTGGATTCCTTTGCAGTGAAGCGTACACCTCGTGGGGAATCACTACCACTTTCTTCATTATATTAATCTAGTCAGTAAAGGACCCAAAACTGAAAATAAGATGGGGAGAAATGACCCTCCTGTTTGTACAATAATTCGTTTTTTCTTCGCTACAGTTTGACTTTTACGAGCGAGTGCACGTATTATGTTCTTGTAACGGCGTAGGCGAGCCTTCTGAGGGGTTTTCATTGATACATTGCAATTTATAACGTTAAGACAGATTTCACAGATGCATTTTAAAAAGTCGGCGTCGATATTTTTAATAAACATCTGCTGCATTGCCCGGGGCAGTCGATGATAGATTTTTATTAATTCACGGTATTTCTTTAGTCTCTTTGTCATTCTGGAATATACACCGTTTCAGGCTCGTTTGGAAATATATTCGTTCGTAGAAGCACTCTAAACGTGTTTCGCGGATGAAGGTCGCAAAGCAAATATCCGTAACGCGTGCTTGTAGCTTCTTTATAAACTTCCAAAAACTCCTTACGCTGATTCGGGAACATTTGATTGGCTAATACCCCAATTTGTGATACATCTCTACGTTGTGCGAATAAGACTAGATATTGCGTATTTAACGACACATCGCGCATGTATCTATTTTTGAAAAATAGATTCTGATTGATGAAGAACACGCTTATGTTAAGATGGTGGGAGAATACTGTAAATGTCTCGGCAAACGTTTTATCCATCTCCAACATGAGATCGTCAATTACAATGACTGTATGTTCATTTCCCTTTAACGAATTAACGTCATATACGCCTTTGTGGAACAAAATATCATCTTGGTACTCGTTGAACACTGATTGATACGTCGAATAGCACCATATAACTTTATGCACAAATTTCGAGAACATCTCTCCCTTTTCTTTAATGATTTTAAGCATAAACACAGTTTTACCACATCCTGTAGGTCCAGATATAATACATGTGGATGGGCTCGTGAATCTGAATTTTTCTACAGAGTCCATTTCTAACACGTCACACTCCTAAGTGGGTCATTTACAAAATATTACAAATTTTGAGTGCTGTTCCTTATATTTTGTTTTCTTCTCCCACAGAACCGTGAATGACGATGAGGTACAGCACCCCATCATTGACATTACGGATGACCTCGACGACAGTGTAGTTGTGATCTCCTCCCCTGCCAACGAACCCTCACCAGCGATACCGGTAGCACGTCCAAAGCGGAGGTATGATGAAGAGAACCCCACGTCAGGTATAAAGCGACCGAAATACGCGCCTGTTGCACCAGTAATAGATCCCCAACCCTCAACCTCTTACGCAACAATCCCCCCAGCAGCACCTCCCGCTAATATATCCCCTTATTCATCCGCCACAGTTGCCCCCCGTTCTGTTAAGTCTACAATAATAGATCCCCAACCCTCAACCTCCTACGCAACAGGCCCCCCAGCAGCACCTTCCGCTAATATATCCCCTAATTCATCCGCCACAGTTGCCCCCCGTTCTGTTGAGGATGATATAACGTTTGAGTTGGTGCGCTCCGCAGCCCCCACCCCAGCCTTGACTAGAAATCGGTATAGAGTCAGGGTCGACCCTAGAGCCATGTATAGCAATGGAATTGAGCGCGGGCTACGCCGGGTTGTACAGCGTATTGTAGAGTTTGCTCTTCAGAACGCGACGAGCGTGAAGTCAGGACGAGTCTGTCCTTCGGATTCGGGTCAGATGACGGTGATGTAGATGATTATTGGGTGTAGTGCCATTTAGACGTTTGGCGGCTGAAGATGTAGAATATATATTAGGACGTATAATGCAAGGCCCAAAGTAGTATAGCCTTTAATATGGACAACTTCACGGTAAATATTGATCGTGTATTCCGTGTTGCGGGTCATAGTGCCATACCGTATACTCTTAACTTCAATTCTCCGACTATTTACCGAAAGCATATAAACGTCGATCGTGGTTGCGGCTTTATAGCAGTACTCTTAGCACGTATGTTTACTGTACAAAATACACGGACCAAAAAATTTGGTTGCCTACGGTCGTGGAACGTGCCCGTAAACTAGCTGTAGACTGTGAACTTGAATTTGACTGTAATATGGGTCCTGAAGAGCTGAGAAGGTAGAACAGGAAATGAATGTCCGTATAGTTGTATTTGGGTTGGATGATCGTCGTAGGACTGTGTATGTTTTTAAAAGCTGTGTGAGAGATCGTACAAGACCCCTACTTATTTTAGGATTGTCAGGGACAACGTATCTCCCCATCCGTAATATAAGGTGGCTTTACGCGAGTTATGACAAAAGTCGAAAATATGGGAGACATCATGATTTGTGTAAGGGGTGCCTCGAGTTTGCGGATGATATAGTGAGACATTGTAAAGAATGTCACATGGTATGTGAGCAGTGTAAAAGCACCAAATGTGAAAGCCGTGTAGTTGAAGCTGAGAAGAGAGACTGTGATGTGTGTAGACGCACATTTTCAATAATAGCTGCTTTGATTTCCATAAATCAATTGGCACGTGCAGGAAAATGAGAATCTGTGAATGTGGTATGTTTCACACAATGGATAATTGGGGAAATTTAAGCACAAGTGTGACGAAATTCACTGTCCTACATGCCAGGAGGAATATAAGGCGGATGGAGTAAAGCATGTATGTTATATGAAAGATGCTAAGCCTAAAAATAACCCTTGTATAACTGTATACTACGATATAGAAACATATACGAACGCTGAAACCAAAGAGGTAATTCCACATTTACTTGTGAGCCAGACCATCTGTGATGAGTGTATGGGGATCGAATGTGACGAGTGCCCCAAATGCGGTAAACGGACAAACGTTTTTAAAACGAATGTCCGCGATAGTCCTGTGAAACTATTTGTGTCCTATATTGTCAAGTTAGCCGACAAGTTCAAAAAAATGACTGTGTATATTCTCGCCCATAACGGGGCAAAGTTTGACACGCAGTTCCTTTATAAGGAGTTGCTTGAACACGAATCCTCTGAGATATTTACAGGTGATCCATTGAAAAGAGGCAACAAATTAATACAGATGCAAATAAGAGGCAATGTACAATTTAAAGACACTTTATTATTCACACCTTGTAAATTAGCAAAGCTACCCAAGGTGATGGGAGTAGCAGCTGAAGTTTCCAAAGGATACTTCCCTTACACTTTCCTCACCAGCGAGACTTTAAACTACGTAGGCCCACCACCACCCAAACATTATTTTAACTATGACTGTATGAGTGTAGATGAACGTGAAGACTTTGATCGATACTACAACAGTTTTAATGAAAGTAACCCTTATAATATAGCTGATGAATGTGAGCGTTATTGCGTGAATGATGTGCGCGTGCTTAGAGTATGTTTCCAGGCCTTTAGAAGGATGTACATAGGCCGTTTCAAATGCGATCCGCTGCAAGTCGCAACCACCATCGCGTCATTATGTTTTACGGTGTTCAAGAATAACTTCATGCCTAAAGACACCTTAGCCATTATTCACCGAAACAACCCCGCAGTTACGGACACAAGGCTATTTACTGGCTCATACACCTACAGCAACAGACAGGTGTATACATAAAGCACGCCCGCAACACGGGTGAAGTACCCATTAAGATTAATGGACGTGTTTTTTGGGTTGATGGGTTAAGTGAAAACCGTGTCACTGGTGTGAAGACTGTGTACTCCTTTAACGGATGCTGGTGGCATGGATGCCCCCGTCCTGAGTGCGGAATCGCCGGAGATATCCACGGTAGATCTCCTGCCGACTGTCTTGCATGGACCCGCACCCGCGATCAACTTATAGGATCACAGTTCACTCACAAAGTCTTGTGGGAGCATGAATATGATGCACGGATGGAGACAGACGAGGTGTACCGTGAGGAAATAAACACGATCAAGCGTTCAATGGTGCTGGATCCTCTCAAATGTGGTGATAGCTTGTTTGGAGGACGTACAAATCCATTCAGACTATACTTTCCACCTACGGAGGGCGTGAAGCTCCATTACTACGATTTCTGTTCTTTATACCCATACGTGATGAAGAACAATCCGTACCCCGTGGGCGCTCCTGAGAAACTGGTGGGACCTAACCTGCCCTCCATCAATGAATTTTCAAGAAATTTGAATGATCGTTACTTTGGGCTCTCTTTCGTAGACGTACTCCCCCCACGCAATTTATGGATGCCAATCTTACCTGTCGTTATCGACGACAAGCTCATGTTTCCCCTGTGCGTGAAGTGCGCGGAAGAGGATAACGGCGATTGTAACCATATACCCCACCAGCGTAAGATCAGAGGCGTATATACAAGTCCTGAGCTGGCCCTAGCCGTACGCCATGGTTATAGAATACTGAAGATACATGAGGTGTGGAGGTTTCAGAAGCTACCCAACCTTTTCACACCATATATAAACGCATTTTTGAAGGATAAGGTTGAGGCATCAGGGTATCCGCGAGGAGTTGATACCGAAGATGAAAAGTCTGCCTATATTCAACGTTACCGCGACCGCGAAGGTATACAACTTGATCGTGCCCAAATTGCAAAGAATCCTGGCAAGCGCTTTAGTGCAAAGTTGTGTCTAAACAGTCTATGGGGAAAATTTGCACAGAATACCGGCAAAGGGAACATTCATTTGGCACAAAGTTATAGTGATGTCTGGGATTATGCCAATGCTCCCGATAAAGAGGTCATGGAGATCGTGAATGTAGGTAATACTTACATAATAAAGTACAACAACACTGAATTGGCCACAGATACCTCAAGGGTTACAAACATACCTGTGGCCAGCTTCACAACAGCCTACGCCCGTATAAAACTTTGGGGTCTATTGCATTCTCTTGGGCGGAGAGTATTGTATGCCGATACAGATAGCGTGATATTCACAGAGAGGGAGGGTGAATACATGCCCGCTATTGGGGAGTTCCTCGGCGAGCTCACTGATGAGATCAAGGATGAGTATGGGGACAACGCATACGCCGACTCTTTTGTCTCAACAGGACCTAAAACTTATGGGGTACGGGTCAGGGTGGGGGAGGATATGAAATATATCGTGAAGGCAAAGGGTATTACGCTCAACCATGCGAATCGGCGGGTTGTTAACTTTGAATCGTTGAAGGATCTAGTGTGTTTGGACGATGATGAGGGCGAACGACCTCCCCAACTAATTGTAGGCACCCACAATTTTCGGGCGCAGAAGCTGGGGGGCGTGAAGGAACTTAGGGGTACGAAGGTGTGCCGTAACACCTATAGGAAACGTTACCAGTTACCTGGTACCTATGATACCGTACCCTTTGGATACCATAACTTTTGATGCGCCTATTGTTAACTTACTTATGACACGTATTTGTCTTGTATATAATCTTTGATGTATCTATTGTTAACTTATTTATTACACGTATTTGTAAATATATATATAACTTGAATATCTCGTTTATTAAATCGTATTTGTAAATATATATAACTTGAATATCTCGTTTATTAAATAAATCATGTTTCAATTAGCGTTTCACTTTCTCCTTTGTGTGTGTGTGTGTGTGTGTGTGTGCGCAGGTGAAAGTTCTAAGCTCCGCCCACTGTAAGATCAGCAACGTGAGTCATGCTACTATCTGGGATTCCCTGCGTGGTCAGTCGACTGCAGTAAGCCCTTGAGATCAGACGTGTATTCGCCAGCGTAGAAGAAAAAAAGGAGATCAGACGTGTATTCAAATGGCTACCTTTAATATTGCTTGTACAACGTTTATGAAATGGTATTCAGCAAAGTGCCAGGATGTGGTGGATACCGAAAAACTTCCTATTCCCCCCTCCTATGCCTCTTTTAAAACCACATTGGATTGTGCGAAGTTGCAAGATGTACAAATACTCTACGGATGTTCTGGTGAGACCGTTGAAGGCTTTCGTTGCACAGACGATGTGCTGAAGTATGCTGTAGAGCTAAACTTTATAAAGTCTCACATATACCGTGAAGTAAAAGAAACAACGCGTGCAGAAGAGAAGCAGCAGGTATGGATAATGAGTCTTGCGGATGGGTGGTGTGACAAGCGGTATTACGTCATGTTACACCATGTCGATTACTCATACCCTACGACTGAAAATGTGAATCTCGTGATCATGGACAATCTTAAGTATTTTTATCACTATATTAATGTATATCATGATGAGGTTCGTAGTGAGGTTGTGGCTAGTGCCCTGCGTGAGTTTTTAACAGACTTTAGAGACGAGTATCGTTTGATGGGCAGAAAGGAAAAATATGAGCATATGTTCCTCTCAAATAGTGCGCCGGAGTGTGAAGATGTTTAGTAAAACAATGTGCCTAGTTCGTGAAAATTATCCTGAGGGAAACTGTCTGGTGCGTAGTCTGGTAGTGATAAAACCGAAATTAATTCTTGTAGCGGAAAAACACCTACCCAATATGTACAACAATTCGATTATGGTGCGACTCGCGGATCATACGAGTTCGAACAACCCATTCACGTATCATCGAGTCAGCCGCCCATCGAACCGTTCCTGCCTACCTGCGTGCCTCACACGGCTCATAGTTATCTCAGAGCTTGAACCGAGTGGACGTGCGCTCCTCGAATACGATGGAACTTCCTTTGAGCAGCATTCTCAACGCCTCGTACGATGTGTCCGTGACGAAATCGTTGCGCGTGTTCAGGCGTAAATCCGGTACCGTTAGCTATGTACTGGAAACGGAATGTAGACAAACAAACAAACGGGTTTATTTAAGTGTCGAGGAGATGAATAGAATCTTCGTGATAGTTGAGAAGTGGAGTGAAGATCGTTATAAAATACCTGCTAACGTAGGTACAAGAAGAGAGCAGATTAGTGACGCACCCTCATACGCCGTTGTATGTACGTTGTGTATAAATAACGATCGGCCATGCATTGATATACGGCTGATGTGGAAGAATGCTTCTGATAATAACGCTCTTGTTCCTACGCGAAACCGTTTCATCCTCGACAGAATGTTTGAAATCGTCGGATTCCGCAAGCTGAAACCTATATTAGACGCGCGTGTTACGGATATGCTTTATTTTGATACAGTACTTGAATACGCATACACCGCTCTGCTCGATGGGTTTACCGAGTGTAGGGCTGAACAGGTGAGAATGGTCTAGAGCTGGACGTTTATTTAAAAAGTTTAGACTCTTTGAAATACCATGAACTTTGGTACAAAGCAATTGATCGGTACAAGGCTGAGCTCACCTACACCGTTCACCCTGAAGAACTATTTCTTTATATAACGCGCAGTTGTCGTAACGATTTAGAAGATTATTTCAATTGCCGCTATGTTGAGTGAAGATGAGTTCACGATTGAAAAGCTCGGTCGGTAGAAATAAACCCTCGATTGGAAAAGCGTGTTTATAAACTTGTGTTTAATAATGTAGCTAACGATGAACTCTTTGTGCGTGCTTTTGATTGTATTCTAGACGTATTTAAAGATGACTTACCAACCGGTTGTAAAGTGGGAACAAAAATAGTACTGAACGATATGAAAGCCCTTCATATCGAATACAGGTTTCCCTATACTTTAAGCGGTGAAATATTATTAAACCGCATATACTGCGTAATGCAGAGCAATAATGATGTAATTGTAAACTCGATTAAGTGCGAGTTTAGTATTTTGAAAAAAAAAAGTGAAATGTATTTATATATTTGTGATATTTCTCCTGTACTGTTATATTGAAGGATTATATGCATATTCCTCATTTCTATTATTATTGACCATTCAAATGTATATTTATTTTTATATATCTCCATAATTGTGTGTGTGTGTGTGTGTGTGTGTGTATATTTTTTTTTATTATATGCATATTCCTCATTTCTATTATTATTGATCATTTAAATGTATATTTATTTTCTATATATCTCCATAATTGTGTGTGTGTGTGTATTTCTCCTGTACTGTTATACTGACGGATTATATGCATATTCCTCATTTCTATTATTATTGAAATGTATATTTATTTTCTATATATTTATAATAAACAGAATGATGCAATGTTGTTTTACTTAATTCTTTTGGTTAATTATATCATGTTACGCCTTCTAAACCTACTAGCGGAATTCTAAACCAACTTTTAAGAAAATAAATGGTACAATCTGGCAACTCTCCATAATAATGTTAAAAAGTGGTATCTGGCAACTCAAGCCATTTACACCTTCTAAGCCAACTGGCTGATTAGGAGTCTATAATAATGTATACAATGGTATCTGGCAACTCAAGCCATTTACGCCTTCTAAGCCAACTGGCTGATTAGGAGTCTATAATAATGTATACAATGGTATCTGGAAACTCTCCATAATAATGCTAAAAAGTGGTATCTGGCAACTCAAGCCATTTACGCATTCTAAGCCAACTGGCTGATTAGGAGTCTATAATAATGTATACAATGGTATCTGGCAACTCTCCATAATAATGTTAAAAAGTGGTATCTGGCAACTCAGTCTTCGATTAGAATTAATTAATTAAATATATAGCACAAACTGGCAACTCAGCCTTCTATTGAATACATGGCGCTATCTGGCAACTCAAGCCATTTACGCCTTCTAAGCCAACTGGCTGATTAGGAGTCTATAAGACAACGCCTACTCGGCTGAAGTCTTAATATGCACTTGGCTCCTGCCAGGTGAACACCTCTCCTCCTTTCTCTCCTTTCTCTCCTTTCTTTTGGGGGATAACGCCGCCTCCAAGTTTCATGACCCTTTGTTGCACCTGCAGCATCCCCCACCCCCCTTTGCAGGGATTTTTTGTAACACCCCACCCCCTTCGCAACATGTTGCACAACACCCCCCTTTGCAACATTGCAACATTACGTAATACATTGCAACATTCCTGCACTCTCCCCTTTTTCGGCTATACTACTAACGACTATAGTTTTGCCTTTAACTTAAGCAGAGCCAGATAAACTCCCGCCTCGCAACAGAAAAATCTAGAAGGGCCAAAGTAAAAATTTTGTATTTTGAGAAAAACGCCATTGAAGGTTTCCTTCTGTAATCAAAGACTGACTTTTGCTCAGGACATTAGCTCATTGCGGTGCACCTAATGATTTAATGACATTAGCCCTTGTAGCACTGAAAGGGCAACTGATTTCGAGTTCAGCCCTACCCTTATCTCAAAAAATTGATTTTTTTTACATTGGCCCTTCTAGCATTCAGCCCTAGAATTCTTGAACAGTTCCGGTATGAATATTCCAACATTCATCCAATTGTCAATGGTTCTGCAATTTGTTAATTACACACTTCTATAAAAACTTGGTAAGATAGTGGGGTACCTTGGTCATTTTCAATACTCATGCAGTACAAGATATAACATTGTATATTAGCATCTGTAATAATAAGCAATATAAACAATTTTTAATTTCAATGTAATTTCAATGCTAGGCAATATAATGATTACTTATATTGGAAATCAATCCTGCGTGATTTCTTATAGAATTCTTTAGTTACACAACTATAAAATGTATCTTTCTGATCCATTAACCTCTTTAATAAAGATTTTTCTATTTTAATTATTGATAAGTTAGAACGTCTTTCTTGCCCTTGAGAATTACTACGCAAATATTTTTTTATTCTCTTAAGAGCAGAAAACGATCGCTCAACGGATGATGGTGGGGCCGGTATGGTAAGTACGAGGTTAATTATTATTAATTTATTATTAATTATAATTAATTATTAATATAGGCTTATAATTTACATATTTATGTATATTATTAACTTATATATTTATATATTTCCAATAAGAATTCAAGTAATTCTGCTAGTTCTTTTTCGCAAAGTTTTCAGATGAATGTACAGTTGTGTGCAATAGTTCCGCTCCACCCTCTCCGAGATGTGACAGCAACGCAATCCCTCTTAAACCCCAGTCCCCCACCCTCACTCACTCCCTCTCCTCCTCCCCCTCTCAGGTGTGTCATAGTTATACTTTTATATTCTGAAAACCAATGATAGAATAAATATGTTGTTCACTGTAGCTTTGGTGGTAATGCTAGGACGACTATGTATTTTATTCATGCATTATTCCTAAATTTAGGGAATAGAGTAGTTAGGCTATTTCACAAACGTGGGATACTTTAAAAACTTTCAAGCATAGGGTTATACTTAAAGTGTAAGATAAGTTGTAGTATCGACTTTTCCTCCAAGCAATAATATTTCTGTTTAAAGTTCAAGCATCATTAACAAATAATTATCTAGAAAAAGGTCAATCCATGGAGAGAAAATGATAACATAGTTCAATTTTTTATTACAAAAATAAACATGAATCAAGTAAATTTAGGGATTTTCTTAAGAACATACAAAACATAATGTTCAAATAATAAGGAACTGACAATTGTTCAAGTAATAAATATATATTTACTACATCACAACCATAACATTATTATACACAATTACTCAATGCTTGGTCCATCCCCCATTATTATTAATGACCTCTCGTGACCTATTTGGAACAGATGCCACGTGATTGAAGAGGACTTGTGGGTTCCTGCAGAAAAGTTTCCCCTGTTCAGTGGTGTGTTACAGCAGGTGCTGAGATGTCCGATCCTGCCCAGACTCCCAAGCGTAACCACATTTGCCCAAACATTTTCATTGGAGTTTAGGTCACACTCCTTGGTGGGCCAGTTCAGCAGCTCGACATCTCGTTGTTCATGAAACCATCGTCTGACGGTTCCCCAATTCATCTTGTAGCGTATCGGGAAATTATTTCTTCTAGTTTAAAACTAAGTTCTCTGGAGAAAGCATGGCTCAATTAAATTTAGGGTGTGTCAATTTTAGGGAGCAAAGTGAAATCTTTAGATTTTCAAAGACTACCAGTGACCAAATGATGCATTTTTATGTGCTAAATCGAAATACGGCTTTAAAATCCAGATTTTACCACTCCTAGCTACTTATATTTGAAGTTGAAGTTTACGAAAAATCGGCAATTTTTGCAAGTATTTTTTTTATTGTATATAACTACATTTTACATACATTACATACAATTAAAGACATTTTGATTGTATTTCAATATTAAAACTTAGAAATATAGATAGGTTTCTTGAACTTTGCCAAGGATGCCATGTCTGCCTTGCTCTTGTTCCTGGACATGAGCTACTGACTGTGTGTGTGAGGGCCATGCAGGAACTTCCATTGGCCTATCCAGAAACTCCTTGATTGCAGCAGTGGTAAGGGAGCAGGTCAGAGGAGGCTCAGTCACGCCAGAGTTCCAGTCAATAAGCTCCGAGAGTTTGGTGGCATCTGGGTTGATGTCAGGAGTCTTCCTGGGTCTGACACTGCAGTCTCCTACCTGTGTGTCCTCCTCTCCTTCACCTCTGATTTCCAGTATCCTCTTCACTGCCTCCCTCCTCTCCTCCTCTACCTCATTGCACAGCATGGCCTGGAGCACAGCCTCAGAGTGTGCATACCAGGCTGATCTCTTCACTGTAGGCATCACTATTCCTATCACCGCCTTCTTCTGACTTCTGAGCGCTCCAGCTGGTACAGTACATGCTTGGGACCCTCCACCCAGCTGTGATTTAACTTGATGTTGAACCAGTTTGGCATGTAGACTCCCACTATGAATTATCCTCAGATTCTTCAGGTTCCTACCCTTCAGCCCATGTTTGGAAATCCAGAATCTGCAGAACCTTAGAGCCGTGGTGATCCACTTACTGTGACAGACTGGCCCAATCTCCAGGAGAGCTAGACTCTGAGGTACCTCTCCCGATCTGATGGCAGTGATGATTCTGTAGCCATATGACTGGTCTGTGCTGAGGTCCTTGACTACCTCCTGACTGAGATGGGGTAGAGGAGGACCAACAGTGATCCTCGTGAAGTTTGGGTTGATCCCCAGCTCAGTGGCAGTGTCTAACATCTTCCCTAGGGGCCAAGACCACTTCTTGTTGCTCAATGTCTTGCCATCCAGTGCAGTCACCAGGTGTCTGAGACTCAGATCCCCAGTGTGCAAGTCACAGACGATCCAACCAACTTCCTGCTAAGATTGGCCTCCACATAATGCATTACTCCTCCCTCCCAGCCAGTATTCACATTAGTACTGTCACCTCCTATGGCCAAAAGGGTCTGGTCCGCTCCTCTCTCTCTCTTAGCCAGTTCACCAGATGATCAGCAATGACCTCAGCATGACTTCTCTCCTCTGCAGCTTCCTCTGGTACAAAATGCCACAAATATTTCCCACCTCGTTCATTGCACACTGTGTTGTGTTCTTCCTTAATGAGGCCAGGAAACTGCCTGTCACTGCCCTCAGCTTCCACCATCACTTTGGTGTCATCTCTTTTCCCATCAAAGAAGATACAGGTGATGCCATTTTCCGTAATCTCTTCATCAAACTTCTTGACCAGCTCCTTAGTCAGTCTCTCCTGAGCCCTCCTCACCTTGTTGTGGTCAATCACCAGTGCTGTGCCAAACTCTGTGATAAGACCAGCATCAATCCAGGCAGCAGTGGCAATCTCTGTAGTCTCTCTCAGCCCAGTGTGATGTCTCAAGCTAGCCAGAGCTATGTTGGTGATATCTTCAGTGTTGTATTTCTTCTTAGCCACAGGCAAGGAAGAAGTTGTCGCAGCCTCTGGTATGAAGTCTTCGTCCTCCTCTCTCCTCCCTGCCTCCTCCAGTATATCTCCAGTCTCCTCCAACTCCATCTCCAGCAGTGACTCCTCCCTCAACTCCTCTTCTTTCTTGGCTGACTCCTCTGCCTTCCTCCTCCCCTTCTCCTCGGCCTTCCTTCTTTGCTCCTGTGTCTGCAGCACTTCTTCCTGTCTCCTGGTCTCAGGGTGATCAGCTAGACCCATCTTGTGTGCCCCCACACTGCCCACCTTTTCTCTCTGACCTTTAATGAAGGCAAGCTCCTGCATTGGTATCTTCTGCTCGTTCCTGCAGCTGCAGTCAATGTGAGCCTCACTGTTGCAGACAGGGTTGCACCCAAGCTCACTGCAGCTCCTGATCACACAGTGACAGGTCAGGATGTCCACCAATTTGTCCAGTTTCATCATGAACCTATCTTTGACCTCTAGCTTCACATTGCCAATGGACACCTTCCCTGCCTCATCCCACAGTGCCTTCACTTTAGCCCTGATCCTGACCTCAGTGTTGATTACAGGTCCTGTGAATAGAGCGTTGGCCTTTCTCCACAGAGCCAGTAGCCCTGGAACAATGCCGTTGTTAATCAGGTCATTAACTGGGTAATTCCTCCTGTCTTCCTCACTCATCTCTCTCCTCAACAAACCATACCTCAGCAGATCTCTGGCTGTGGGCAACTGAGCAGGGGGAAGTTCCCTCCCAGTCCCCACCAAATGACTTAGATGACAACTTGATTTGCTTCGGGTTCTGATTTCTTTCTGACTCATCCTGTGGACCTGTGAACAAAAGAAATGTCATTGAAATTTGGATAGGCCTACTGATTATTTATGATTACATAAAATTAAGTTAACTGAAATTCTTTATATCTTCTTATAAGCTCAGATAAAAGGTTGTGTTGTTATAGGTACAAGACTTAATTATTCAAAGTAATGACAATTTCATATATCTCTCATATCAAAATATACAGAAAGTTTGGGTCACACATAACATTTCGAATAATTTGAATTACACAATATTTACATTACGAAGTAATCAAAATTGTCAAGGAGGGAAAACACATGCATTCACAATCAAAACTCCAGCATTTGTGACTATGTTAAACTTCGAAACCATACTGCACACAAAAAATAACCAAAGTTGACCACACATATCAATGGCACATTGATATACGCAAAGGTGGGCACCCGGGCCTCAAAAAGGACCGACGGTCCCGGTCCCGGTCCTTGCCTCAAACTGGACCGACGGTCCCGGTCACGGTCCTTTCTGAAGATAGGACCTAGGAACGACTCGGTCCTCGGTCCTTATATATAATATAAGTGAAAAATTTGATTAAAATGAAAAATTGCCGGGATTGCCGGGTTCAGTTCTTCCGCTAGGAGCTCCAGTTGCTTGACTTGAAGTTGAAGCACTAACATCAGTAGATTCTTCGTCTCCTCCAGGTGTTGAAACAAGTTTCAGTTCAGTCTCAGTCTCTTTCTGAGTCTTCTGGAGGAAACGATCCATCTTGTTTAGAACTTCAAATAATCACTAAACACACTAAAATCACTAAAAAAGACCGTCCGGACCGGACCGTCCGGAATTGCTTAAAAATGGACCGTCGCTCCTCATTTCGGTCCTCACTGAGAAAAGGACCGACTTCCCGCTCACGGTCCTTAAAAAGGAATGAGTTCCTGGAGTTCGGTCTTTTTGGAACTCGGTCTTGTCCACCTTTGGATATACGATGCTACAGTCATATTTAGGTTATATTTCAAACCTTTATGGTCAAATATAAGTAGGTAAATGGCTTTTTTAAACAACACTAAAGATATTTCTAAGTTTGCTAGATAATATGACATCATTTGAGCATTAGTAGTTTTTGAATTGTTGACTTTACTAAAATTGACACACCCTACTAGACCAGGGCGTTATGATAAATCCTGGGATATTGTCAGAGACTTAAATGGTCGTTTCTCAGTACCGTCATAACAGTCAAAGTTGAAGTCTTCAAAGAAAGCTAGATGCTTGTCTCAGTGCAATACCAGATGAGCCGGGTGTACCTTGTTATGTACGGCAGAGAGTGCAAGAGAACATCTCGTTCCTTCACCTGAGTGCAACATGCAAATTACACAAAATCAAACATAGTCTCGCTTGAACGACTTCCAAATAAACCTAATTCTGATTTTAATCAATGTAGATCATGATAGCCTAACCTTGCATCTCGTTGACTAAAGGGGACTTTCTCAAGGTAGATGAGTCATCAGTTAAAGATGCAATTAAATCTTACTTAAATACATTATTTACACACATCAAATTAAGGGGATGTTATTTAGCCAACTAACAACAGTACGTTCCCATTTTGTAATGTAAACTCAATAGTGAAGCGTTTATTTCAAAAGCACAGAGGTAAAAATGAGTCTCTTAGGTAATACGTGAACATGAGAACACTCTGTTGGTCGCAGATGGACCATAAAAAGAGAGAATTATTCGAGAGAGTAGGCAAATTGCTCTTACATATTAAGTTTCAAGATAAGTCTTTCCCTCCTACAATTAAGTTGTTCCCTTCAGGAGGCTTCTTATTGCCACTGAGGAAGTTCAGAGAAAATGATATATGAAGATAGCTAATAAAAATAAATAAATGAGATTTGTCTGCTTCTCTTCCCCCATTAAAGAATTGAAGATAATACAGTTTCTTAATGGTCTTAAGTAATATACTATGGCATTCAGGATACTTTTGGCTACATTTTTTGGGCATAAGGGGAAAATGCATTGTCACAGCGATAAGATGCCTCAGGTAGTACTGTATCCTGACAAGCTAGAGCATTATTAGGAAGAGGTATAATAAACACTAAATTGGATTTGTTAACAGTAGTGTTGTATGCCCTCATCAAACGACCAGGTTGCCTGCATAACAGGTTAAGTGATTTATGAACTGTTGAAGACCGTCTTACCTTTAACCCCTCTGCAGCATCCCGCCTCATTCGGGTAATTTGATGTAAGAAAAAGTTGCTTTCTAGACAGGGACTTTGAACAACACCCTGGCCGGATGAGTACTGAGCAATACGATAGTCATATCTGCGCACGACAAGCAGATGGGAGAGAGAGAGAGAGAGAGAGAGAGAGAGAGAGATTTGAGTACATTAGTATTATTATTATTTTAACCCTTTACTTGCCTACGTCCCTATTTTGGGTGAGCTTTTCCCCTTCACAGTTAGGTTTGAGTTGTTCAGCAGCTTCTGGTCTGCTAAATTGCATTATGGGTGCCTCCAATCTTCTACGTTTAGTTGTGTTTGTGACAATACGCTGATTTAGAATATGGCTGTACGTTTGATTTGGTGTTGAGCGCTTCTTTAAATTAATCTGACTGAGTAATATGGCATTGATGGAGCGTGTTTAGAAAAAGAGTTGCCAGATTCTCCACATGTAGTTATTGCACAGTCATTAGATCGCATAAGTTATCAAACAGGTAATTCAAATTAACTTAGTATATACGATATGCTCTAGGGTGTGTGTACAGGGTGTCCCAGGAGGAAATGTCAAGAATGCACCATTTGACTCTTTGGGTATTTCTAAGTAGAAAGTATTATATAGACATGTGCCTGATTCCCAACCGTTACCGAGATACAGGCCTCTACATTTGGGTAACTAAAACATAATAAAAAGCCGATCTTAGATAATATTCAATGACATTTAATGATACATTGGCAACTGTGCAGATTCTCACATTATTTATTTACATTATTTATTTAGGTACGTCTGAACACCTGCTCATAAACCTCAGAAATGAACTTCCGCGTTTTCCTTGGCAAGACTCGATGGATCGGAGGCTCGCCGCGTGCAGTGAAGAAGGAGGGGGTCACTTTGAAACCATTCTGCAATAAGTGCAATAGTGTATTGTATGTTTGTACTTTTTGTAAACCATAAGTGTCATTAAATAGTATCTAAGATCGCCTTTTTATTATGTTTTAATTACCCAAATGTAGAGGCCTGTATCTCGGTAACGGTTGGGAATCAGACCCATATCGATATAATACTTTCTACTTAGAAATACCCAAAGAGTGAAATGGTGCATTCTTGACATTTCCTCCTGGAACACCCTATATATATATATATATATATATATATATATATATATATATATATATATATATATATATATATGTGTGTGTGTGTGTGTGTGTGTGTGTGTGTGTAAATGAGAGAAATGTACTTTTGCGTATTAGCTGTAGATATGATAGTTATGTATTAAAATGTAGGTTGAGTTGCCGCCTAATTTTTAGTGCGAAAGCATCAGATCTTTAATTTAAATATTTAATACTAATACTACTTCAAGTTAAATTGCTATACGTGATGTTTAAAACATTGCTTTCAACGCTTCAGTTGAGGGATGTTGACAAAGTTCCTCATTTCTACAATATCTTAAGAAGTGAAATTTTTCGATGTTAAATGTAATGTTGCCTTCTGACCATTTGTATATTTTGCATGTGACCCTCTGCAAGGACTTCACCACACTTACATCGCAGATACGATGCTGGTGTACTAATGCTGTTTATACCGCTGGCTTTCTCTCTTAGCATGATAATGAACAAGAGTGAGGCCAGTACTATACTTTGTGGTACTGCCAGACACAATGAGTGCCACGTTTCTGCAGAAATGTAAAGAGAGTATTGCCAAACCGCTATACTTACTATGGAGGAAATCACTCGACACATGACAAATTCCACTCCCCTTAAAGAACGCGAATATTGCCCCCCTATTTAAAGGTAGTAACAGAGCCAATGCCCAAGAATTATCGGCCAGTGACTCTCACCTCACACCTTATAAAGTGTTTTGAACGTATAATTAGAGGCAAAACTACCTACTACCTACAAGAAAAAGACTTATACAACCCAAATCAGCATGGCTTCAGGGCTGGAAGATCATGTCTATCACAGTTACTAGACCACCAGGAGAAAATATTGTGTCGAGGACAAAACATAGCTGTAATATATACGGATTTGCTAAAGCCTTCGATAAATGTGACTATAGAATCATACCACACAAGCTTAAGAATACAGGAATTACTGGAAAACTAGGAAGGTGGATATTTAATTTCTTGACGCAAAGAACAAAAAAGTGGTGGTAAACGGAGTTAAATTGGAAGTCGTGAGCTCTGTTCCACAAGGGACAGTATTAGATCCCTTGCTGTTCATAATAATGATCGCAGATATTGATGTAGATATTAAGGACATTATTGTATCATGCTTCGCAGATGACACAAAGATATGTAAGGAAATATTGAACGAAGGCGACATAAGGAAATTACAAAACGACATTGAAACATTATTCCAGTGGGCAGAAGACAACGATATGAAGTTCAACGAAGAAAATTCCAACTTCTAAGATATGGTAATAACAAGGAGTTACAGAAAAAAAAGGGTACAAAACTCTGCAAGCCAAACAGATAACGCAAAATCCACAAGTCAGGGGTCTTGGAGTAATAATGTCGTGGGATGCAGAATTCAGAGAGCACTATAATATCAAAATTACACTACTAGAAAAATAATGGGAATCATCTGGAGGAGCTTCCGCAACAGAAAAGCAAACATCATGCTCAAATTATGGAAGAGTCTAGTCCTACCAATAATTGAGTATTGCTTAGTAGGGCGGAGTGAAAAACTCATTTTTCGAATTTTCAAATTAGCTAGTGTGGAAAATGTGTGGAGTAGTGAGGAAATAAGCTTGTATAAATTTAAAATCATAACATTAATATCTTCAGGTGCCACAATGACCTTCAATATTGAAAAAAATTGAAAAAAGCAGATTTTAACCAATAATTACAGAAGAGTCCACGATGCACAATAGACAAGAATTTATTCACACTTGTATAAAAATAGCTCAGTCAACCTTTAAAAAAAGTTTCTATTCTCTAAAAACAGTTTTCTATAGTCAGCTCACTCAGCTGTCACGTGAGTACCTCGGTTCAGTGTAGCTGTCGCTCTCGTAGCAGGTGGGTGTTCTGTTGTTGGCGTTACTCAGATAGTCTAAACTATATTTCTTATATATTTTGCATTTCTGTATTGTGTTGCCCTAAGTTTGCCCTGTACTATTAACTGAAATTAACGTATAATTGATATTAGCTCTTTCTTTTTCAGATTTGTATACTTTCAAAATGTCTCGAGTTTGTGCAAAATCAACCAGGGCCTCAACTGAGTGCCCCATGTTTGGTATGGGGGAAGATTTGTGGCACAGGAATCTTCCTACATACGAAGGAGTTTTTAAATATTACTTGTTTGTAAGAAACGATTTGAAACAGAATAATAAAGATCCTTCAATATCTCAAATATTAGAACAAGTTGTTGATAAATTGAAAACAATTTGGGAAAGTGCTTCCGTCCCAATTCTGTCAGACAGGCGAATTGAAACAATGTTCAGAAGCTACCACGAAAAGTATCGTGTCATTATGAAGCCATACCAAAGCAGAAAAAATTCTGAAGCTTACAAAGCAAAGATTGATATGTTCAAAAAAGAAGCACACACGAAACTTTTTGACATTGCAGCGTGCAAGTGCAAAGTACTAACACAATGTTCTTGTCCCAAAGAAAAAACGGTTCCAAAGGAAGAAGTGACGTTCCTCTTAGATCAAAGGAGTGAAAGAAAACTGTTTATTGATAGAGTAGATATTACACTCTCAAAGAAAAAAGCATCTACGTTGCTAAGAAAGCAAAAAGAAGCTGTGAGGCTCACCAAAGAATCTTCACAGGAGAAATTGCAGGATACAAATGTTGAATTATCATCATCGACATCAAATAGTGAAAGTGAATCTGGAGAAATATCAGACGATACATTTCCAGAGCCAGTTAGCTCGAAGAGAAAGCTCGAACAACCTGAAGAACAATTATTCAAGAAAAGGAAAACTACAAATCTACCTTCAGTGGCTACTGCTTGTGACAGGACTGCAGTTTCAGATCGAGCTGCAGCATTCATTGTTAGTGCAGTATTGCAAGATATTGGAGAAGTTTCTATTGACAATACATCTGAAGTAGTGGATAGGAGTAAAATCAGAAGAGAAAGACAAAAGAAGAGATCAGAAATTATGAAAGATCAAAATCAGGTCCCAATCAGAGGAATCTATTTTGATGGTCGAAAATATTCTACACTCTTCCAAGAAAAAAAAGAGTCCAAAGTATATCAGAAGAAGGTAACAGAAGAACATATCACTTTAGTGAGAGAACCTGGTTCAGATTATTTAGGCCATTATTCTGTGAATTCTGGATCAGCTGAAGAAATATGTAAAGGAATGTTTGAGTATATTGGAAATAATGACATGAACCTGGAAAACCTTGTTGCCATTGGATGCGATGGTGCAGCAGTCAACACTGGAGAAAAGGGAGGCGTTATAAGGCTTATAGAATTGAAGCTGAAGAAGCCAGTTCAACATTTAGTGTGCCAGCTCCATGTCAATGAATTGCCATTACGCCATTTAGTTGCAAAGCTGGATGGAAAAACATCTGGCCCCCGCGGATTCACCGGTCCTATTGGCAGGGAATTAGAGAACTGTGAGAGTCTTCCTATTGTCGAGTTTGAAAGGATTGATGCTGAGGAACCAACTGTAGACTGTGAAGATCTTAGCACCGACCAAAAATATCTAATTGATATTCATCAGGCCATAACAAAGGGATATTGCTCTCCAGATCTTGCTCATCGTAGTCCAGGCAAAATGGCACATTCACGATGGCTGACTACAGCAAATCGTTTGCTTCGTCTATACGTTTCAACTGTAAGTCCATCTGAGAACCTCATGAACATTGCTTCTTTTATAATGAAGGTCTACATCCCAATGTGGTTTTCTATTAAGCAAAGTACGTCTTTTGTCAATGGCTCCAAACATGTTTTCAAAACTATTGAACTAACAAGAACACTGAATGACGAAGTAAAGGATATTGTAAACCCTGTCATACAAAGAAATGCATTTTTTGCAAATCCAGAAAATATTCTAGCATCAATGATTCATGATGACCGCAGCGCCATAAGAGAATTAGCGTGGAGGCGAATAAAGAAAGCAAGGCAAACAAACAAGGAAAAAGTTGTGAGGCGTTTCACAGTACCTGTTATTCAATTTGAAGCTACTGATTATACTGATTTAATTAATTGGCAAAAATGCATTGTCACTGAACCACCTGTGACAAGACACCTGACAGAAAATGAGATTGAAGAATTCATAGAAAACAAGAGTACCCCTCCATTCGAGAAATTCCCTTGTCATACACAAGTAGTAGAAAGAATGGTAAAATTAGTGACTGAAGCATCATCAAAAGTATTTGGATTGAACGCGCGAGATGGCTTCATAAGATCAACACTTCAGTCACGTAAAAAAATGCCATCATTCGAAAGTAAAGCTGAATATAAAGTTTAAATAAAACGTTAATAGAAAAAAACATGCGCAAGGATGGGTGGTTGGGAGGGCATGGGTGGAGCTCGACACGCAGCCACCTTCTCGTGGTGAGTTCTGGATTATTTAGATCATTAATCAAAAGAACATTGATCTAAATAAACTAAGAGCTGCGCATATAACTGCAATGACCGCGCAGTATATAAATGAATAGAAACGACATAAGTGTTAAGGAACGTTTCCGCACACGAGGAGGAGAGATAACGAATAATGAAAAATGAGGCGAACCGCCCGGGAATCGAACCCAGGGCCTTCCAATTGCCGGTTGGATGCTCTACCATTATGCTACGGACCTCACTCAATCACAAATCGAAATTCTCCCACATAGGGCAGAAACCAATGCCCTGAGAGGGCACCCTCGCAAATCGTGAATATGCGCATATAACTGCAATGACCGCGGTGGCTAAATAATTGGAACACTTAATATATAATAATAACAAGTAAGTTTCAGTTATTGTACTAATGCAGAATATAAGAAAATCATTATATTTCACTTTTTTCGACGGCTTTGTGGCACCTGAAGATATAATTTCGCAGGACTAATATTTATGCACAGTCATTATCTACATATAGCACCCACATATTTTCCGCACTAGCCATATTTGAATTTCGAAAAAAAGTTTAAAAACCTCATTTTCGATCCGCCCTATTGCTCAGTACCATGTGCGGTAAGTTCACCGCCATCAATTCACCGCGGGAAAGTTCACCGCCATCAATTCACCGCGAGGTAAGTTCACCGCGAGGTAATTTCACCGCGAGGTAAGTTCACCGCGAAGTAATTTCACCGCAAGGTAAGTTCACCGTAAAATGAATAAAATTAAAAAGAATTTTTTAACTTAACAAGAATTTAATATAGGGTTTAGCAACACTATTTAAAAATATTAAAATATAATTAGGACAAAAATTAAAAAAGTATTTAATTTTTATTTAGCCACAAAATTTAAAAACAAATAATATATAATTAGGAAAAATATTTAACCACATTTAATTTTTATTTAGCCACAAAATTTAAAAACAAATAATATATAATTAGGAAAAATATTTAACCACACATCAATTCACCGCGAGGTAAGTTCACCGCGAGGTAATTTCACCGCGAGGTAAGTTCACCGCGAAGTAATTTCACCGCAAGGTAAGTTCACCGTAAAATGAATAAAATTAAAAAGAATTTTTTAACTTAACAAGAATTTAATATAGGGTTTAGCAACACTATTTAAAAACATTAAAATATAATTAGGACAAAAATTTAAAAAGTTAGGTTAGGTTAGGTTAGGACCTAACCTAACCTAACCTAACTTTTTTAATTTTTGTCCTAATTATATTTTAATGTTCTTAAATAGTGTATTTAAATATTTTTCCTAATTATATATTATTTGTTTTTAAATTTTGTGGCTAAATAAAAATTAAATGTGGTTAAATATTTTTCCTAATTATATATTATTTGTTTTTAAATTTTGTGGCTAAATAAAAATTAAATACTTTTTTAATTTTTGTCCTAATTATATTTTAATGTTTTTAAATAGTGTTGCTAAACCCTATATTAAATTCTTGTTAAGTTAAAAAATTCTTTTTAATTTTATTCATTTTACGGTGAACTTACCTTGCGGTGAAATTACTTCGCGGTGAACTTACCTCGCGGTGAAATTACCTCGCGGTGAACTGACCTCGCGGTGAATTGATGGCGGTGAACTTTCCCACGGTGAATTGATGGTGGTGAACTTTCCTGTAAACGCTCAGTACTCACAAACCCATGCAGAAAACAAGACATTGCGAACATTGAAGCTATACAAAAAACTTTTACGTTTAAGATAGAGGAAACGGAAGGTGAAGACTACTGGTCTCGACTACAATCCCTGGAACTCTACTCTCTCGAAAGAAGGCGCGAGCGGCACACAATTATATATATGGAAAATACTTGAGGGTTCTGTCCCTAACCTTAGAAATGAAATAGAAACAAACTGGAATGAGAGAAGAGGCAGATTTTGCACGGTCCCAGCTGCGGTGGGACAAGGGTCCATGAAAACGAGAATGGAAAATACCCTCAGAATACGAGGCCCAAAGCTTTTCAATGTCCTACCAAAAGAAGTGAGGAATCTCCAGCACACCAACCTGAATAACTTCAAGAACCAGCTGGAGATTCCTGTGCAAAGTCCCTGACTAGCCATGCGTGGCTGGCTACGAGGGATGTATATGTGTATATATGTATATGTGTAATATTGTGTATATATATACACGTGTCAGTGCTATACTCCATTTTGATACCAATGTTAGTAGGGAGAGACACTGTACTATTTTTTAATACTTTTAATTCTTCACAAAAAATCTCTTGGTTCTTCCTGACAGGCTTTCTAACCAGTGCATCTTTTAATTATTATTTTTACTAACATAGATACAAAAAAATGTTAATATTTTCTTTTCTTACTTGTATCCATGGAACAGATATAAATAATTGGGAATGATTGGGCACCCTACTTTTTGTACCATTTGCAAATTTTAGATGTTTTACTTAACAGTCTTTGATCTGAATCATCTAGCTGCAAAAATAAGAATATTGGACCTCTCACTATATACAATGTATCCCGGTGAGACGGTGAAGAAGTTGTCTGAGAGCTGAAATAAACTTACTGTATATAATGTATAAATGGTTTGGCAAGTAACCACGAAGAAGAGAAGTTTAAGTTAAATAGAAATTCAAAAGAAATTAAATATTGGCGCAGAGAACTGGATGAAAAATTTATAAAATAGATAAAATTAGTTTAGGTATACCCCTTTCGGGGGTGAGGACATCCCACCTTCTCCCCAAAGTCTCTTCTCTCCTCCTGCTTTCTCTCCTCTCTCTCTTAGGTTAGGTGGATTCCCCCAGCCTGTAGATAGATAGAGGGCAAGAGATGAAGACAAACCCGTTTAATACGTAAAAGCAGAAATTTGATTGCCCTTTAACAGAAAAACGACGAATAACTTCGCACTTCAAATGAGTTTTCGCCATATATACCCAGGGTACCCATTTATCTGCAAGCCATGTTCTTTATTGTGTAGAGGATTATTATTGTTATTATTATTATCATTATTTTAGCCCTTTACATGCCTACGTTCCTATTTTGGACCCTTCCCTGTAAGTCGGAAAATAAAAGACAGAAATGAGAATAAAATTTTAATAATGCAGTAATGTCGAAGTGGAGCTACAAGCAGCCGTTTTCACCGTGGTATATATATATATATATATATATATATATATATATATATACACACACGTAAGAGTCACTGTGGAAGGCTTGACAGGTGGACGCTGAACATGATTAATTTAAGTTAGTTTTTAGCACTATTTTAATTTTGCATTATTATTATTATTGGTATTATTATTTTAGGCCATTACATGCTACGTCCCTAAGTGGGAACATACCTTGAATTCAATCTACTTTTTATACATAGTTTTGCCCTTTTAAGATAGTCAGAATAAATATACCACACCTTCATGCTAGTATACCAAAATTGACAATAATCATATTAATTCATGCATGATGAGAATAAATTACAGTTTTTCAATTCATATTTTTCAACCATGAACTCTTCTTCACAATGTGTATCGATACGTATTTAATGTCAAAATAACAGGTGTCAGGTGTTTGGTTTGGGTGATGTACGAGGGCCACTCAATATATTTTACCCCACCTTTTATTTTTCTTTCCAAGTTTCCTTGTAAGTTCCAGAAATTTTGTACACAAGTAGCTACATACCTTTTCTACAAGTTTTTATTTTTCCACACAGTCTCCATCCTTTTCTACAGCGTTCCTTCACCTCGAAACAAGGGCCTTTATTCCTTGCTGGTAAAAGTCTGCCGGGTTCCGCTGGAGCCACATCTTAACCTCCTCAACAACCTCATCGTCACTCTGAAACTTTGTTCCACGAATAGCATCCTTCATTGGCACAAACAAATGGAAGTCTGAAGGTGCCAGATCCAAGCTGTATGAAGGATGGAGTAACACAGTCAAGCGCATTTTTGTGATGGCCTCTCTTGTTTGCAAACTGTTGTGTGGTCTTGCGTTATCGTGCAAAAGAACAACGTCTTCCAGTTTTCTTTCCGGTCGAACTCGCTTTATACGTCTCTGGAGTCTGAGTCTGTAGGGTAGCAATATATGCCTCTGAGTTGACGTTTTGTTTTGTAGACGTTTGTGAATATTTCCAACTGTTTCCTTCTCTGCGGTTAAGAACTCGATAACAGCTCTCTGTTTACGACGAACATCACTGTCAGACGCCATTTTCGAAACTGCGTTAACCATCGGTTTTATACAAGGGCGTCTAAAAGCAGTTTTATACAAGGAGGGGAGGTTCAAAGTGGAAAAATCTGGTTATATGAAGCGCAGAAAGTTCAAACTTACGGCCCAAAAGACATTTCAGCCCCATGGCCTATTATATAGTTAAGAAAAAAGGGTGGGGCAAAATATAGTGAGTACCCCTAGTAGATATGGGGTTTAAAATTTGATGACCAATTTTAATGTCAAGGATAATTTTTGCGTCAACAAGACGCGCGTTATTAAAAAACGACAAACGATCGGTGCTAATCTACATAATAAATCGTGGCGCCGAAATTTGGCTTTAGTTTTTCGCGAAAGGCATGTTAAAGTAATAATAATAATAATAATAATAATAATAATAATAATAATAATAATAGTAATATGAAACTTCTCATATCTGAGCCATACACCCCGCCATGCTTTATATATATATATATATATATATATATATATACTGTATTTATTAACCCAGAAACAAAATAATTGGGTAAAAGAGGAAAAATGAATAAGTTACCCCTTATAAGGCTAATTAACGAAAATATCACGACCTAACCTAACCAATCAACTGTACGCCCTTGACGATTGGTTAGATTAGGTCGTGATATTTTCGTTAGTTCGCCTTATAAAACTAACTAAAGAAGGCTGGGGGCCATGATCTTCAGGTGATCCGATATATTTGTGTCTTAAAGATAAATTTGTATTTATTAAGCTTGAAACAAAATAATTGGGTAAAAGAGGAAAAATGAATAAGCTACCCCTAATTTAATTTCTATTTTGTTTTAAAAATCATATTAATGCTTTTTATGTTATAGGTTAGTTATAAATTTGTATATTAAGGTGAAAATTTGTTTTTGTATTAAACTTAGTTTATCATATTCGATTTTTTGTTTTAAAGATCGCCCACTCAACTTCAAGTTGGCTTTGTGGTGGTTTCGCGCTGTGAGAATCTTTAATAGCAGTGTTGCCCTTTTTTTTTTAAAACCTTGTTGGTTACCCGTTGGCCCCATAAGTAATGTCATTTTTTAGATCGGAATTTGAAGGACAGAAAAAAAACTCGAGTAAAACTTTTTAATCTAGTATATATTTTCCATCGGAATCAATGACACTCTGCCAACGTCCTCCAAGCTTTTCAATGCCATGTTTATAAAATTCATGCGGTTTTGAGGCAAAAAACGTACAAAGACTGGTGTGCAGGTCATCTAAAGAAGTATACTGTTTCTCGTCAAGATAGTTTTGCATACTCCTGAAGAGATGATAATCTGAAGGCGCAAGGTCTGGAGAATATGGAGGATGTGGAAGTTTTTCCCACCCAAGCTCCTCAATTTTTGCAGAAGTGATCCGAGCGGTATGAGGACGTGCGTTGTCGTGGTGGAACACGATTCCTTTCCGATTAACCAAAGAAGGTCTCTTTTCTTTTAGTGCAGTGTTCAATCGATCCAGTTGTTGACAGTAGACTTGAGCTGTGATTGTTTGGTTGTGTGGTAAGGTTTCAAAGTGTATTACACCACCTTTATCCCACCAAACACTAAGCAACACCTTCCGAGGGTGAAGATTTGGTTTTGGCTGTGGTGTCGCTGGTTCTCCGGCACAAACCCACTGTCGACGGCGCTTAACATTCTGGTACAGTATCCACTTTTCATCACCAGTCACTAAACGGTGCAAAAAAGGATCTTGGAGTTCACGGGAATGAAGAGCTGTGCTAATGTTTACCCGCACCCTCAGATTGTCGACCGACAATTCATGTGGCACCCATTTTCTTAACTTAGGCACTTTCCCGAGTTGTTGCAAATGTCGATGGATGGTGGACGGGGATGAATTGAGTTTCTGAGCCAATTCTTCAACAGTTGTTGAACAGTCTTCTTCAAGTGCGGCTAACAGCAGGTCATCATCAAACTCAGCAGAGCGTGCTGCATCTGTCAAACAGCAGTCACCATTCCTAAACTTTTGGAACCATCTTTGACATTTCCTCACATGCAGAATATCGTTGCCATAAACGTCCTGAATGTTTCGCGTTGCTTCAGTAGCACTATTCCTTTTTTTGAACTCGTAAAGCATTATATGCCTGATATGCTCTTCTGATACCGCCATGTTTATGAGGGGTTCACATAAAGCAAAACACACGTCTTCAGTGGTCAAGGTCTGTAAAGTATGTAGCGAAACACGATAGATCTCCTCTTAGATATAACCTTCGGAAAATTTATGCTTAAACCGAGTAGGACTAGTTTAAACTTTATCGTAAAAAACGACATTACTTAATGGATGACCTGATATTTATGCTTAATAATGGTTTTGTCTATTAATTAGGTCGTACTTAGAGACCTTGTTGGTCTACCAGGAGCTGGGAAGTAAAAGCTGTGGGTAAGGCGGCTTTGGTCCGGTGTTGGTAAGTAATGCCGTAGGTACGGCGCCTGTGTAACACTGTGTTACTGCTGAGAGGTCTTAAGGTCTAGGCGATTGGTTGTAGCCCTCATCTCACCATGTGCTGGGATGAGCCCTAAAAGTCTATCGTGGTTGTGGTGACGATTCTTTTTGTGTGTTAGTTTTGCTATTTTGCTATTTCAACTTTACATGCATCTGTTTATATACATTTTGTGTGTGTGTGTGTGTGTGTGTAATAATAGAGGATCTATGGGTATATATAGTCGGGGGAGTGTGCGTGCGTTTGTGTGCGCTTTTAATTCGTTCGAAGGTTATTAATATATACAAGCCATTTATGCCTTCTAAGCCAACTGGCGGATTAAGCCAACTGGCTGATTAAGCCAACTGGAGGATTAAACTAACTGCCAACTGGCAGATTAAGCCAACTGGCTGATTTCGAATCCATCCACCCCCTCCAACCCCCTCCACCCACCCCCTGGTGAGTGGAGGGGGTTTACACCTTGCAACAAGTGGGAAGCGGGGTTGGCACTGGCACTCATTTAATCAACATTGCAATTGCTCTGTACTCGCCTTGTTTGTGGTCATACTACTCTGCGGGATGTTGTACCGCGACGATCCGGACAAGGTTTACAAAAGAAAATCGTACTCGCAGCGTTTTTAGGTTGGTGTACATTTCTTTTTATGAATAAAGTTGTACTTTTACGATAAATTGTCCTGAAATTAACACCAGTCATATTTCGATAACTAGATGTGCTAGAGGAAAACCGAAAACAGATTTGGAATCAGCGTACAAACCTGGTCTAGCAAGGTGTGTATATATCTTTGATGAGCGAAAAAAGTTCGATTTTGTCGACGAGTGTAATTAAGAAGAGTTAATGAGAGGCAAAAGGAATTTTAACAGGATATTGTCAATTTTATACATTCCCGCACTGTTATTGAAATTATTTTTAAAATGGATAAATGCACATTCTAGAATATTCCTTTCGATTATATCTGTGTTTTTAACGAGAGCTTTAGAACTATCCCACTTAATACTATGATTACATCTATACATATGGTTAAACAATGCATTAGAATTATTTGGTGTTCTACACGCATATTTATGCTGTTTTACCCTAATATCTAACGTTTTACCCGTTTGGCCTATATATACTGAGCTACATTGTGTACATCCGATCGAATACACACAACCAACAACATTATCCGGGCTATTCTTTATTAGGCGTGATTTAACAGTATTATTATACTTAAAGACTACATTGATACCAATTGCTTTAAGTAAAGTCGGAAGATATTGAAAATTAACATGGTAAGGTAGGCTAAGGATATTTTCACGCTCAAATTCCTTTACAGTTACACTATTATAATACCTATTCTTGACTTTCCTGAGGCAGTTATCTAAAAATGAAATAGGATAACATAATTTAGTACCAATATTCATGATATTGCATAACTCAGAATCTAAAACTTCAGGACTGACAACTCTCAATGCTCTAAGAAACATAGCAGAGAAAATAGAAGATTTAATCGAGGGATGATGGTCAGAATAAAAATGCACATAAGAGTTATTATTAGTAGGCTTACGATAAACTTCAAATTTGAACTGATTAGAGCATCTCCGAATTTTTTAGATCCAGAAAAGATAAGCTTCCATCATTTCCTTTTTTTATTATATATTTTGGGCATCTCGCCTTCTCCCTCCATTCCCTGACGAGGTGTACTTCTGAAAACACGAAATACCTTGGAATAATTTTTCTTTTTCCTTGTGGGTTTGCATCATTCATTCATTTCATGTCTTTAACTGTGAAATTCATCCCATATGTGTATATATATATATATATATATATATAGTCTGTATTTATATTATCAGGTGTTGATTTTTAATATGAAATTAAATCATAATTATTAATAATTATTCTGAAGCAAGTGTAGTTTACGTTCCCCTACATTATCCTAGTGTAGTTTGCGTTCTCCAACTTTGTTTGCGTATACCTAATCAAATAAAACGTTAAAACTAACGAAATATTACGACTTAACCTAACCAGTCGTCAATTATATATATATATATATATATATATATATATATATATATATATTGACGATTGGTTAGGTTAAGTCGTAATATTGGCGCAGCTAAAGCAAAAGCACCCCCTGTGTAATTCCTTTATTTATGGTCAGATTTTTATGAAATTTTCAATATAGAGGTTTTCAAATAGTAACGAAAATAACGCAACTTAACCTAACCAACTGTCAAGGGCATACAGTTGACCTAACCGGGCATACAGTTGACCTAACCGGGCCTTCAATGGCAGACATCGGAATAACATAAGGCTCGGTTAGGTCAACTGTATGTCCGGGTGTGCGTTATTTCGATGTCCGCCTTGAAAATCTCTATATTGAAAATTTCATAAAAATCTGACCATAAATAAAAAAATTACACAGAGGGTGCTTCTGCTTTAGGTGCGCATTAATATTTTCGTTAGTTTTAACATTTTATTTGATGGACTCATTTATAAAATGTCTCCTAAAGATCCTAGTGTAGTTTACGTTCCCCAACTTTGACCTAGTGTAGTTTGTGTCCCCTTTTGCGTCAGGGGGGACGTGAACTACACTTGCTCCATTATTTTAAGTGAAATGACGTGTAATGTGTTGAATGTTCAATAATGATTATTTTAAATAGAAATTATGATATTGCTCTCGACAAAGAAAAGAAATGACCAATCACGAAAATAAATAAGAATATAAGAAATATTAAATAATCAGTAAAACTCAACCATTATATATATATATATATATATACAGGCGATCGCCTAGGGCCTCGCGCCAAAGGGGGCCTCGCTCAAGCCGTTTTGCGCGTTCTGTTCAAGTGATATTAATGATTTAGAACTCTATGAAGAACTTAAAGTACTTTGCAGGTTTATATCTGAGAAAACAGATCTCGGAAATGCCCTTGTTTATATAGTGCAAAAACAACTAAGTGAGATTTATCCTAATGTTTATGTTGCACTTCGAATAGTATTAACCATCCCAGTTACTGTTGCTTCGGCTGAAAGAAGTTTCTCGCATCTCAAACTTATTAAAACATATTTGCGTTCTACCATGTCTCAAGAGAGATTGCAATCATTAGCTATGTTATCAATAGAAAACGATATAACAAATTCATTAGATTATTCTCAATTAATTGAAGAGTTTAGCTCGAAGAAAAGTAGAAAAGCATTGCTGTAATATTCAAGGAGCATCTGAACCAAATATTAAAGCATTAATATTTAGCCTGATAAGTCGATCGCTCACTATTATAAAAATGAAATGTCAACATCTCTTATACATCACATTGAAAAACGTTTGTATACTATGGAAAGTCATTACTTATAATAATATAAATCTTAGAAATCATTGTCTTATATTTTCGATACAAATCTTGATTCATATTATAATTTATACTTATTTGTATGGTTTATTTATATTTCTTATACAATTTCCATGCGTGATTATTTTGGTTTGGTTTAATTTTTAAGTGCTGGCATAGTTCTGTCTATGCGGGATTCTAATATTGCTGGTATAGTACCGATAATTAAGTCCATATTTTCATATATATAGGCCTAGGGCCTCGCAATTTCTAGATCTGCCTAGGGCCTCGCAACTTCTAGATCCGGCCCTGTGTGTATATATATATATATATATATATATATATATATATATATATATATAATTCCGACTTTTCTTTTATTTATTCCTTGCTTAAATAGAAAGAAAGGAATGAATCTCATTCAATGTGAGACCTTTTCACAAAGTTCCCAAACGAATGTTACACTCAGCGAACATTCATTTTTGAAGTGTTAAACGAAAAACTCCAAGTTAAAATTATGTTGTTACCAATTTAATTAAATTTCAATATATATATATATATATATATATATATGTATGCCCTTATTTTTCGAAATTGCAAATTTCACCGTCTCACCCCCTCAATATATTCCATTTGACAAAAAAACAAAATGTGCAAAATCTCAAGTAATTATAAATATTCTTATTGGTCCCACACAAGGACTCAAATTTAGTTAATTACACTGGGCAACAAAAAAATTTTTTTTTCGTGTCCCAAGAATGAAAATACCTTATTCTTATAGTATTTTCTGTGCTGAATCCAAATAAGTTTGTAAAATTTCTCTATCAGGTCTGGTTTTTGTGTGACATGCAATTTAATTTTTAAAAACCCATATAGTTACATACTTATTAAAATATGATCGAAAAGACATACCTGTAGTTTAAAAAGTAGCTTGTTTTGATTTTCTGCTGTGGTTTGCCTCAGGCATGTCTCTCTTAAGAGTCCAGCAATAGTCAGCCAGCATACTGGGGCTCCATTTGCCTTGGTAACGGTTTTCCATGGCAGAAATATCCTGATGAAAACGCTCACCATGTTCGTCGCTTACCGCACCCAGGTTTTCCGGAAAAAGTCCAAGTGAGAGTCCAAGAAATGAACCTTTAATGACATATTGCACCCCATTGCTTGGTAAGACTTAAGAAGATCTCCTACTATTTCAGGATAGTTTTCGGCCTTGTGATTTCCCAAAAATTTGTGCAGACACTTTTGAAACTGCCACGCAGCTTTCTCAACTTCATTCAACTCTCCTTCAAATCTCTCATCTCTTAACAATTCCTGATCTGAGGGCCTACAAAAATGCCTTCTTTAATCTTGGCATCACTGATCCGGGGAAACTTATTTCTCAAGTATGTGAATCCTGTTTGCGCTTTATCCATCGCTTTAAACAAGTTTTTCATAAGTCCAAGCTTGATATGCAAAGGAGGAAGGTACACTTTCTCAGGGTCAACAAGTGAACTATTCACAACATTTTTCTTGCCTGGAACAAGTGAGGTGCGTTTTGGCCAATCCTTCTTAACGTAGTGGTTTTGCTTGTCCCTACTGTCCCACTCACATAAAAAACAACAGTACTTGGTGTAACCTAGCTGCAACCCTAGCAAAAGTGCAATGACCTTCAGATCTCCACAGATATTCCACTTATATTTCTGATACTGAAACTTTTCTAAAAGCAACTTCATGTTGTCGTATGACTCATGTTTGCAGCATGTGCAATAGGTACAGAAGGAAATTTATTTCCATTGTGAAGAAGGACTGCTTTCAAGCTGACTTTTGAGGAGTCAATGAACAATCGCCACTCATCCACGTTATGTTCATGACCAAGAGCCCCCATGACTGAATTAACATCTTTACAAAACACAAGTCCATCTTCATGGGAGAACCATTCTTTGAATTCATCATGGTGGCTGCGGAAAAAACAAACTTTAGTGTCACGTTGCAGTAGATTCCAACCCTTTAATCTTGAACCTAAAAGTTCAGCCTGCTTCTTAGATAATTTCAAATCACGAACTAGGTCATTTAGATCTCCTTGTGACAGTAAATGTGGTTCATTGGAGGAACAGGTAGCCTGGAATGTTGGATCAGAAATGTCTTCATCTTTTTCCTCGTGATATGCTACAGCTACATTTGATTCCTCATCACTTAAACTTAATGTTCAGGAGGATTTGGTACTGGAAGTTGAGCACTGTGGGGAACTGGTCTCATTGCAGATGGTAGATTAGGGTATTTCATAAGGCTCTTTGTTTTTGAAGTGATCTCCTTTGTATTTACCAGGCAGAAATAGCAGTCTGTTGTGTGATCTTTGGGTTCCCTCCAAATCATTGGAATAGCAAATGGCATGTGATGTGAACCGTTTAGCTATCCTGTAAGTAGTCTTACACATGTCACACAACAAATGTGAGGGGCCCAACTCTTGTCCTGATCGCCTACTTTACATCCGAAATAAAGTTCATAGCATTTTTTTACTAATGGTGTAAAGTTACGTTTCTGGGATTTTAAAGTTAGATCACCACATACATAACAAAAGGAATTAGGATGATTCAGACAGTTCCGCGGCATTACAAAACATCTATATGAATACAACACTGGTGTAAAATTAACAAGAAGCAACAGACACTAGCTGTTAACACTGTGACATTTACAAGCAGACTGACTTGGAGCTGCTCTACACACAGAAACTAGCTCATGTCTGAACAGGTACAAACATGTTTCAACCTGCACAGTCTGCTGCTCCGACCAAATTTATCCTGCCAGCATTATCAGAACTTTCCCCCAAAGGAATAAATTGTACTAATTTTACAGAAAAATTAATACAACATATATATTAATATTAATATATTTTATTATAGTTATATTAATTAATATAATATATTATTATATTTATTATTTTTATAATGTTTTATATTATAATATTGTTATATACTTAATTATATATAATATGTTATTATTTTTTTATCCAGTGATCATGCTAAATGAGGAAAAAATGAACATAGCGTCACAAGTAAACTAAGCCTGATAGAAAAAAATCTGATTTCATATTTAGATTCAGCATGAAAAAGTACACTTAGAACACCCATCAAAACCCTTGTGACAAAATTGTTGTTGACCAGTGTTATTGAAACATAATACACAATTTTTTATTAGTGTTTCATTATAAAGGCAAATAACAGCAGTTAAAGAACAGCATAAACTAAAATAGACATTGACTACTGATTAAGTAGAAACTGAATTGAACTAAACATTTTAGGACGGAAAGCATAGTAAATTTGGCCTAGTAGGGATGGTTGCTTATGAGGTCCCCTTAAATATTAATTGATTTTAATAAAACTTCTTTGGTACACGTTTTATATTAATAGGAAAAAATGCGGGGGTGAGACCCAAAATTTTGGTTGATTGGGTGGTTCTTATACATATAAGACCACCCAATCAACCAAAATTTGGGGGTCTCACCCCCGCATTTTTTTCCTATTAATATAAAACGAAGTAGACCGTGACGCGCCGATTTGATCGAATGATGCTGTTAGCACGTTGCACAGTGCGAGATGTCATAGCCGATGCCGGGCGACCGCTGCGTGGCTCATCATCGAAGGTGGTTCTCCCTCTCTCCGATGATCTCACACGTTTAGACCATAGTCCAACTGTGCTTCGATCAACAACAGCATCTCCGTAAACGTTTTGTAGACGTTTCTGAATATTTGCAACTGTTTCTTTCTCTGCGGTTGAGAACTCGATAACAGCGATTACGACGCACATCACTGTCAGACGCCATTTTCGAAACTGCGTTAACCATCGGTTTTATACACGGGTGTTTAAAAGCGGTTTTAAACAAGGGAGGGGAAGTTAAAGTGGAAAAATCCGGTTATGTGAAGCGCAGAAAGTTCAAATTTACGGCCCAAAAGATATTTCAGCCCCATGGCCTATTATTTAACTAAGAAAAAAGGGTGGGGCAAAATATATTGAGTACTCCTAGTGTGTGTGTGTATATATATATATGCTTGAAAGGTTTGAGCATGAGTATCCACAAAAGCCTGGCGTCGCCCCTGATATATATTATATATATATATTATGGCCTTTTTGCTAAATCGGCCGTTTTGCAAAAAGATCGGCCTTTTTGCAAAAGGGCCAAAAACCCGGCCTTTTTGCATAATGGCATTAAATGCCAGGCCACTCTGCAAACAAGCCGGCATATTGGCCATTTTACAAAATGGCTGGTAATACTGTCGGCCATTTTGCGAAACGGCAGAACTTCACTTTGAACTGGACAGTGAATGGCCGATTAGGTCAACTGAATGCCCAGTTAAGTTAACTGAGTGCCCGGTTAGGTCAACTGTTCCCCCATAACGATTGGTTAGGTTAAGGCGTGATATTTTCGTTGTTTAACGAAAATATCACGCCTTAACCTAACCAATTGTCAAGGGCGGAAAGTTGACCTAATTCTCTTTATGTATATACGTTACAGTCAATGTCTAAAATCAGGCAATTTGTAAATTGACTGAAATTTTAGGCAATGTGTCAATTGTGATATACACAAAACCTAACCTAACCTAACCTTTCTGATAATGCTCACATGCATGCCCATTGGTATTTCCCAGTATGTTGCCTAAAAAATCATTAGGTTAGGTTAGGTTAGGTTTTCTGCGTATCACAATTTCACACATTACTTAAAATTTAAATTTCAGTCAGTTTACAAACTGCTTAATTTTAGACAATGACCGTAACATACAGTGTATCTCTTCTGATTTATCGTTTATCTTATAATTTAGAAATAAGTATTTTTTCATATCAAATCAAATAAATGAATAATCTTTAATAACAAGTTAATATAAGCGAAAATTTAAGCAAATTGCCAAACGAAATAGCTTTACATGCGAGCAACTTTTTCGTCACATCTAAAAATCTCTCAATTCGAAGTTTACATTTATGTAAGAGTCAGTTGAATTGGCAGTTCGCCCTACATTTCAATTTGTAACAGTCGTCTATAAAGGGGCTACGTCGTAGCCAATGTCGTAACACCGCTTCCCGTTGATCAGCGAAGTTAAGCGACATTCGGTCTGGGTAGTAGTTGGATGGGAGACCGTCCTCCGCGTCCAGATTATGTAGCGACCCGTGGTTCGGATCCCACGTAAAGCTGTAGGTCCCCTCCGTCATATGACCTTAGATGTTGCGAAGGAGGTTAAACAAATCCCATAATTATTATTATCGTCCATAATGTTTTATATTATAATATTGTTATATACTTAATTATATATAATATGTTATTATTTTTTTATCCAGTGATCATGCTAAATGAGGAAAAAATGAACATAGCGTCACAAGTAAACTAAGCCTGATAGAAAAAAATCTGATTTCATATTTAGATTCAGCATGAAAAAGTACACTTAGAACACCCATCAAAACCCTTGTGACAAAATTGTTGTTGACCAGTGTTATTGAAACATAAATACACAATTTTTTATTAGTGTTTCATTATAAAGGCAAATAACAGCAGTTAAAGAACAGCATAAACTAAAATAGACATTGACTACTGATTAAGTAGAAACTGAATTGAACTAAACATTTTAGGACGGAAAGCATAGTAAATTTGGCCTAGTAGGGATGGTTGCTTATGAGGTCCTCTTAAATATTAATTGATTTTAATAAAACTTCTTTGGTACACGTTTTATATTAATAGGAAAAAATGCGGGGGTGAGACCCAAAATTTTGGTTGATTGGGTGGTTCTTATACATATAAGACCACCCAATCAACCAAAATTTGGGGGTCTCACCCCCGCATTTTTTTCCTATTAATATAAAACGAAGTAGACCGTGACGCGCCGATTTGATCGAATGATGCTGTTAGCACGTTGCACAGTGCGAGATGTCATAGCCGATGCCGGGCGACCGCTGCGTGGCTCATCATCGAAGGTGGTTCTCCCTCTCTCCGATGATCTCACACGTTTAGACCATAGTCCAACTGTGCTTCGATCAACAACAGCATCTCCGTAAACGTTTTGTAGACGTTTCTGAATATTTGCAACTGTTTCTTTCTCTGCGGTTGAGAACTCGATAACAGCGATTACGACGCACATCACTGTCAGACGCCATTTTCGAAACTGCGTTAACCATCGGTTTTATACACGGGTGTTTAAAAGCGGTTTTAAACAAGGGAGGGGAAGTTAAAGTGGAAAAATCCGGTTATGTGAAGCGCAGAAAGTTCAAATTTACGGCCCAAAAGATATTTCAGCCCATGGCCTATTATTTAACTAAGAAAAAAGGGTGGGCAAAATATATTGAGTACTCCTAGTGTGTGTGTGTATATATATATATATATATATATATGCTTGAAAGGTTTGAGCATGAGTATCCACAAAAGCCTGGCGTCGCCCCTGATATATATATATATATATATATATATTATATATAATATATATATTATATTATGGCCTTTTTGCTAAATCGGCCGTTTTGCAAAAAGATCGGCCTTTTTGCAAAAGGGCCAAAAACCCGGCCTTTTTGCATAATGGCATTAAATGCCAGGCCACTCTGCAAACAAGCCGGCATATTGGCCATTTTACAAAATGGCTGGTAATACTGTCGGCCATTTTGCGAAACGGCAGAACTTCACTTTGAACTGGACAGTGAATGGCCGATTAGGTCAACTGAATGCCCAGTTAAGTTAACTGAGTGCCCGGTTAGGTCAACTGTTCCCCCATAACGATTGGTTAGGTTAAGGCGTGATATTTTCGTTGTTTAACGAAAATATCACGCCTTAACCTAACCAATTGTCAAGGGCGGAAAGTTGACCTAATTCTCTTTATGTATATACGTTACAGTCAATGTCTAAAATCAGGCAATTTGTAAATTGACTGAAATTTTAGGCAATGTGTCAATTGTGATATACACAAAACCTAACCTAACCTAACCTTTCTGATAATGCTCACATGCATGCCCATTGGTATTTCCCAGTATGTTGCCTAAAAAATCATTAGGTTAGGTTAGGTTAGGTTTTCTGCGTATCACAATTTCACACATTACTTAAAATTTAAATTTCAGTCAGTTTACAAACTGCTTAATTTTAGACAATGACCGTAACATACAGTGTATCTCTTCTGATTTATCGTTTATCTTATAATTTAGAAATAAGTATTTTTTCATATCAAATCAAATAAATGAATAATCTTTAATAACAAGTTAATATAAGCGAAAATTTAAGCAAATTGCCAAACGAAATAGCTTTACATGCGAGCAACTTTTTCGTCACATCTAAAAATCTCTCAATTCGAAGTTTACATTTATGTAAGAGTCAGTTGAATTGGCAGTTCGCCCTACATTTCAATTTGTAACAGTCGTCTATAAAGGGGCTACGTCGTAGCCAATGTCGTAACACCGCTTCCCGTTGATCAGCGAAGTTAAGCGACATTCGGTCTGGGTAGTAGTTGGATGGGAGACCGTCCTCCGCGTCCAGATTATGTAGCGACCCGTGGTTCGGATCCCACGTAAAGCTGTAGGTCCCCTCCGTCATATGACCTTAGATGTTGCGAAGGAGGTTAAACAAATCCCATAATTATTATTATCGTCCATAAAGGGTTAATAGAGGTTAGGACAGGACACGAGAGGAGAGGACACGTTAATTTAGGCTAGGTTTGGTGAAGTTAACCTTTTAACGTCACTTTTATACGCGCCGATAAACGAGATAACTCGTTGATAACGCTTAAGAGGTTAAACCTTTCTAAGCTACATACATTATATGAAAAGTAAAAATGTAATTATATAAAAGTAATTATAGATTATTATCATTAGGTATATAGTTGAACCATACCATAGGATCAGCCAATTGTCGAAGATTTATGAACAGTCATTAGGAAGCACTCAGGCCTTTAGCTTATGCCCTAATGATTGTTAACCTATATTAGTATTTTATAATGAAAACTTGACCGACCATAAATTATAAATCCTTTAGACTGTAATAAATTTAGGACCTAGTATGTTTCATGGACTGCTCTCGATTTTCCTACGAAATTGCAAACAAGGGCAGTCGATGACCCTAATTTTGTTTCTGCAATCGGTTTTCTTGAGAAACCTAGCCTAACCTGACCTGACCTAACCTAACCTAACCTAACCTAATCGACTTTCTTATACTATTGTTTTTTGCAAGATATCGCACTAATTCTTGTCATTTTTCGTGAATTTGTATGGCGTAAGCGCCACACCAGCTCGGACTTATTCAAAAAGATGTTGGAGTGTATTGCGTCGTTTCAGTAAATAAATTTATTCAATATCCAATAACATTTTTCTTTATCATTTCTCAAGAAAACCGATTGCAGAAACAAAATCAGGGTCATCGACTGCCCTTGTTTGCAATTTCGTAGGAAAATCGAGAGCAGTCCATGAAACATACTAGTCCCTAAATTTAATTTTAGTTCAAAATATCTCGTTCACATTTAGTGCACAATATCATAGCAAGTTATGAAAACAAATAGCTCGCAAAGTTTATAACCTTAGACTTATGCCCTTCGATCGAACAAAAATAGCCTATGTTTGTATATAAAGGTGTGAATAGCCTACCGACTCTATATATTAACTTTTCCTTTTTTATTATAGGAGGCTTTCCTCTGGGAAATCAAGAGGAATGGAACTGGTCTGCCCAGATGTCAAAGCAATTTGTACCAAGTCTTTATTCACTTGCATTTAGATTTAAGCTTGTGTCTATTCGCCAAACGTCTCGTGTGGAAAGAACAATATGCGTCTAATGAAAAATACGAATACTCAGTTACTATAGGTAAACCTAGTAATAAAATTTCTTATCGCATATACGATACTTTAATAGTATGGTTTTAAATTATTTATAAATTACGTTTAAACTAATTTTTGTTTACAGATCCTTTTTTTTGCGGGTCAACTGAAGAAACTTGGATACGAAATCTGGTTCTCATCCTATTACCTTAAATTTGCAAAGCTACAGTGATCTTCGTAAATTAAATAAATTTGTGGAGAGAGAATAGTTATGCTTTCCTGATTTCATACACCGTTTGCCAAAAAAAAAAGGGTTCACTATAAAAACATCCATGAAATCAACATTTTTCAAACAATCAGTATGAAACTTATACACGTAAAATATATATAAAACATCTACCTGTAAACCAAATTTCAATTCGAAGCTATCAAAAATAATGATTTATTAAATATTTCTCTAATAATACTACAACTGATGCTCGACAAACTAATCAAGAATCCTTTATTTCCATTTTCACTTTTGTAAATTATAATATACGATTTTTTTTGCAGGGTTATAAAATATAGTGAATATGCCATTTTCAGCGGAAGCTAGCACTATAATTAAGCATTATAGACTAGAAAAGGGATATGGACGAACGAAACTACTCTCCGAATTCCCCACCAAATGATGGACTCTTGGTGGTTTGGGAAAGCTTCTAAAGAAAATTGACGAGACTGGGGATATCAAAAGAAAAGAGGGAAGTGGGCAACAAAAACTGTTCGCATACAAGACAATACTGACGACGTCGAAGAACCTATATTAAGTTAGGAAAACCAGCCAGGAACCCATATGACACCAGCTCGCATATCAAAAGAGTTACAATTATCAGAAACTAGTGTGAGACGCATAATTAAATAAGATCTTCAACTAAAACCTTTCAAAAGAGTGCACGGGCAAAAAATTATTCAAACTGATGAGCAGAAACGAGTTCAAAGATCAAAACAAATCTTACGGCGAGTAACATGTGATAAACTTTCAAAGGCTTTTTTCACTAATGAAAAGAGATTCACTGTGGAGCCACCTCGGAACAGTCAAAATGACAGAGTTTACTCACACGTCCAATGTAAGAATGAAATACCTGATAGCAAACTTTTTGCAACCAAAAGTCACTTCTCAGCTAGTGTCATGGTGTCAGTTGGCCTATCAAAGTTAGGAAAAACATCCATTAATTTTATTGAGCCTGGTATAAAAGTCAATGCCGAGTACTATCGAAATACTCTGCTGCGAAACATACTTCCAGAAATGCAAAATCTGGCCAACGGTGGTTATTATCTTTTTCAGCAAGACGGAGCAACGTCCCATACAGCAATAGCAACTGTGGAATACTTAAAAAATAATGTTCCAGAATTACTTGAACCCCAAAATTGGCCACCTAACAGTCCTGACTTGAACCCTGTTGACTATGGAATCTGGAAAAATTTGGCACAGAGAGTGCGTCAGCTTCTTGTGGAGAAGTGAGAAGAGATACCACAGGAGCAGATCGATCGAACCATTGATGAATTTCGTCCAAGACTGAAGAAAATTGTTGAAACAGAAGGGAAACACATTGAACAATTTTTTTTTAAAGGAATTCCAAAAGAGTAAAATGTTAATTTGATTTCTTTTGTAAACTAGGATTTAAGTTCTGTTTCGAAATTCAAAATCCTTTTTTTATTTTCATGGCTTTCTTAATGGAGGCATTTCTTATATTTCATAAATCTTATGATGTATTTTATAACTAAAATGAGAATAAAAATTTTATTACCAAAGTTTTACCGCTTTTGTAGACTCCCAGAATTCAAAACTGGAGCGATGTTCACCAACAAAATTTGTTGAACATAAACAATCCTCATTAAATCATTAATTTTGAATATAATCTCAAAATTGGTGTACATATATACTGTTTACATAGTTTTGCTCTGTATGAGTTTCATTATGATTGGTTGAATAAATGTTGATTTCATGGCTGTTTTTAGAGTGACCCCTTTTTTTTGGCAGACGGTGTATATGGAATCGTATAAGTTCTCTCTCTCTCTCTCTCTCTCTCTCTCTCTCTCTCTCTCTCTCTCTCTCTTGTTTAGTTTAACTCTCGACTTCCTAGCTCCACCTTGTGTTGCATTTCAAGGTTAAGTAAATAACAATTAAAGGCATAAAAATTATTTTTCAGTCCTCTGTTCTCATTAAAACAGTTAATATATTGTAGGTCCTTTAGGCGTGAGTGGTAATAAAACACCAAAGCAAACTAATTAGCAAAGTAAAGTGTAAGCATGAAGTAGACAATCAGTAATTGTGCTTTTTTACCTTTATGATAAGGAGCGCAATACTATGCTTGATGGGCACATGTTATTTTCCGATGACATCTTATATCCCTAAATCCAATCCAGCATGAAAGATCAGGACAAAAACTAATGCTTATGCGCTTATGTTCATGCTACTACCCTTCATAAAAGCAACTCTTTTCAAACTCTTGCGATATAATAAAACAAATTTTATACAGGTTTTTGCAGCATTACACCTACGAATTTGATGACATGGGAGAATATTTTCAAAAAATAATTAAAAAAAAATTAAAAATAGGGTAAAATAAAAACAATTCCACGCCAAAATTCCATACCTACATATTATGACTCTTTGTGTATAATGTAAACTCGTATAATTCTATTTTAATTCCATTATTATCCCTCGCAATGTCTTACTTAATTAAAATTTAAATAAACGCCAACAACAAAGTAAAATAAATTTAAACGAGTGGCGTCGGGTTGTAGGAGGAAAAAGGGAGAAAAGAATTCCCATAATTTCTTTAAACATTCTTAAACATTTGTGGATTATACTAAATACCAAATGCGAGAAAGTCTTTATATTCTGGGCATGTTTTTTTTCCCCTCTGAGCGTGGACGTCTTCAACAGCATTTGAAGGAATTTTGAGAGAATTACTTCTCATTTTCATAGCTTGAAATGTTGACATCAGCAGAAAGAAAATGAGAAAGAAGAGAATCCGTACCAAATATGTAATTAGTTTGTTGGATAAAAAACAAAGAACAAAAGCATGTATCATATATAAATATTTATTTTGTGTATATGTATAATATTGTATATATATGCATGTATGCGTGGTTGTATGTGCATCTATGTACGAGGGTTGTTCAAAAAGTAAATTTACAAGGTGTTTTGAAGAAACTGTTTTATTACAAGGCAAGTAATTATTACAAATATTTCAACAACAACTTATTACTACTTTTCTACATAATCACCAAACAGATTTAAACATTTTTTGTAGCGTGGGACAAGCTTTCCGATGCCAGTCGAGTAAAATGAAGGGTCCTTAATGTTTAACCAGTTTCATACGGCCGCTTTTGCATCAGGATCGTTTTGAAATTGTTTAAATCCGACGTGTTCCTTTAGGGATGGGAATAAATGGCAGTCACTTGGTGCAAGGTCAGGACTATGAGGGCGATAATCTATGACTTCCCAGTGGAACGATTCCAAAAGTTGGCGTGTCTGATTTGCAGTGTGAGGGCGTGCACTGTCATGCAAGAACACCACACCGCAGTAAGCAACCCGGGACGTTTTCTTCTAATGGCCGTGCGGAGTCGCTGTAAAGTTTCACAATAAGAAGCGGCATTTATTGTTGTCCCTTTTTGCATGAATTCAACATGCAAAACCCTTGATGGTCCCAAAAAATCGTTGCCATCACTTTACCAGGTGATGGTACAAGCTTGAATTTTATGGTTCGAGGTGACAAACAGTGTTGCCACACATGCCTAACAAAATATTGTACTGTACTACCAACATCATTATTGTACTATGCATAATGCACCGGTAATTAATTAACGTTGTAAACTTACTTTTTGAACAACCCTCGTATGTATGGAGAAAGTTTCATAAAAATTTAATCTATAACCATAAAATTTCTAAAAGGCATAAAAATTATCAATCACAAATGATTGTTTCCTTCATGAAATTTTATTACTGTCAAAAAAGAAAAAAAAAGATCCAAACAAAAATAGAATATTGCCAATTTGTATTTTTTTTATACTTTTTAGACATGTTATGTTTCTAGACAAAACGTTTTTCTGAAACAGATTACGTACTCGTAATTTTTACTCTCTCTCTCTCTCTCTCTCTCTCTCTCTCTCTCTCTATATATAATATATATATATATATATATATATATATATATATGAAATAACATTTCTGCCCAAATCCGGAAGAGGAGAAAATAACATACAAGTTAAAAATGAAATTTCAATACCATGAATTGAATATATAATCACTATAAAAAAGGATACATTTTCTCTCCATAATAATTCCTTTAAGAATATCCCCAAACCCGTAAAAGTAAAAAAAAAACCTTGAAAAGAAAGAACGAGGTTCTTAATGGACATTATAAAGCAGAGCTAAGATATATTATTATTATTATTATTCAAAAAGCGAGCCCCTGTTCCCCGGTGCTCTTCCTAAAAAAAAAAAAAAAAACGGTGAAGCTTTTCTTTATAATTTGCTATTGTCTCTGATAAGTAACTGTTAACATTAGCATTTCAAATGTAGTTCTTGCGAGACTAAAAAAATCGTATTAGCATAAGAGGTTCGTAAAGGATATAATAAAATCTCTTTAATGGAGCAAAATGGAATCGTTTGAAATTATCTTTTTGCATCTTCATTTCGTCCTACCTTTTTTCCTTTCTTATATATGCTCTTATTTTATTCCTTTCTATACATTGATTTCTTTATTTAACTTTTCTTTATAATTAAAGTTATAATTGTAGAGATCAAAAGGGAAGATAGAAAAAAAAAAAGCCTTTCTAATTCCTTTGTATTTCAGTGTCTCTCTATATCCACATCTTCATCTTATTTAATATCTTAGATACTAATAATGATATAGTATTAATTTGATACATCGATATCCGTTTATAATTCGTTTATTTTGAGGCTTATTACTCGTTAATACGATATACAAAGGCACAAATGCGATTTCCTTTGTATTTTGAGTGTATATGTATCATAACCGATTGCTAATGACGTGAAAATCGTGTGAGTAAGCTATAGTACTAGGGGCACGACATATATTCTGCCCCACCCTTTTTGCTTAGCTAAATAATAGGCCATGGGGCTGAAATGTCTTTTGGGCCGTAAGTTTGAACTTTCTGCGCTTCACATAACCGGATTTTTCCACTTTGAACCTCCCCTCCTTGTATAAAACCACTTTTAAACACCCATGTATAAAACCGATGGTTTAACGCAGTTTCGAAAATGGCGTCTGACAGTGATGTGCGTCGTAAACAGATATCTGTCATCGAATTCTTAACCGCAGAGAAGGAAACAATTGCAAATATTCCCAAACGTCTACAAAACGTTTACGGAGATGCTGTTGCTGATCGAAGCACAGTTGGAAGCTGGTCTAAACGTGTGAGATCATCGAAGAGAGGGAGAGCCACTTCGATGATGAGCCACGCAGCGGTCACCCGGCATCGGCTGTGACATCTCGCACTGTGCAACGTGCTAACAGCATCATTCGATCAAATCGGCGCGTCACATACACGGAGCTATCACTGGAGCTAGGAATTAGTGAAGGAAGTGTGAGTACGATAATTTAGCAACTGGGATACTCAAAAGTGTGTTCACGGTTTGCTCATCGCGAACTGACTGAAGATCACAAAGACCAAAGAAAAGAAATTGCTTCGGAGTCGTTGGTTCGATACAAAACAGAAGGGGATGACTTCCTTTCACGAATTGTGACGGGATGAGACTTGGGTACACCACTTTGAACCTGAAACAAAACGCCAATGCATGGAGTGGCATCATGCAGACTCCCCATGCAAGAAAAAGTTCAAAATGGCTCCCTCTGCGGGAAAGGTTCTGGTCACCATCTTCTGGAACATGAAAGCAGTGAGTCTGGTGGACATTATGAAGAAAGGACAAACAATCAACTCAGAGGCATATGTTGCTACCCTACAGAGACTCCAGAGACGTATAAAGCGAGTTCGACCGGAGAGAAACTGGAAGACGTTGTTCGTTTGCACGATAACGCAAGACCACACAACAGTTTGCAAACAAGAGAGGCCATCACAAAAATGCGCTTGACTGTGTTACCCCACCCTCCATACAGCCGGATCTGGCACCTTCAGACTTCCATTTCTTTGGGCCAATGAACGATGATGCTATTCGTGGAAAAAAAGTTTCAGAGTGACGATGAGGTTGTCGAGGAGGTTAAGAGGTGGCTCCAGCGGAACCCAGCGGACTTTTACCAGCAAGGAATAAAGGTCCTTGTTTCGAGGTGGAGGAAAGTCATAGAAAAGGATGGAGACTATGTGGAAAAATAAAAACTTGTAAAAAAGGTATGTAACTACTTGTGTACAAAATTTCTGGAACTTACAAGGAAACTTAAAAAAAAGGTGGGGCAAAATATATTGAGTGGCCCTCGTAGGTTTTTGCATAATTTATTCTTTTATTCTACATAACCTTTTATAATGAAAGATATTTAAATGGCTAGCAATAGGCCACTGTCTCCTAATGAATCTGACTCGTTATATACGGAGGATGCGTTAACGCTTCTACGCGTGATATGAACAAGATCGAATTTTATGATGTCGACGTTCGACCTTATGCCAGTACATGGAGTTTACATTTCAAACTACATTTCACATTTTCAATAAAAATGACTGGCCGAACATAAACAGACTAACCTAACGTAACCAGACCTAACCTAACCGAGTATAATGTAACCTAACCTAACCCAAATTAACCTAATCGGGCATAATGTAACCTACCCTAACAGGACCTAATTTAAACTAAATTTTAGGATCGAAATTATGCATGTCGACATTGTGCAGATCGACTTTGTTCCTCTACCGGCATCTACCTAAATTATAAGCCCCAAAAGCACATCAAATGTCTTAATGAATTCGGATCAGAAAGTACGGCATTCATTTTCGACCAAATGGGTGAGAAGCCAATGCAAATAGCACATATACGAGATATAATATATATATATATATATATATATATATATATATATATATATATATATATATATATATATACATATATATATACACACAGGGTGTTTCATAACATGTGGGACGCACTTTCAGGATAGATCAGGACCTCAAAACAATGAAAAAAGTTTATATAAACATATACCCAAATCACTTTGTTTCCGAGTTACAGCCCGTTTTGTGTTCCAGCAATTCTTTCCGCAAACTGTTTACAAACAATGCTTGCCGACAATGTTTGTGAGTGTGTACGAGACTTATTTCATGTATGGCCTTGCCGACTGTAATGTTTCGTACACTCTGTGACATGTTTCAATATCGTTGAGTGTAGAGCCATCAGTCAGTCAGAGGAGAGGTGCATCGCGGTGTTTCACTGTTCGTATTCGTAACTTCTTACCGTGAATAAGTGCAGTCCAGTGAAAAAAAAAATTTAAAGTTTTTGTGCTATTCACTGATAGTGTGCATCTGAAGTGAGAATGGAGGCTTATTCAAACAGAGAAATGGCAGGCAGGCATCTCATGTATGGACTTGCCGAGTGTAATGTGGCCGCAGCAACACGTCGAATCGCCGTCTGCCAGATAAGAAGACCTTTCAGAGAATAGACGAACGTCTTAGTGATACAGGATCATTCAACAAGCGAGTTTCGGATGGTGGTAGAATCAGCGCCATAACTGTTGAGTTGGAGGAGCGGGTACTGAATCGCATGTAGGAACATCCTGGTGTTAGCACCTGAAGGATAGCAGCAGTAGAGGGTTTAAGATACACAACTGTGTGGAGAATTTTATGGGAACAACAGCTTTACCCAAATCACATTCAGAGCGTATAAGGCCTTACTGGAGCTGATTTCCCACCACGAGAGGCTTTTGGTACTTAGTTCCTTCAACAGTGTGCTCGCAATCCTCTTTTTCTATCCTTCGTGTTGTTTTCTGATGAGGCTGCCTTCACAAGAAATGGCGTGATCAATTTTCACAACACTCATCACTGGGCCGAAGAGAATCCACATGCCATCATCCAGTCAAGGCACCAACAACAATTTAGTATCAATGTATGGGCAGGACTTATTACCGACAATTTAATCGGTCCTTTTGTTTTGCCTGGAAGATTAACAGGAGAATCCTATTCTAATTTTTGAAGGAATGATTCAAGCGATTCACTAGATGAAGTTCCTCTTGGTGTCCGACGTCGTATGTGGTTTATGCATGAAGGCGCTCCGCCTCATTTTAGTCGAGTAACCAGAAACTATTTGGATGACCATTTCCCTGATAAATGGATAGGCCGTGGAGGACCCATTGCGTAGCCTGCTCGCTCCCCGGACCTGAATCCACTCGATTTTTACCTGTGGGGTCATGTGAAATCTATCGTTTACGTGACATCCATTGACAACGTTGAAATGCTTCGCCAACGTGTAGAACAAGGATGCCAGAAAATCCGAGCAATACTTGGAATGTTTGAACGCGTCAGGCAGTCTATGACGAGGCGTGTTCAGGCGTGTATTCAAGCGCAACGCGGTCATTTTGAGCAGTTCCTTTAAAGGTAAGGCGAATACTTGCTGGAACACATAACGGGCTGTAACTCGGAAACAAAGCGATTTCGGGCATATGTTTATATAAATTTTTTCATTGTTTTCAGGTCCTGAATCCATCCTGAAACTGCGTCCCACATGTTATGAAACACCCTACACACACACACATATATATATATAATTATATATATATATATATATATATATATAGGGTGGAGCAAAAGTCAGGAGTCAAAGGGCTATCATTCCATACATTATGAATTTTTCAACTAAAAGAGGAACTTTTATTTAAAAATAGTGGCAGCCATTGAACGGAAAAGTCATTCTCTCTGGCTCCTTTGACTCCTGATTTTTGCGCCACTCTGTATATATATACAGTATACAGTAAACCCTCGTCCAACGCGTGTTTCTCCAGCGCAAATTTCCTTATACATGGAAAAATAAATGCGAATAATTATTTGCTGAAAGCGGAAAATTTGATTATACACGGTCCGCCAAACACGCTCTAATACGGTAGTACTGTACGCGTGCCAATGCGCGCTCTAGTGTTTTTTCCTACTCCCGCATCTCCCTCCCTCTCGCGTCACCCCTCGCATCACCCTTTGACTCAGTCCCGCTACCGCGTTAAGTTCAATGAAGTTGTGTTAGATTGTTTTTGTCATATTTTGCTGTTGTTTTGCTATTACCCTTAGACAGCAGTATGGCGCCAAAACGTAAAGCATCCGCAAGTGATAGTGAAGAGAAGAAAAGTCGTAAGGTTATGACATTAGCAGAAAAAATAAAGATTCCAGATAAGTTGCGTGGTGGTATGAGCATAACATCACTTGGCCGCGAGTATCACGTGAATGCGTCTACCATACGCACCATCCGAAAGAGTGAAGAAAAGATACGTGCTATTTTCATATAATATATTTTTATTTATCATATGTAAATATCATTATATTTATGATTTTATTATGTTCTTATTTCATATACAACATAGGTAGGGAAATTCATTTATGTGTGAATAAAAAATCTACGTATCTAAGTATTAATGGGAGACTTTACGCGGCCGCGTACACGTATCCCCATTTATCCCATAAGGTATTAAGTTTGTCCAACGCGGATTTACCTAACGCGCCGTTCTCGAGAAACCGCGTTGGACGAGGATTTACTGTGTGTGTGTGTGTATGTATATATATATATATATATATATATATATATAACATCTGTTTTTATTAAATATTTTAAAAAGGATTATATGAATCTCGAAAAAAGCAGAAATAATTTTTAAAACAAAAATAATTAACCATAGAATAAAAATATGTAAAATATTGGAAAAGTTAGCGTGTCTTCCAAATAAACAATGATTTTTAAATGAAGGTCACAGTTTTTATCAAAGAAAGGAATAGATGAAATATTCAAATCTAAGCGTGCTTGTCCTAAAAATAGTATTGCATTTTATATATATATATATATATGAGGTTGTAACGAATTCTGCTCGATTAGAAAACGGACGATAGATAATAGAATAACCTCAAGATAATGTGAAATAGTTTTAGAAAGGTTGCAAAATACACGCGGCGACAAGTTCGCACAGGTTTTATCACGATACAGAATGATAGAGAATGAATTAGGCTAGTGTAGGCTTAGGCTAGTGTAGGATTAGGCTAATGAATATTTTCTCTGGTGTTTTTCATACAGTTACAACTAGGGTGGCCAGACGTCCTGCTTTAGGCGGACAGTCCACCTTTTGAGCACTCTGTCCTTAGGGTGGCCATTTCCAAATTTCCAAAAAGGAGAACACTGCGTATGTGGCCGTACGTTAACATATATATATATATATATATAGATATATATATGTTAACGTACGGCCACATACGCAGTGTACTCCTTTTTAAATGGCCACCCTAGTTACAACCCACCCCTACGATATTACAGTAATTGAAAAAACATGGCGCCCACGAAAGAGCATATTCGACATGTGATGCTGTATGAGTTCTATAAAGGATCTAACGCTAGTGAATCCGCAAGAAACATTCAAAGAGTTTATGGAAATGATGTTGTGAGCGAATGGGCATGTAGGAGATGGTTTGAGAAGTTCAGAAATGGAGATTTCAGTCCGAAAGATTATCAACGAAGAGGACGACGAAATTAGTTAGATGAAGAGTTGCTGAGAGCAACAGTGGAGGAAAACCCAACGGTAACTGTAAGAGACCTTGGCCTGCAACTCGGCGTTAGCCATATGACCATTCATCGTCATTTGAAGCTGTTAGGAAAAGTAGTGAAGGTTGGAAAATGGGTTCCGCATGATTTGTCACGAGCGAATCTTCAACATCGAATCGATATTTGCACATCACTGCATTCTCGGCAACTTCAGGCACCGTTTTTGAATCGGATCGTCACTGGGGATAAAAAATGGGTCCTGTATAACAATATTAAGCGTCGACATCAGTGGCTTAGCCGTGAAACAAAGCCCGAACCTCAACCAAGGAATGGACCCCATCCAAAGAAAATTTTGCTAAGTGTTTGGTGGGATATGTAAGGAATTATTCATTTTGAGTTTCTGCCAGATAACCAAACAATCACAGCTGAAGTCTACTGCCAACAACTCCAACGAATGAAGATGGCATTACAAGAAAAACGTCCTGCATTAATTAATCGCAGAGGTGTTCTATTCCACCAGGATAAGCGCGCCCTCACACTGCTTGAATCACCACTGCCCAATTGGAGGCATTTGGTTGGGAAAAAATGCCTCATCCACCTTATTCTCCGGACATCGCACCTTCAGACTACCATTTATTCAGAAGTCTGCAATACCACCTAGATGGACAAAAGTTGCAATCCAGGGAAGCTATCGAAAACGAAGTGATCGCTTTTTTTTAACTCGAAACCAAGGGATTTCTTCGAACGTGGCATAAAAAACTTTTCTACAGGTGGGAGGAGGTTATAGAAAAAGAAGGGAATTGTATTGATGATTAATTTGTCATTATGTCATTTAATTTTTGTTGTGAATAAACTAAAAATTCGAGCAAATTTGTCCTTATAAGTCATTTAATTTTTGTTCTGAATGAACTAAAAAATCGAGCAGAATATATGTTACAACCTTTTATATATATATATATATAATATTATATATATATATATATATATATATATATATATATGATGAATAAAACCACGAAGGAAAGGAAACACAAAAAGGTGCTCAAGCGCTTTCGTCTAATGACATCCTCAGGAACACTGAAGTACATAAAAGGTTACGGCCTATATATAGGTTACAGAAAGAAAAAAAAAATAATAAATAACATACATACACACAAACATATATATATATATATATATATTATATATATAATATATATATATATATATATATATATACACATACATATCTACACACATACACATATATATATATACAGTAATCCCTTGATTAGTGCGGTTTTGATAAATGCGGTTTTGATTACTGCGCAAAAATTTATTGTGACCATCCCTTGATATTTACGGTATAAAATTTGAATAGTGCGGTTCAAAAATGTTTGAAAATGGTGGGCAAATAACCAGCTGGGCCGAAACTGTCTCCCGCCTTTCCTACTGCGCTTCAGTTTATCAGCAGACACAAGTGCACACAGACATCTTACACGCTTACACGCAATTTAACATTAAACAAGCAGTTGCAAACATTCACGAGTCGTGGGAAGAAGTGACAGCCAGCTGCATGAGAGTGGTCTGGCAGAATCTTTTGCCTGAATGCGCAAATGATTTTGGTGGTTTTATTAATCCTGTCAAGAAGTCATTAATGATATTGCTACGATTGGAAGAGACCTTGGCTTCGAGGATGTCAATTCGGGAAATGTTCGGGAATTATTGGCTTCACATTCAAAAGACCTAAGTGACGAAGATCTTCTTGGAATCGAGCATCAACAGGCATATGAAGAAGAAGAAAAGGAAACTGAAGAAATGGAAAATATTTCTAAGGAAATCACGGTGAAAGAACTTGAAGAATTGTTTCGGACAATTGAGAAGGCCAAACATCTTTTACTCGAGATGGATCCAAATGTAGACAGAGGCATGAACGTTCGCCGTGGTTTAGATAAGCAAATTGATTGTTATCGCAAAATGTTGTAGAAAAGAAAAAAGCTAACACTGTTCAATTGACTTTAGATAAGTTTTTCTGTAAAAAATAAATGTTCAATCGACTTTAGATTAGTTTTTCTTTATAAAATAAATGCTTTAAAGTTTAAATATATGTTCAATTGACTATAGATAAGTTTCTCTGTAAAAAATAAATGCTTTAAAGTTAAAATAAATGTTATTCTAAATTGTTTTTTATTTTCCAGGATTCATTATAATTATTTCCATTGGTTCTTAACTTTGATTAATGCGGTTTTGATATATGCGGTGACATCGGAGGATTAATTAACCGCACTAATCAAGGGATTACTGTATATGCAATAAACGGAGAAGTAAAAATAAAAATTAAAAATTAAAGATTAGAGGATTAACCAAGAGGCATACAGATTTGTAAGGAAAAATATCGATTTTTAGCACAAGATCAAATGAATTAAAAATGCAAATTTATACTGGAAATCTACCCGGGTTTTAACACTTTGCCTTTTAGAGTCAAGTTTCGATATATATAAAAATAAAATGAAGATTAAAAGTTAATAAAGTAGCGTACAAGTTTACCAAAGATTTAGCGTCCTACCCTTTTTATCTAAATTTGTTTTGAAGGAATTCAAAACAACAGGATCGAGTTGAAAAAGACCTTTGCTTATGTTGAAGTTATTTGAAAGTTGGATAATGGCAGACTCAAGAATATTTCTATTGACAATGTTACTAGAATGAAATAAAACTGAAGCATTATTCCAATCAATACAGTGGGATAACTCTGACAAATGGACAAAAAGAGCACTGGACAACTGTCCTGTTCTAACGGAATATTGATGCTGTTTTATACGTGTGTGCAAATCCTTTCCCGTCTGACCTATGTAAAAGGAATCACATTGTTTACACCCAATTTTATAGATAATGCCTGAATTATTGGTAGGGCTATTTTTTACTATGATATTTTTCACAATATTGTTATATGAAAATACTACATTAATATCCAAAAGTTTAAGTACATTAGCAATGCCTAAAAAGCCCGGGAAAAATGGAAGTACTAAAATATTTTTTGACGAAGTACGAGTGTTATTATTGACACGATAGAAAGTTCGTTTTGCCTTGTTGAGACAAGATTCCATAAACGCAGATGGGTAACACAGATCACTTCCAATACCGTTGATTTTTTCCAATTCGGCATCGATGTATTCCGGACTGGCGATCCTAAGGGCGAGGAGAAACATTGATGAAAAAATGGCCTTCTTAGTGGGGGTGTCATGTCCCGAGTAAAAGTGTACGTAGGACAAATTGTTTGTTGTTTTCCGATAGATACTAAACTTAAAACCTGGGCTTTCCCTATGTACCCGCACATCCAAAAATGGGATTGAATTGTCTTGTTCCACTTCTAAAGTAAACTTAATGGAGGGGACTTGATCATTTAACTGAAGGAGGAAGTTATCCAGGCCACGATTCATGGGCCAGATACACAAAATATCGTCGACGTACCGCAACCAAGGGATGCCAACCCCCAGGATTCTCGGAATGTAAGTAATTTCGAAAAACTCCATATAAATATTGGAGAGGAGGGGCGATAAGGGGTTGCCCATGGCCATCCCAAACACTTGTTGATAATACTCGTTATTGAAAGTGAATTTACAGTCTTTGATGCAAAGCTTAATAAGTTCCAAAACAATGTGTGAAGGTAGTGGCAGGTCATACTTATGTAATTCTTGGGAGAGAAAGTCAAGCATATCATCAATCGGCACTTTCGTAAACAATGAACAAACGTCAAAACTGATCAATCTATCGTTAGTTTCAGTACGTGCATTATTCAATCTTTCAGTAAGATCCATGGAATTTTTTTACATGTGAATCAGAGATAGTTCCGAGAATGGGGGACAAGACTTTGACAAGCCATTTGGAGAGTTTATAAGTAATAGAGCCCACCGAGCTAATAATAGGGCGCATAGGGTTGCCAGGTTTGTGGGTTTTAATAAGACCGTAAAGGTAGGGCAGAGAAGGTGAAGTGGACATGAAAAGCGGTCTTATTAAAACCCACAAACCTGGCAACCCTATGCGCCCTATTATTAGCTCGGTGGGCTATATTACTTATAAACTCTCCAAATGGCTTGTCAAAGTCTTGTCCCCCATTCTCGGAACTATCTCTGATTCACATGTAAAAAATTCCATGGATCTTACTGAAAGATTGAATAATACACGTACTGAAACTAACGATAGATTGATCAGTTTTGACGTTTGTTCATTGTTTACAAAAGTGCCGATTGATGATATGCTTGACTTTCTCTCCCAAGAATTACATAAGTATGACCTGCCACTACCTTCACACATTGTTTTGGAACTTATTAAGCTTTGCATCAAAGACTGTAAATTCACTTTCAATAACGAGTATTATCAACAAGTGTTTGGGATGGCCATGGGCAACCCCTTATTGCCCCTCCTCTCCAATATTTATATGGAGTTTTTCGAAATTACTTACATTCCGAGAATCCTGGGGGTTGGCATCCCTTGGTTGCGGTACGTCGACGATATTTGTGTATCTGGCCCATGAATCGTGACCTGGATAACTTCCTCCTTCAGTTAAATGATCAAGTCCCCTCCATTAAGTTTACTTTAGAAGTGGAACAAGACAATTCAATCCCATTTTTGGATGTGCGGGTACATAGGGAAAGCCCAGGTTTTAAGTTTAGTATCTATCGGAAAACAACAAACAATTTGTCCTACGTACACTTTTACTCGGGACATGACACCCCCACTAAGAAGGCCATTTTTTCATCAATGTTTCTCCGCGCCCTTAGGATCGCCAGTCCGGAATACATCGATGCCGAATTGGAAAAAATCAACGGTATTGGAAGTGATCTGTGTTACCCATCTGCGTTTATGGAATCTTGTCTCAACAAGGCAAAACGAACTTTCTATCGTGTCAATAATAACACTCGTACTTTGTCAAAAATATTTTAGTACTTCCATTTTTCCCGGGCTTTTTAGCATTGCTAATGTACTTAAACTTTTGGATATTAATGTAGTATTTTCATATAACAATATTGTGAAAAATATCATAGTAAAAAATAGCCCTACCAATAATTCAGGCATTATCTATAAAATTGGGTGTAAACAATGTGATTCCTTTTACATTGGTCAGACGGGAAAGGATTTGCACACACGTATAAAACAGCATCAATATTCCGTTAGAACAGGACAGTTGTCCAGTGCTCTTTTTGTCCATTTGTCAGAGTTATCCCACTGTATTGATTGGAATAATGCTTCAGTTTTATTTCATTCTAGTAACATTGTCAATAGAAATATTCTTGAGTCTGCCATTATCCAACTTTCAAATAACTTCAACATAAGCAAAGGTCTTTTTCAACTCGATCCTGTTGTTTTGAATTCCTTCAAAACAAATTTAGATAAAAAGGGTAGGACGCTAAATCTTTGGTAAACTTGTACGCTACTTTATTAACTTTTAATCTTCATTTTATTTTTATATATATCGAAACTTGACTCTAAAAGGCAAAGTGTTAAAACCCGGGTAGATTTCCAGTATAAATTTGTATTTTTAATTCATTTGATCTTGTGCTAAAAATCGATATTTTTCCTTACAAATCTGTATGCCTCTTGGTTAATCCTCTAATCTTTAATTTTTAATTTTTATTTTTACTTCTCCGTTTATTGCATATATATATATATATATATGTGTATGTGTGTAGATATGTATGTATATATATATATATATATATATGTTTGTGTGTATGTATGTTATTTATTATTTTTTTTTTTCTTTCTGTAACCTATATATAGGCCGTAACCTTTTATGTACTTCAGTGTTCCTGAGGATGTCATTAGACGAAAGCGCTTGAGCACCTTTTTGTGTTTCCTTTCCTTCGTGGTTTTATTCATCATAAATATTTTTCACGTGTTACTTTCGTGAAATAATTTTCATACATATATATATATATATATATACACACACACAGTAGATCAGTGGCGTACGCAGGATTTTCCTATGGGCGGAGGTCTAAATTTTCTTTTTATTCTAAAGAAGTTATTTTGTTGTCTTTACTGAACAAAATTGAAAATCAATGTTAAAAAAGATGAAAATATTTATTTGATTATTAATAATTGGAAGGAACAAAACTTGACTCATATTTTTATTTAGAATATAAAATCAATTCTTCTTGGCTTCTTCGCCAATTCTTTAATTATTAAATCCACATCCTGGTTAGGTTCCCTATAAATATACATCAGAGCGAATCTGTCCTCAGATACTGTCGATTTTAGATAAGTTTTTAATCGTTTTAACGTCGACAAACATCTTTCTGCCTCACATATAGTAACCGGAAGTGTTACAAGGATGCGTAGAAGGTTATAAAGGTTCGGGAAAACTTGTTGATTACAAAATTTTAAAACTTCTATGAATGAAATATCATTTGCATTTGCATTGAATGCCAATATTTTTAAGTGTTTCTGCCAAAGTATTATTTCTGCACAAAGTTCTTGTCTACTGCATTTTATGTCCTCTGGGTAAAAATTGCATAAATGTTCAACATTGTGAATGTTAACTGTTGATGTATTAACGTCATTCCTATTCGGTATTGATAAAATGTATTGAAAGCTTTCCATTGTGATTTTGTGATTGGAAAATTTTTGCTGAAGGCTAGGCAGAATATTTTCTAATAATGGTAAAAATACATTGCTTCTATAATATTCTTTAGGTGATGCAATTGGAGAATCGATGCCTGGCCGTCCTCGAAGCTTTGGTTTTTCAACTGGAAAATCATATTGCTGCGCAATTCCAACAGCTTCTGAGAAAATGCTTTCAAATTTTAAATGCAAAAAAACTTCACTTTTTCTACGTGAAAGTCACAATATGATAATAAAAACCCACTCTAATAGACAGAGTTTATTTCCACAACAGTTTCAATGCCCACTGGCATCCTCTTCGGGTGGATACAGAAAAACGAATGAACCAAAAACAAGAGGGAAAACAGTCCAGAGCGTTTAAGAAATTCGCACATAGATTAGGTCCCGTTATCCCGACAGTGGAAGGGCATTTTATTAAAGGGACCCGCTTTTTAAACACATTCGCATAAATTTAAAAACTATCTTCTTGTTGTATACATATAGCTTCTATTATTTTACATAATTATTACATTTATTATTAAATATGTTACATTTAATATTGTATTATTATTTATTACAGAAATTATAAATTTATTATTACATTGATTATTACATTGTTGTTTATTATACGAAAATTACAAACCGAAAAACAAATGTAAAAAAGGGGGGGCGAGGAAGGAACCTTCAAGCGACCGCTACGAATAAATTAGGTCCCGTTCTTCCGACGCAGGAAGGGCATTTTATTAAAGGGACCCGCTTATAGGTACATTCGCATGAATTTAAACTATATACCTGTTCTATACATTTATTATACATTTATTATTCAATTTATTACATTTAATATTGCATTGTTATTTATTACAGAAATTATAAATTTATTATTACATTGATTATTATTTATTGATTATTATTGTTATTTATTATGCAGAAATTGTAAACCGAAACCGGAAGGGCATTTTATTACAGGGTCCCGCTTATAAGTACATACGCCCAAATTAAAACCATTTTCCTGTTCATACATACATATTCTACTATTTTGACATAATTACTGCATTGATTATTGCACTTACATATTTTTTTTAACATTTATTATTATTACCTTTACACTAATTACACTTATGTTAGAACCCGTTCACCCGACTCCGTAAGGGATTTTTTGACCAAGAATCTCATTAAAGGGTCTAACTTATAGGTACCCTCGTACAAATTAAAATTATCTGCTTGTTCTATACACACAGATTCTATTATTTTTCTTTTGACAATTATTACATTTATAAAGTACTTTACTTGATTCCCAATCTATAGCATGATTATTTTGGCTGGCGTGATGAAAAATAGCATTATTGGTGTTACAACTTCTGAAGGCATATTTGTGTTCCTTAATACGAGTTGCAATATTTCTTCCAGTTTCTCCTACGTATACTAAATCACAACTTTTACAGGGAATGCTGTAGAATCAGGCTTGTTCCTGTTTTGAAACGTTATTCCTAACCAATTTACTTTTCACGGTAGATGAATATTTGAAAGCCAAAGCAAACTTAAAATCTTTCGTCAACGGTTTAACTCTTTCTAAGCCGGCAATGTAAGGCAAACTCACATACTGTTTTTGGTTAACTGACAGTTCCCGAGGGGCATAAAAAGTTTTTCTGGCTTTAAAATACGCCTTTCTAATAAACTACTCAGGATATTTTAAATCCTTAAAAATGTTCCAAATCTTAGAATTTTCGGGGTCTAGCAAATGTGGGCTACAAATCCTGAGTGCTCTTAGAAACATGGAAGAAATAATTGAGCTTTTATCCCCTTCATCGTGATATGAAAAATAATGAATGTACGAATTACAATGGGTAGGTTTTCTATAGACTGTGAAATTGGGCTTTCCGCTTTCGTTAATGACCAAAACATCTAGAAAAGGGTAATTGTTTGTCGTTCTCCCATTCATATTTAAATTTAATAGAGGGAACAAGATTATATAATGACTGAAAGAAAGTGTCAAAGTTGTTCCAGTGGTCAGGCCAAAATGAGAAAATATCATCTACATAACGAAACCAAATTAAATTCCTGGGACATATTGTTGGCAACAATTCCGACTCATAATATTCCATGTATAATGTACTCAGTATTGGGGACAAAGGGGACCCCATTCCCATACCAAAACGTTGCAAATAAAATTCTTTACCGAAGGAAAAGGCATTATTGGTGACACAGAGTTTTATCAGTTCTAAAAATACCGTTGTGAGCATGCCTAGTTCTACGTTACATGTTGGCAATTTTCTATCTAAAAAACTAAGTACATCATCAATGGGAACTTTCGTAAACAGTGACTCAACATCAAAACTGATCATTTTTCCCCGTTTTAAATCTAAGGACATAACTTTGTTAATAAAGTCACAGGAATTAGTGATGTGCGAGCCTGAAAATTTACCAACTAATGGGGATAATTTATCTGCAAGAAATTTAGATAACCTGTAACTAAATGAACCCCTGTGTGAAATAATTGGACGGAGTGGTATATTAATCTTATGGGTTTTGGGTAAGCCGTAAATGTGTGGGAGTTTGGGTTTAATCTGTAGAAATCTTTTAGGGTCAATCGCCGGGACATCTTTTAATAAGTTCCTGATAGTTTTGTTGAATTCAGCAGCAAGACGCTTTAGGGGGGGACAATCTCACTTTGGTGTAGGTGAATTCATCACTAAGTAAGACTTCCATTATTTGTTTATAGTCACACTTGTCCAAAATGACCACAGTGTTACTTTTGTCCGCTTTAGTGACAAATATTGCTTCGTTTTTCCTGAGCTTGTCTAAAGCTAACCGGAATCTCTTAGGAATCGAGTCCATTGAGTCTGTCTATTAGAGTGGTTTTTTCATATCTTTCAAATTTTGTTCAATCATTTTTTATTCTACTTAATATTGAAATAAGATCATCAGCAGTACTTATTGCTTCATTTAAGGCTATATTTCTCGATTGCAAATATCGGCAAAGAATAAGACTGTAAGAGAAAATATGATTTAAACAAAGCATACTGATGATAGTTTGAAAATTTTTAATGGCATATAAATTTTTTTTTAATATTATCCGTCAAATTAACTATTGTTTCCAATGCATCAATTACCGCATTTTGCAATTCTATAAAAGTCGAAACTGAATTATGACTTTCAATCCATCTAGTTGCACACAAATTTTTAAGTTTTTCTTTTTTTGTTTCTGGGCAAACTTCTTTGTTCGACTTAATTAATGCTTGTTGTTTTTTCGGTACGTTAAATAAAAAAGATAAATCTCCCCTAAGAAAGTCATACACTACTTAATCTGACGTACCTCACAAACGCTATTAATTGCTAAATTGAGACTATGGCTTGCACAGTGGACGTAAATTGCATTAGGAATTTTTTCTTTAATTTTTGCTTGAACACCATTGACAATACCACTCATAACTGGCGCGCCATCATATCCTTAACCACGAAGTTTCTTCAGATTAATTCCAAGTGATAATAAAGTTCTTAACATATTATTTGCTACCTCATCCGCAGTAACATCTGGAGCTGGTGTAAATTTTAAAAACTTTTCACACAATTTTGGTTCGTTATTTTCGAACATCAAATATCGAATACACATTGAGAGCTGCTCAATGCCTGCAATATCAGCTGTTTCATCGGCAAGCAATGTAAAACAGGGTGTTTCATTAACTTCTTTAACTATTTTCTCCATTACAAAATTTCCCACTGTCTCGATAATATCGTTTTGAAATCGAGGACAATGTAGGAAGCATTTTTGGGGGCTGTTCTTAATCTAGATTGAAAATTTTTATTGTGTCTACCACAAAATCTAATAAGTGACCGAAAATTACCATCATTCTCCTGTGGTTCACTACCAAATGATATAGGTCCCGAATCTCTATGTCCTCTCAATGGAATTCCCTGTCTTCCACATAATATGATTGTCCCACTTATTGGAATTAACAAGTTCCTGTTATTCTCTACTTGTCTACGGCGCTCACGGTCTATTTGTAAATTTACTGGAATGATTTCATCACTTTCAATTTAAAGGATAAATGAAATAAACAATTCATTCTATGGGATATAATGCCCGGTTAGGTCAATTAAATGCCCGGTTAGGTCAACTGTATGCCCTTGACGAACTAACGAAAATATCACAACTTAACCTAACCAATTGTCAAGGGCATACAGTTGACCTAACCGGGCATTCAATTAACCTAACCAGGCATTATATTCCATAGAATGAATTGTTTGTTTTAGTTGTCCTTAAAATTTTTGTTTTAATGTAATTGAACTAATATTTGTCTTCATGATTTCCCCTTTTATAGTCAGCTTTGACCTCCGTCCCCAAAGATAAAGTCAAGTTATTTCAGGTCAGGTCAGCACAAATTCAAGTCAGGTCAGGTCAGCACAAACTCAAGTCAGGTCAGGTCACTTCAGCGCAAATTCTTTAGTAGACTAAAGATATCTTTGTAGACCGCACGCTATAGTAGCATCGTTTTTTCTTTTCATGATGTTAGCCCGACGTGGGCAACGGGTCACTCGCAAGAAGCCCCAAAATGCAACGAGTCTTTTGCTTATATTGAGGTTCTGAATATAGTAGGCTAGGTGTGGCTGTAAACCCTAGATCCTGTATGACAGTGAGTTAAGACTGTGTTTGCATGGTTTGTAAGCGTTCTTATTTTACTTCTTTTCATCTTTCACCCCTCTCCTATTTTCTCCGACTATTTTTCTGACTTGTCGCAGTGGCCGGCGGATGATGATGGTGAGACTTTTTTCCTCTTTTTCTGAATGAATGTTAACCCACGAATGATGGGTGTTGCTCCTTACTTAACCCCTTATTCTCTTCTCTTCTCTTAACCCCCTACTCTTTCCTTTCTCTCGGGCTAACCTTAGAGTGGATCTTAGGGTCTTTGTTAGCCTTAGCTTCTGTAGATCTGTAGATCTCCAGCCAACTCAACTCCAGCCAACTCAACTCCAGCCAACTCATCTCCAGCCGACTCAACTCCAGCCAACTCATCTCATTTTTATCAGAAGTAGAAAACCATAGTTGTTTTTTACTAACAAAAAGCACCAATTTTTTAATAAAATATATATACGAAACTATTTTTTAATAAAAAAATGTGGGGGGCAATACGGAACTGTAGCCAAAATTTCTAATGATCTGAAAAAAAGAAACGACTTTAGGTTAGGTTAGGTTAGCTACGAAAAACAAAATAAAACGGGAAATGCCCGGTTAGGTCAACTGAATGCCCAGTTAGGTCAACTGAATGCCCGGTTAGGTTAATTGAATGCCGGGTTAGGTCAAGTGTACGCCCTTGATGATTGGTTAGGTTAAGTTGTGATATTTTCGTTAGTTTAAACGAAAATGACGAGCGCAAAAATACATAATAAACAGTTTGGTAGTCCCGATAATGCGTAAGTACCCTCTCAAAAGACCACAGACTGGGAGCATTCACCACCTGAGCAAGCAGACTATTCCAGGAGTCTACTGTTTGGTACAGTAATTATAAGGCATCTATAAATGTATATATAATGTGTATATATAATATGTATATATAAAGCTGAAGATGAGTTGGCTGGAGATGAGTTGGCTGGAGTTGAGTCGGCGGAGTTGAGTTGGCGGCGATGAGTTGGCGGTGATGAATCATACCCTACCCATATTTTTGGGGCCCACATCGGGCTAACATCATGAAAAATTAAAAACTATAGTGTTTGTCATTTACCATTACTTTTTCGGACTACAGTAACAGTATAGTGGATTTAATTTTCCCAGAAGAGTTCCTTGTTCCATGCACAGTTTGTGTGTATCATGAAAAAATCTCGGGTGACCATTCTGAGTTCAATCCCATATATATATATATATATATATATGTGTGTGTGTGTGTGTGTGTGTGTGTGTAACAAGGAACAGGAGAACGAACAGCCTGTACTTGTTATAATAATAATCATGCAGTTGACTTGAGTAATTAAGGTGTGAGCTTCAGAAATAACAATGTTAGAAGAAATATAATTGAAACATTGTGTATTAAACATATTAGTAATTTTAATGTTAGTTCTGGTAATATAAGCTTGATGATTGTATTTCCAACCTTATTTTTGATCAGTATAAAAACAGTTTCCCACCCCCTTCAATAATCCAGGGAATTACTGTAGATCTTTGGTGAGAGATTCAGATAAGGAATGTACAGTATATGAGCTGGGCGGACTTGTATGTATTTTCAGTTAACATGAAGTGGAGCTAAAATAAACTCGAAAGTAATCGGAGTGGATGTTTCATTTTTTACTGCGGGTATCGAAACCGTGGCCGGTGGATTCATAGTCAGCGATGCTAACCACTACACCACAGAAGCGCAGGATAAGAACCCGAGACCTCTGACTTGGAGTCGCGGGCGATGTCCGCTAGACTACGACAGGATAAAAATTAACACAAGCTGGCGCATTGCCCCTCTTTCATCACCCGAGGGAAACACTGGCCCTTTCACGCCCAGAAGTGTTTTAACGTGTTCACCCCCTGCACTCAAGCCAGTGGACAGCATTTATTTCAAATCAATCTGGATAACTCGAGAGTACCTGCATAAAAATAAAATTAAAATAAAAGCATGAGCACGGGCACGTTTTGTTATGCAATCCTAGTGGGAGATATTTTGCGTAGGAAAAAGTGCGCGTGCTGATGCATTTATTTCCATTTCCATATATATATATTGTAAATATAACTACGTCTGAACTCAAACACTATTAAGTTACGGCCAACTGAACTAATCAATTCATCAATAACGTACGTATTATTTTCTCAATAATAAATTCTTTGACTAAAAAATATATATAAATAAAAAATATCATATACATCATGGATGACAAATTCCAACTGTAGAGTGTTTAACAAAGTTTCTCTTCTGTTCGACGATTCTCCGCCAATTTTGCGAGTTTGCTGTTATCTCTTTCAGCGCAGAAGTATCGCACCACAAACTAATAAAACTGATCGAAATAATTTTATGGAATAATAAAGGAAGGCCACTGGACAATATTGTGAAAGTATGAAAACCAGGTCACATTTAATTAATAAAATGCTGTCTTGTTCAATTAACGTAATATTGTCATTAAATGAACCCTTGCTAAATAAATGTATTCTTGAGCGTTGCCAATGTTCGAAACAAGTGATTCAGTATTCATTAAAACGCTTTTGCGACACATCTGCAAGGTGTCACAACACACAGTTTGGGAATCCGCTGCAGGCTACATAGGTTTATGGTGCATGAAATATTTTGCCGTTATTTTCCAATAAGTTAATGTACCCTTAAACAATGTTGCGCCATTCCACTCGATGTATATGGTTAATTTTCCTAAAGCCTTTATACCTATTTTGGCCTTTATATATATATATATATATATATATATATATATATATATTAGAGAGAGAGAGAGAGAGAGAGAGAGAGAGAGAGAGAGAGAGAGAGAGTTTTAGTGCAATCAGTAATTGGTGCAATTAATACAAACAGAAAAATTAGTAAAAGGTAATTGAAGAATTGGGACGCAATGGGGCTCGAACTGACGTCGCATCCCAGATCTGGAAAGAGACCATTCAAATCCGATTAAGTTTGACCACGTTACACGATAAACTCTGGTCTTTGTAAATTACATTATCCTCACTTTCTTATATGAAAATGAAAATGAAAAGGTTTATTGGCAGATCATAGTCCATATGACAGATATTAATAATACAATGACAGTTCACATACTAAGGATAGAAATATATACAATTAATGAGAAATAATACAGTAATGTCGAAGTTAAGTGAAGCTACAGACAGACGTTTTCGTTCCATAAATTCCACAGCTTAGAAGATAAACGGCAGGACTCATGGATAGCTTGGATAATCGGGTTGGTTGATTCTTTAATTCTTTGCATTACACTGTACTGAGCACGTCTTGTTACCTCCGGGAAGTTCGGGACATTGCGGATAGCAAACATTTGCGAAGTTGAGCATCTCGGGGGTAATTTATAATTTACCCAGAGTTGTTGTCCGTATATATATAACTGCAAAAAGTACGAAAGCGAGGGTCTTTAGCTTCACTTGTACAGAACCGGAAGTTCCTTATGGTCATATTCGCTTTAGCACAAAGGCTTCGAGATTGTTTTCTTATATCTGAGTCATCACTCAAGGAGCTGGTGATAGTTTGACCTAAATACTTAAACTCTTGTACTTCCTGAATTAATTCACGTCTCATTTTAAACCTGATGTTATATATATATATATATATATATATATATATATATATATGGGATGAATTTCACAATTAAACACGTGAAATGAATGAATGATGCAAACCCACAAAAGTTTGTGGGTTTGCATTATATATATATATATATATACATGAATAGAAACGACTGCGCGGTCATTGCAGTTATATGCATATATATATACATATATATATATATATATATATATATATATTATATATATATAAAATGATGTTTTTTATATACGAGTGCCACTCAATATATTTTGCCCCACCTTTTATTCTTCTTTCCAAGTGTCCTTGTAAGTTCCAGAAATTTTGTACACAAGTAGTTACACACCGTTTTTACAAGTTTTTATTTTTCCACATAGTCTCCATCCTTTTCTACGGCTTTCTTCCACCTCGAAACAAGGGCCTTTATTCCTTGCTGGTGAAAGTCCAATGGGTTCCGCTGGAGCCACCTCTTAATCTCCTCAACAACCTCATCGTCACTCTGAAACTTTCTTCCACGAATAGCATCCTTCATTGGCTCAAACAAATGGAAGTCTGAAGGTGTTGTGTGGTCTTGCATTATCGTGCAAAAGAAGGACGTCTTCCAGTTTTATCTCCGGTCGAACTCGCTTTATACGTCTCTGGAGTCTCTATAGGGTAGCAATATATACGTCTGAGTTGATTGTTTGTCCTTTCTTCATAATGTCCACCAGAATCACCCCTTTCATGTCCCAGAAGATGGTGGCCATAACCTTTCCTGCAGAAGGAGCCATTTTGAACTTTTTCTTGAGTGGGGAGTCTGCGTGATGCCACTCCATGGATTGGCGTTTAGTTTCAGGTTCATAGTAGTGTACCCAAGTCTCATCCCCATTCCCCAGTCACAATTCGTGGAAGGAAGTCATCCCCTTCTGTCTCGTATCGAACCAACGACTCAAAAGCAATTTCTTTTCTTTGGGCTTTGTGATCTTCAGTCAGTTGACGAGGAACAAACCGTGAACACACTTTTGAGTATCCTAGTTGCTGAATTATCGTATTGACACTTCCTTCACTAATTCCTAGCTCCAGTGATAGGATAGCTCCTTGTGTGTGACGCGCCGACTTGATGGAATGATGCTGTTAGCACGTTGCACAGTGCGAGATGTCATAGCCGATGCCGGGCAACCGCTGCGTGGCTCATCATCGAAGTGGCTCTCCCTCTCTCCGATGATCTCACACGTTTAGATCAGGGTCCAACTGTGCTTCGATTAACAACAGCATCGCCGTAAACGTTTTGTAGACGTTTGTGAATATTTGCAACTGTTTCCTTCTGTGCGGTTAAGAACTCGATAACAGCTCTCTGTTTACGACGCACATCACTGTGAGACGCCATTTTCGAAACTGCGTTAACCATCGGTTTCATACAAGGGCGTTTAAAAGCGGTTTTATACAAGGAGGGGAGGTTCTAAGTGGAAAAATCCTGTTATAGTCCGGTTGCACGGGGTGGGAACCCTGCATTGTTTGTTATAAAGCAAATCTTGACATATTTTGAAAGCTTATACCACCCCTTTCAAGAATCCATCGGGTGTACACCTGACCCCCGCTTGGCTTTTTCAATATGGCCGCCATTTTCCAAGATGGCCGGCGAAACTGAAAAATCCCATATCCTGGTCAATACTTGATGGATTTTGATGATCTTGGTGTCATTTCTGGTTTTTTTTAGGATGATAAGTCGATCTGAAGGGGTTGCAGATACTTTGGGAGTCGTTTTGACCCACATTCGTCAGTACTCAAGGTCAACGGAGGTCAAACGCCCCCCGAAATAAGGAATATCCCATATCCCGGGCAGTCGTAGAGATATTTTGGTGATCTTACTGTCGTTTTTAAGGTTTTGGGCGAGACTGAGTAGTTCTATAGGCACATGATAACAGTAGGATATCATTTTGCAACTCCATGGGTCAAGTCAAGGTCATTTGAGGTTAAAGTTTGGCCTTGAAATATGATAATGCCACATTTGACATCACTGTATTTGCTTTATTTCAGTGACAATTTCTACAATCTAGCTAACTGCTGAACACTTAACTTCTTTTCTGCAGATAAAACCAGATCATAATGCTTAAATGACATCACCCACATTATATGGATATGGATATTCGGATATAAACCACAATTTATGCTGAAGTGCAGGGCTCATGCATTCATGGAAGGTTGCAAAGCTACAAGATATGATCTCGTAAGCAAAACAAAGCTCACACCGACTGGGGGATTGGCATTGACAACTTTGATGCAGTTATTCACATTAGGTAACCATTTATTGGGGGCAAATATCAAAAGACGTGGTTATGTCAGGATCGTCAGGATCATCAGTCTGCTCTTCGTTTGCGTTTTGGGTCAATGGATTGTTGCAATCCAAGCCGCTGCCACATGCACAGAACATTGTGCATTATTTTCTCTCATTTTTCAGGTTATGGCTAGAAGTACTCGCTCATCTGCAGAAACGTAGGTTCTAGGAAAGCCTAGCAACGAGTTATCAACTGCAAGGCTACCCACATGTGGTGATGTGCTTCGTGTGGTTCAGTTTCACCACCATGACCAGTCCAAGACCTTGAAAGAGAGCTACAACTTGGCCTGCAAAGAGGCGGCCCTGCAAGTATGGCAGAGAGCAAGGATTCCTACACAGCGAGTCGATTCCTGCGTTAGGAAGCTGTCAAAGCTGTACGAAGAGTTCCTTGCATTGAAGAAAAACAGCAAGACGTAGCGACAAAGCTGCAGAGTGAAAGAGAGCATGTTCCAAGAGACTCTCTCAGAGCTTTTCGACGTTGCCTCGAAGGACGCCTTGAAGGTGATAGACAATGAAGAAGACCACCAATTCCTGATGATACAGCGAGAAGACGTCTTTTCCTGCAGTATGGTAAGCCCTGACAAGATTAATTATGCCAAGGAATACCGCAAGAGATGTCGACAGGAGAAAGATGCTGACAAAGCTCTAAGGTACAAAGAAAGAGAGGCTGTATTCCAGGCTGGAGCTGCTGCTCTTCCATCATCCAGCACATCCACTTCATCCTCTGAAGAATTCAATGCTGAAGACGATGATTATCGTCCGTCGACTTCGACCGGAAGAGCAGATGTACACTCTCATCTTCCGAAACGAAACAATATCTTCACATCACCAGATGTGGTTGCAGCTCTTGATCACGTTAACCTTCCCGATCGATGAGCAGTCTTCGTTGCTGGATCAGCCGCTCAAGCCCTGGGCTATGATATTTCTACAATGACTCTTTCACGCTGCTCCATTCGTCGTTCAAGGAAGCAAGCAAGGCAGGCAGCAGCCAAAGAGGATGAAGCTTCGTTTTCTGGACCCCTTCTTCTTCACTGGGATGGGAAACCACTTCCTGACATCGGCGGCCAAAGGAAACAGCCGAACGAACCGCGGTAATCGTTACGGGAAATGGGATGGAAAAACTCCTAGCCGTGCCAAAAATACAACGAGCTACAGGAGAAGAACAGGCCAAGGCTTGCATTTCGACGATTGATGACTGGAATCTTCGCGGTGAGATCCAAGGTCTCGTATTTGACACAACTGCGTCTAATACTGTCCTTCACAGGGGAGCCTGTACCATGATTGAAAAAGCAGTAGGAAGGGAACTTGTCTGGATCGCTTGTCGACATCATATCCTTGAAGTCGTCTTGTCAAACACCTGCAACGCACTTCTTGGACTCACAGGTGGCCCGGAAATGACTCTCTTTAAACGTTTTCAGAAAAAATGGCCATCACTTCAGAAGGACTCCTTCATAAAGGCTTCAAACAACCTATTCAGAGATCCAAAGATGTTCCAGCTTCGATAGGAAATGACTCTGCCTCACCTTCCTCGGGTGCCGTGATGAGGAACAGTCAAGGTCCGCGCTTCAGGACCAATTCACCATGCACGCTGGATGGCCAAGGCCATCTACGTCCTCAAAATTTATCTGTTCAAGCATCAACTACAGCTGACAGCACGTCAGACGGAGAATATCATCGAGCTCTCTCTGTTTATCGCCTTAGTCTACGCACGTTTTTGGAACGAGGCCCCCGTCGGAATCAACGCTCCTTTCAACGATATTCTGCTTCTTAAAATCTTGCAAAAGTACCCAAATCAGACTATATCCAAAGCAGCATCCACAGCTCTTCAACGGCACCTGTGGTATCTTGGAGAGCATCTCATCGGCCTTGCATTCTTCGATCCTAGAGTCGATGCCGAGACCTAACGGAGATGGTCGTAAACCTCCAACGTAACAAGAATACCACTGTTACCTGTCGATTGAAGCTTGAAGGAAACATTGAAGATTTGAATTTGTATGAAATGGTCACCAAAAGGACCCTGGGAATCTTCAAACTGTTAAAGAAAGAAGGAAGGAAGGCAGCGGAGGATACCTTCCTAAGGACTGATCCCAATTCCTGGACGGAAGATGATTGCTTTTCAAGAGTTTCGACGTATAGCGATCAACCTAAAAGTTGTCAATGATTCGGCGGAGAGGGGTATCGCCCTTATCAAGGCATATAATACATCTTTGACGAAGGATGAAGAACAAAAACAATTCATCCTCCGATTGGTAGCAAAACATCGCCAAGACTACTCATCGTCTTCGAATGAGTCAGTGATGAAGCGTTAATCTAGGTAATGATGTATATTATAAACGAAGGTTAAATGCAATTTTCTATCAAACATATCATTTTTGTTCTTTAAAAATTAATCTGTTTTCTTTAAGAGTTATTCTGTTCTCTAAAAAAAATAAGCATAAAAAACCTCAGGGAACCATTCTGAGTTCATTCCCATATATATATATATATATATGAAAATTATTTCACGAAAGTAACACGTGAAAAATATTTATGATGAATAAAACCACGAAGGAAAGGAAACACAAAATGGTGCACCATTTTGTGTTTCCTTTCCTTCGTGGTTTTATTCATCATATATATATATATATATATATATATATATATATATATATATATATATAAATGTATATGCAGGGCCGGATCTAGAAGTTGCGAGGCCCTAGACCTATATATATGAAAATATGGACTTAATTATCGATACTATACCAGCAATATTAGAATCCCGCATAGACAGAACTATGCCAGCACTTAAAAATTAAACCAAACCAAAATAATCACGCATGGAAATTGTATAAGAAATATAAATAAACCATACAAATAAGTATAAATTATAATATGAATCAAGATTTGTATCGAAAATATAAGACAATGATTTCTAAGATTTATATAATATTATAGGTAATGACTTTCCATAGTATACAAACGTTTTTCATATGTGATGTATAAGAGATGTTGACATTTCATTTTTTATAATAGTGAGCGATCGACTTATCAGGATAAATATTAATCCTTTAATATTTGGTTCAGATGCTCCTTGAATATTACAGCAATGCTTTTCTACTTTTCTTCGAGCTAAACTCTTCAATTAATTGAGAATAATCTAATGAATTTGTTATATCGTTTTCTATTGATAACATAGTTAATGATTGCAATCTCGCTTGAGACATGGTGGAACGCAAATATGTTTTAATAAGTTTGAGACGCGAGAAACTTCTTTCAACCGAAGCAACAGTAAATGGGATGGTTAATACTATTCGAAGTGCAACATAAACATTAGGATAAATCTCACTTAGTTTTTTTTGCACTATATAAACAAGGGCATTTCCGAGATCTGTTTTCTCAGGTATAAACCTGCAAAGTACTTTAAGTTCTTCATAGAGTTCTAAATCATTAATATCACTTGAACAGAACGCGCAAAACGGCTTGAGCGAGGCCCCCTTTGGCGCGAGGCCCTAGGCGATCGCCTAGTTCGCCTATAGCTAAATCCGGGCCTGTGTATATGTATATATATATATATATATATATATATATATATATATATATATATATATATACACAGTTTTTAGATTTTCTGTTTTACGTTACTCGTACCTGCTACATATCTATTCTATTTCTTTAGCTACTCGCTTAAGTAACTATTTATGTTTTCGTTATTTTATCCCTATCCTTTTCTCATTTTTCATGAGTGGATGTATTCTTTATTAACACAATTTTTATCGCCTCAATTTTTTTTAGTATACTTTTCAATTTCATTTCTTTACGTTTTCATTGTTATATACAATTTTTGGAAATACGTTTTGTTAAATTTACCTCCACTTTTTAAAAAAATATTTTCTTATCACTTTTATTTCCTTACATTCTTAATATTTAAATTTTCCGCTTTTCAAAATGATTTTTTTTCGGTGTGTGCTCTCCTCAATATACACTACACTTTACTCTTACGCAAATCAAAACGTGCATATATACACACACACACCTTTGGTTAGCTTCCGCCCGAATTGTTCATTCTGACGAAGGTCAAGCTTTTCACTCCACCTTAGACCTACAGTTTAACGTGGAATCCGAACCACGCCCCATCAGCAGCCCAGCGTCTTAACCACTAGGCCACCTAGTGTACCCATTTATATACCAACCACTTTCTTTATTGCGTGGAAGGATGAACAGCTGGGTTTTGTTGCGCGCCGGCTGCCGTCGGGTCTCGAACCCGGGGCCGATGGATTCGTAGTCAGCGACGCTAACCACTACACCACCGAGGCGCATATATATATATATATATATATATATATATATATATATATATATATGGGCTACGTCGGGGCCACTGTCATAACACCGCTTCCCGGAGATCAGCGAAATTAAGCGACATTGGGTCTGGGTAGTAGTTGGATGGGAGACCGTCCTCTGCGCCCAGATTATGTAGCGACCCCTGGTTCGGATCCCACGTAAAGTTGTATATATATAATATAACTCAGAATGGACCTTGAGATAACTTTTACAGAATACACAGACCAAATGTGCGAGGAACAAGGAACCCTTCTATGATAATTAAATCCACTATAGTCCGAATAAGTAATGGTAAACGTCAGTAGTGTGGGCGCAAAAGAAGAGAGTTCAATGCAATTGCAAATGTTGATAAATGTTGCAAGAGTGCCACCCCTTTGGCACCAGTGCCAGTGCCACCACCCTTGTTGCAAGGCACCCCCCCAAGGGGCAGGGGGTTGTTGCAAGAGCAACAAAGCAACAAGGGTTATGTAACTTGGAGGCGGAGTTATCCCCCAAGAGAAAGAGAGAAGAGAAGGAGAGAGAGGAAGAGAGATGTTCGCTTGACAGGAGCCAAGCGCATATTAAGACTTCAGCCGAGCGGACGTTGTCTTATAGGCCCCTAATCAACCAGTCTACTTAATCAGCCAGTGCCTCCACGCAGTATCAGCCAGTTGGCACAGTGTATACTTCGTTTTGGCACATACACACCCGTCTATACCCCCATAAAATATTACGCACACAAGATTATATGCGTCGGATTCGAGACCCGGTGGTGGCGCGTCCTTCCACGGTTGGTAGCCAGGGTAACCTAATAATCCGTGTTAAAATGTAGGTCTAAGGTGGAGTATAAACATCCTTTCACGATTGGTAGATAAATGGGTAACCAGTCTCCCTCTCGCTCTCTCCCCTCTCTCCCTCTCTCTCTCTCTCTCTCTCTCTCTCGCTCTCTCTCTCTCTCTAAGTTTGGTTATAAAACACCCTTCCACGGTTGGCTGTTTTATTGTTTCGAGGCATTATATAGCTTAAGCTTCACGAGCAATTGACTCGCAGTTTAGCGTTTCTCTCAAACATACGCGAATTGTACTGAATATATCTCTGATATTCAGTTTTTCTTGTCTTTCTACAAAAAAAAAATTACTACAAGAAATGTATGGCACAGTGTATACTTCGTTTTGGCACATACACACCCGTCTATACCCCCATAAAATATTACGCACACAAGATTATATGCGTCGGATTCGAGACCCGGTGGTGGCGCGTCCTTCCACGGTTGGTAGCCAGGGTAACCTAATAATCCGTGTTAAAATGTAGGTCTAAGGTGGAGTATAAACATCCTTTCACGATTGGTAGATAAATGGGTAACCAGTCTCCCTCTCGCTCTCTCCCCTCTCTCCCCTCTCTCCCTCTCTCTCTCTCTCTCTCTCTCTCTCGCTCTCTCTCTCTCTCTAAGTTTGGTTATAAAACACCCTTCCACGGTTGGCTGTTTTATTGTTTCGAGGCATTATATAGCTTAAGCTTCACGAGCAATTGACTCGCAGTTTAGCGTTTCTCTCAAACATACGCGAATTGTACTGAATATATCTCTGATATTCAGTTTTTCTTGTCTTTCTACAAAAAAAAAATTACTACAAGAAATGTATGGGCTTATTCTGAACTTCTCTCATATATATATATTGTTTAATTCTTTATTGCCGTTTCTCTGGTTTCCAAGATTCGAGATAAGGCATGCACCATTAAATTATATGACTCAGCATCGGGTCATTAATTATACGTGCCATGAGAAGGACGAGTTTTAAACAGCGATAATTAAACGAGTCTTTGTGAAAAGTTGCCTGATGAGGTGATATTCTTTTAAAAACCATTTCCAGTTCCAGACGATTTAATTTACAGGGCATAATAAATTATACGAAGCTAATTTAGAGGGGTACCATAATTCGCTCTATTTTCACTCACACGTGTCTTCAATTTCCTCTGAAAAGTCACATGATGAGGCGTAGATTATTTTTTTAAAATTTATTTAATGTATCATACGATAACGTAGGACCCCAATAAACTTTTACACCGGTTTTCTTCATGGATAATTGATTCTGAAATTACATTCACTTTTATATTTCAGAGCCATAAACCGATTCACATACCATCCTCAACTCCCTCTCGCTCTCTCGCCCTCTCTCTCTCGCTATCTCTCTCTCTCGGTTGAATACAAGATCAAAAAACAAAGCGTTTCTCGTCTCTCTACTAATGGGCATATCTGACACGCCCCAGATTTCACGGATCAACCAATCACAGCCCTGTGGGCGGAGCCCAGGACCTCTGTTTGGCCGCTATGCAGGCCTACGCCTTAAGCCCTGCCCAAAATTCAATGATAGCCAATAAGAAGCTCGCAAATCGTGTGTTGTGGGTTGGTCACAAGCCCCCTTTATAAAAAGGGACAGTTCATCTCAGAGCCTCAGTTCTTATGTTTTTTTTGCTTAGTGCTTTTCAAATACACACTATGAGTCAGTTATTGCTCTACAATTTTCCAGATTTGTTTGAAGATCAAGATTTCTACCCATCAGCTGCGCTCCACCTTTTCAACGCTGCAGATCGGAATGAACTTCTATCTACGCAAGTTGTTTCAGAAAATTGTGACGAAATGCAAGAACCGTTCAATGAAGATGATATTAAAATGTAAGTGATTATGTACTCCGGTTCATTCATTGCATGTATTATAATTTTTAAAATTCGTGGCATTTTCTCTTATTGTAACTCTCCCATATATATATATATATATCGGTCGTAATATAACCTAACCTAGCGTGGCCTAACCGGTACATAATATAGCTTAACCTAACCTAGCTTTACTCTGAGTTTTTCTACAACGAAAAATTAATTCCAGGACTCATTCTCGTTTATAATAATATAACCTAACCTAACCCGCCATAATATAAACTAACCTATCATATCTTAGCCGGGACATAATATAGCCTAACCTAACCTAACTTAACACAATTGAACCTAACGGGACATAATATAGCCTAACCTAACCTAGCCTATATATATATATATATCGACCCAGGACTCTTTATCGTTTATAATAATATAGCCTAACCTAGCCTAACTTAACCATGGTGTATTCTTTCTCGTTTATAATTTAATTAGTATTTTAATTTCCTTTTATTCTGAGTTTTTCTACAAAGAAAAAATTAATCCCAGAACTCATTCTCGTTTATAATAATATAACCTAACCTAATCTTCTCGTTTATAATATAACCTAACCTAGCCTAACACAACTGAACCCATCCGGCCATAATATAACCTAACCCATCATATCCTAGCCGGAACATAATATAGCTTAACCTAACCTAGCCTAACTTAACCTAACACAATTGAACCTAACCGGGACATAATATAACCTAACCTAACCTAGTCTATATATATATCGGCCTAGGACTCTTTATCTGTTATAATAATATAGCCTAACCTAGCCTCACCTAACCATGGCGTATTCTTTCTTATGAAAATAAAAACCCACTCTAATAGACAGAGTTTATTTCCACAACAGTTTCGACGCCCACTGGCATCCTCCTCGGGTGGATACAGAAAAACGAATGAACCAAAACAAGAGGGAAAAACAGTCCAGGGACCGACCGTTAAGAAATTCGCACCTAGGTTAGATCCCATTCTCCCGACACCGGAAGGGCATTTTCATTAAGTACATTCGCACAAATTTAAAACTATCTTCCTGTTCTAAACATACAGATTCTATTATTTTTTTTATTTTTTTTTTTTACATAATTATTACATTTATTATTAAATTTATTACATTTAATATTGCATAATTATTTTTTACAGAAATTATTAATTTATTATTACATTGGTTATTACATTGTTGTTTATTATACAGAACTTATAAACCGAAAAACGAATGAAAAAGGCGATTAGGAAACAATCCAGAGACCATTGAGAAATTCGCACCTAGGTTAGATGCCCTTCCGGTGTCGGGAGAACGGTATTTTATTACAGGGTCCCGCTTATAAGAACATTCGCACAAATTAAAACTATCTTCTTGTTCTATACATACAGATTCTAATATTTTGACATAATTATTGCATTTATTATTGCATTTACATTTTTTTAACATTTATTATTATTACCTTTACCCTAATTATTAAATTTATAATATTACCTTTATTATTACATCTGTTGCATTTATATTTATTTCCACATTTATTACTTCCATTATTACATTTACTAAAAGCGAGTAGGGAAACAATCCAGAGACCTTTAAGAAATTCACACTTAGGTTAGAACACGTTCCCCCGACTCCGTAAGGGATTTTTTTGACCAAGAATCTCATTAAAGGGTCTAACTTATAAGTACCTTCGCACAAATTAAAATTATCTACTTTTTCTATTCACACAGATTCTATTATTTTTCTTTTGACATAATTATTACATTTATAAAGTACCTTACTTGATTCCCAATCTATAGCATGATTATTTTGTCTGGCGTGATAAAAAATGGCATTATTAGTATTACAACTTCTGAAGGCATATTTGTGTTCTTTAATACGGGTTTCAATATTTCTTCCAGTTTCTCCCACGTATACTAAATCACAACTTTTACAGGGAATGCTGTACACACAGGCTTCTTCCTCTTTTGCAACGTTATTCCTAACCAATTTACTTTTCACAGTAGACGAATATTTGAACGCCAAAGCAAACTTAAAATCTTTCGTCAACGGTTTTACTCTTTCTAAGCCGGCAATGTAAGGCAAACTCACATATTGTTTTTGGTTAACTGAAGGTTCCCGAGGGGCATAAAAAGATTTTCTGGCTTTAAAATACGCCTTTCTGATAAACCACTCGGGATATTTTAAATCCTTAAAAATGTTCCAAATCTTTGAATTTTCCGGGTCCAGCAAATGTGGGCTACAAATCCTGAGTGCTCTTAGAAACATGGAAGAAATAATTGAGCTTTTAACCCCCTCATCATGATATGAAAAATAATGAGTGTACGAATTACAATGAGTAGATTTTCTATAGACCGTGAAATTGGGCTTTCCGCTTTCGTTAATGACCAAAACATCTAGAAAAGGTAATTGTTTGTCGTTCTCCTATTCATATTTAAATTTAATAGAGGGAACAAGATTATTTAATGACTGAAAGAAAGTGTCAAAGTTGTTCCAGTGGTCAGGCCAAAATGAGAAAATATCATCTACATAACGAAACCAAATTAGATTCCTGGGACATATTGTTTGCAACAATTCCGACTCATAATATTCCATGTATAATGTACTCAGTATTGGGGATAAAGGGGACCCCATTCCCATACCAAAACGTTGCAAATAAAATTCTTCACCAAAGGAGAAGGCATTATTGGTGACACAGAGTTTTATCAGTTCTAAAAATACAGATGTGGGTATGTCTAGTTCTACGTTACATGTTGGCAATTTTCTATCTAAAAAACTAAGTACATCATGAATGGAAACTTTCGTAAACACTGTGGTTATTTTTGACAAGTGTGATTATAAACAAAAAATGGAAGCGTTACTTAGTGATGAATTCACCTACACCAAAGTGAGATCGTCCCCCCTAAAGCGTCTTTCTGCCGAATTCAACAAAACCATCAGGAACTTATTAAAAGATGTCCCGGCGATTGATCCGAAAAGATTTCTACAGATTAACCCCAAACTCCCCAACATTTACGGCCTACCCAAAACCCATAAGATTAATATACCACTCCGTCCCATTATTTCACACAGGGGTTCCTTCAGTTACAGGTTATCTAAATTTCTTGCAGATAAATTATTCCCATTAGTTTGTAAATTTTCAGGCTCGCACATCACTAATTCCTGTGACTTTATTAACAAAGTTATGTCCATAGATTTAAAACGGGGAGGAATGGTCAGTTTTGACGTTGAGTCCCTATTTACGAAAGTTCCCATTCATGATGTACTTAGTTTTTTAGATAGAAAATTGCCAACATGTAACGTAGAACTAGACATACCCACATCTGTATTTTTAGAACTGATAAAACTCTGTGTCACCAATAATGCCTTCTCCTTTGGGAAGAATTTTATTTGCAACGTTTTGTTATGGGAATGGGGTCCCCTTTATCCCCAATACTGAGTACATTATACATGGAATATTGAGTCGGAATTGTTGCAAACAATATGTCCCAGGAATCTAATTTGGTTTCGTTATGTAGATGATATTTTCTCATTTTGGCCTGACCACTGGAACAACTTTGACACTTTCTTTCAGTCATTAAATAATCTTGTTCCCTCTATTAAATTTAAATATGAATGGGAGAACGACAAACAATTACCTATAGAATTACGGTCTATAGAAAATCTACTCATTGTAATTCGTACACTCATTATTTTTCATATCATGATGAAGGGGTTAAAAGCTCAATTATTTCTTCCATGTTTCTAAGAGCACTCAGGATTTGTAGCCCACATTTGCTGGACCCGGAAAATTCAAAGATTTGGAACATTTTTAAGGATTTAAAATATCCCGAGTGGTTTATCAGAAAGGCGTATTTTAAAGCCAGAAAATCTTTTTATGCCCTCGGGAACCTTCAGTTAACCAAAAACAATATGTGAGTTTGCCTTACATTGCCGGCTTAGAAAGAGTAAAACCGTTGACGAAAGATTTTAAGTTTGCTTTGGCGTTCAAATATTCGTCTACCGTGAAAAGTAAATTGGTTAGGAATAACGTTGCAAAAGAGGAAGAAGCCTGTGTGTACAGCATTCCCTGTAAAAGTTGTGATTTAGTATACGTGGGAGAAACTGGAAGAAATATTGAAACCCGTATTAAAGAACACAAATATGCCTTCAGAAGTTGTAATACTAATAATGCCATTTTTTATCACGCCAGCCAAAATAATCATGCTATAGATTGGGAATCAAGTAAGGTACTTTATAAATGTAATAATTATGTCAAAAGAAAAATAATAGAATCTGTGTGAATAGAAAAAGTAGATAATTTTAATTTGTGCGAAGGTACTTATAAGTTAGACCCTTTAATGAGATTCTTGGTCAAAAAAATCCCTTACGGAGTCGGGGGAACGTGTTATAACCTAAGTGTGAATTTCTTACAGGTCTCTGGATTGTTTCCTTACTCGCTTTTAGTAAATGTAATAATGGAAGTAATAAATGTGGAAATAAATATAAATGCAACAGATGTAATAATAAAGGTAATATTATAAATTTAATAATTAGGGTAAAGGTAATAATAATAAATGTTAAAAAAATGTAAATGCAATAATAAATGCAGTAATTATGTCAAAATATTAGAATCTGTATGTATAGAACAAGAAGATAGTTTTAATTTGTGCGAATGTTCTTATAAGCGGGACCCTGTAATAAAATACCGTTCTCCCGACACCGGAAGGGCATCTAACCTAGGTGCGAATTTCTCAATGGTCTCTGGATTGTTTCCTAATCGCCTTTTTCATTCGTTTTTCGGTTTATAAGTTCTGTATAATAAACAACAATGTAATAACCAATGTAATAATAAATTTATAATTTCTGTAAAAAATAATTATGCAATATTAAATGTAATAAATGTAATAAATGTAATAATTATGTAAAAAAAAAAAAAAAAAAAAATAATAGAATCTGTATGTTTAGAACAGGAAGATAGTTTTAAATTTGTGCGAATGTACTTAATGAAAATGCCCTTCCGGTGTCGGGAGAATGGGATCTAACCTAGGTGCGAATTTCTTAACGGTCGGTCCCTGGACTGTTTTTCCCTCTTGTTTTGGTTCATTCGTTTTTCTGTATCCACCCGAGGAGGATGCCAGTGGGCGTCGAAACTGTTGTGGAAATAAACTCTGTCTATTAGAGTGGGTTTTTATTTTCATATTTTGACCTTCACGTAGAAAAAATTGAAGTTTTTTGCATGTATTCTTTCTTGTTTATAATTAGTAACCTAATTTCCTTTTATTCTGAATTTTTCTACAACGAAAAAATTAATTCCATTATGTTTTTAATTAATGTCCGTTTCCTTCGTGATTATTTCGGTATATATATATATATATATAGTTTTATTTGCACATTTCTTGTAGATGTAGGATTTTAGAAATATTGAAAACTTACAATAGAAATATTAAAAACTATTAAGAATTGTCTGCGAGTTCGAGACCCGTTGCAGGCAGACGGAGCATAGCACACCCAGCTAATCTTACTTTTGAGCTCTAATTTGGCGTACTCAGAAATAGTGCCACCTCTCTCGACAACTAGTAATCAGCCTATGATACGTGAGAGTAGTGTCCTCAGCATATATCAGCTAAAAAAGTGATCAGCCATAGGTTTCATACGCTTAGAGCACTTTTTTTATTTCCTTTTACGTTTAGCGCCACGTGATGGTAACCCCTTCTTCCTGGCAGATCTCTTCTTTCCGCCACCACGCATTTTGCTCTTTCATCTTTGATGATTTCGTCCCGTGTACGTTTTAAATGTTTTTTTAGAGCTTCCTTGGGCTTAGTTCCACCCATTATGTCTTCTGTCGCGTTTAAACCTGTTTGTAACGCCTTCCGCCCTAGGTACCTGGCACCCCTCTTCAACAGTGGGACAGCGGTGCGTAGTATGGATGAAAAAATGTATCCAAGCCCACTCCCACGATGGTATCTCACTCCTCGATACACTGTGAATGGCCTTCGGGTCATTATAAACGACGAAAGTGTAGTTTCACTGTTAAGCTCCCATCACCGAATGGGAAAATTTTTCCCTCAATTGTTCTTACATATATCGAGATGTTGGTTAATAGATTAGTCGCAACATTCACATAATGGGGCTTGTCATATGTAATGCTCAAACTTTTCCCTCTATGGTTGGGGATGTGTGCAATGCGCAGCAGGCGCACCTGGGTGTCCCCAACAAATTGGTGCTCTACGATATTGCTGTAAATATAGCACATGTCTGGAGGTGGAGAGCTTTCACCCAATTTCTCCATCTTCAATTGATACATTAAGCTGGACAAGTCATGCTGTGCCTCGTGAAAGGTATCTCTTTGGAGAGCTGCGCTATATCGGCCCTCAGCCACAATTGTGAACAGCTCTTTATCTTTAATATTTCTACTAAGCGTTGATTTTAACTTCAATGTGCATGCAGGCGTGTCTATGTTTACGACTTCAAAAAGTAAATCGTTTGTCAGGTACGACTTTTCAAGACTCTTGTTTAACCCCGTCACAATGTCCATGGCTGTATCATAATGCCGATTCCTAGCGAACATTTGTGCTATAGTACTGTTCCTCACCGAACAGGACTGATCGCATAGTATTGTCTAAGGTTATGCCTAATTTTTCGCACTCATCGATTCTTCTAAGGATCAGAAATATGATTTGCTCATTTTCAAGAGTTAAAAATTTGGAGACTAACTGGAGTTCACATAAACCCACCTCATACGAATCACGCTCCAATTCAATGGGTCCGTGGAGTTCTGTCACAAAGTTGGCAGGGTGTTGTTAGGATGTACAGAGAGAGAAGAGGAGGAGTGTGACATAGAAGTGGCTAGGCGCCATGTTGCATACTATTAAGCTTCATTATTGCAGCAGCTTTTATATAGGTGTTGAAGCTTTCTGGGTAACCCAGCCATTTCACCAGGTACATTTTTCTCTTTCCTGAACCTTTGCTGCCTAAAATTTTTTCAATTTTAAACACACTTTTTCCTAAATTAAATGTCACTTTCTGCAACTCCTCGCGGTAAAAGCCTCCAGCGATCTCTTCCCCATTCAAATCTTCAACGTAATACATCATTATCTCCTTTAGGTCTCATAGCACGAACTTTAAAAATCTCACGTGTCCATCCTTGCTCAAATCCCTTCGCGAATTTATTTCCCGAACGTGATAGCCTTACATAATCATTGATTTTGAAATGTGTAGAATGTGGTGGCGGTGCTCCATCTCTTCTCACCTCTGGCAGCGCACCTCTTTCTAAAACTTCGTTAGGTGTTGTGCCAATCGTACGGTGGTGTGAACGGTTGTATGATGATGCCAATGACCCGAGAACGTTTATATATCTGTATGTGTTTTATGTGTAAAATAGCGATGCATGCGTTCCTTTATGGTACGTTGAACTCTTTCAGCTAAAGAGGCCTTATGTATAGAACTGCTAGTGTAGTAACTGATATTAAACTCTGTCAGCATGTTCTGAAAAGCGCGACCTATAAATTCTTTCCCCATATCCGTAAAAAATAGCCAGGAACCCTTTCTTCTTTTAACATCAACGTTTTGGTCGCTTTAGCAACTGTTTCAGGCGATTTATTTTTCAGTGGAATTAGCCACAGATATCTAGAGAATACATCTATTATGAATAGGATGTAGCGGTATCCGTCATTATACACTGAATATCTTTGCATGTCTGTTAAATCCGCTTGCCAAATAGAGTCAATCGAATCCGCGGTTGTCTTGGCCGTTTTAAACCTTTTTCTCACCGGTTTATGAAGTGTATAAGCATCCTGCTCCCGCAAAAACCGCTCATCTTTTTTCCCTACTCCGTAAACACCTCTGTACAGTCTATTAACGCCACCATAGGAGGCGGGGTTAGAAATGTCATAATAGCGTTTACTTAATATGTTAGCCATTTGCGTATTTTAGAGACACGTGGATAAGGTTGGCCGTTTTTTCTCTTCTTTCTTTTCAGAAACGCTGCTTGTGGGGGCGATGGCGTACTCAGTTGTGACACATGCGAGACTTGATCCAGGTCTTTTAACCTATTCAGATTACCTATCAATGTTTTGGGGACATTTATTTGTTGTAGTCTTGCTTTAATATGCTTCCATCCTGTTGGTGAGGGTCTGTCCCACTTTCTCACCAGATCATGAACAATATCAACGATGTTGGATCCTTGTACCCTTGTTCCTTCAACAATGACCTCGCCTGTATCGGCCCACTGTATGATGGGGTACTCACTCAATAGATTATAAAGACTTAAGCCTTTATTCCCCAATATATGCGGGAGACTGTTTTTTAACACATGTTCGATGTGTTGTGTTTCGTTGTTCTTTGGTTGATCATCTCTAACGTGCCAGGTCCTGTGTCGCCATGCTCAGCGCTACTCGCGCTGTGCCTAATAACCACGGGGAGCTCTGTAGGATTCTTATAATCTTCGTACTCATGAAGAAATTTCTGCAAAGCCTCTTGGTACAAGATCCTTTTCTCATCAGGTGACTTTTCACTGTTTAATAGGGCTAGCAACTCGCTTTCCATTCTTTTAAGCCTACTTTTACGGTGTTCTAGAGCCGTGTCTAGAATCTTTGAACTTTCCAATGAAGCATATACCTCGTGCGGAATCACGATTATATTAATCTAGCCAGTAAAGGGCCCAAAACTGAAGATAAGATGGGTAGGAATGATCCTCCTCTTTGTACAATAATTCGCTTTTTCTTACCCACAGTTTGACTTTTATGAGCCAGCGCTCGTATTATGTTCTTGTAACGAAGTAAGCAAGCCTTCTGAGGGGGGTTTCATTGGCACATTACATCTTATAACATTAAGACAGATTTCACAGATGCATTTTATAAAGTCGGAGTCGATATTTTTAACAAACATCTGCTGCAGTGCCCGGGGCAATCGTTGATAGATTTTTATTAATTCACGATATTTTTCAGCCTATTTGTCATTCTGGAATATACATCGTTTCAGGTTCGTTTGGGAATATATTCGTTCTTAGAAGCACCCTAAACGTGTTTCGCGGGTGAAGGTCACAAAGCAAATATCCATAACGCTGGCTTGTGGCTTCTTTATAAACCTCCAAAAACTCCTTACGTTGATTCGGGAATATTTGATTGGCTAATACCCCAATTTGTGACACATCTCTACGTTGTGCGAATAAGACTAGATATTGTGTATTTAGCGACACATCGCGCATGTATCTATTTTTGAAAAATAGATTCTGGTTGATGAAGAATACGCTTATGTTAAGATGGTGGAGAACACTGTAAATGTCTCGGCAAACGTTTTATCCATTTCCAACATGAGATCGTCAATTACAATAACTGTATGCTCATTACCTTTTAACGAATTAACATATCACCCTTGTGGAACAAAATTTCATCTTGGTACTCGTTGAACACTGACTGATACGTCGAATAGCACCATATTACTTTATGCACAAATTTTGAGAACATCTCCCCCTTATCTTTAATGATTTTAAGCATAAATACAGTTTTTCCACATCCTGTAGGGCCAGATATAATACATGTGGAGGGCTTGTGAACCTGAATTTTTCTACAGATTCCATCTCTAACACGTCACACCCCTAAGTGGGTCATTTACAAAATATTACAAATTTTGAGTGCTTCCTTATATTTTGTTTTTTCTTCCACAGAACCGTGAATGACGACGATGTACAGCACCCCATCATCGATATCACAGACGAACCCGATGACCGTGCAGCTACAGAACCCTTCCCCGCTGACGAACCCTCACCAGCGACACCTGTAGCATGCGACAGTTCAAAGCGGAAGCATGATGAAGAGCCCTCCACGTCAGGTATAAAGCGTGCCAGGATTGCTCCGGTTGTTAGACCCCCAGTAATAGAGCCCCAACCCTCTACGTCTTACGACACAACCCCACAATAGTACCTTCCTCAAATATGCCCCATTGTTCAGTTCCGGGTACTTCCTCCACACAGCTTCTCATACTGTGGAGGATGGTATAACATTCGAGTTGGTGCGCACCGCTACCCCACCCCTGCCCTGACTAGAAATCGGTACGTGGTCAGGGTTGACCCTGGATCCCTGTATACCAACGGACTGCGGCGCGTAGTTGAACGTATTGTGGAGTTTGCCCTTCAGAACCGCGACGAACGTGAAGTCCGGACGAGGTTATCCTTCAGGTTCGGGTCAGATGAGGGGGACGATTTTTGGGTGGTAATACCGTTCAGACGTTTGGCGGCTGTAGATATAGATATATCTTGGGCGTATAATGCAAGCCTCTCAAAGTGGTACATCCTTCAATATGGACAACTTCATGGTAGATATTGACAGAGTATTCCGGGTTGCGGGTCATAGTGCCACACCTTATACTCTTAATTTCAATTCTCCGGTTATTTACAGAAAGCATTTAAACGTCGATCGTGGTTGTGGTTTTATAGCAATAATCTTAGCTCATATGTTCACTGTGCTAAATACTTGGACGCAAAAAATTTGGCTGCCCACGGTTGTGCAGCGTGCCCGTAAACTGGCTTCAGATTGTAAGCTTGAGTTTGAGTGTAATATGGGTCCTGAAGAACTGAGAAGGGCCGAGCAGGAAATGAATGCACGTATAGTCGTATTTGGAATGGATGATCGTCGTAGGACTGTGTATGTTTTTAAAAGCAGCGTGAGAGATCGTACAAGACCTCTACTTATTTTAGGATTGTCAGGAACATCGTATCTCCCCATCCGTAACATAAGGGCTCTCTACGCCAGTTATGATAAAAGTCGAAAATATGGAAGGCATCATGATTTGTGTAAGGGTTGTCTCGAGTTTGCTGATGATATGGTGAAACATTGTAAGGATTGCTACATGGTATGTGAGCAGTGTAAAAGCCCCAAATGTGAAAGTCGTGTAGTTGAAACCGAGAAGAGGGAATGTAATGTGTGTAGACGTACATTTTTCAATAATAAATGCTTTGAACTCCATAAATCAAATGGCACTTGCAGGAAAATGAGGATTTGTAAGTGCGGTATGTTTCACATGATGGATAATTGGGGAATTTCAAACATAAATGCGATGAAATTCACTGTTCTACATGTCATGAAAAATATAAGGCGGATGGAGTGAAGCATGTATGTTATATGAAAGATGCTAAGCCTAAAAATAGCCCTTGTATAACCGTGTACTACGATATAGAAACTTACACGAACGCTGAAACCAAAGAGGTCATTCCACATTTACTCGTAAGTCAGACTATCTGTGATGAGTGCATGGAGATCGAGTGTGATGAGTGCCACAAATGTGGAAAACGGACAAACGTTTTTAAAACGAATGCACACGGCAGCCCTGTGAAACTCTTTGTATCCTATATTGTCAAATTAGCGGACAAGTTAAAAAAAATGACTGTGTATATTCTTGCCCATAACGGGGCGAAATTTGACACACAGTTCCTTTATAAGGAGCTGCTTGAACACGAGTCGTCTGCGATATTTACAGGTGATCCCTTGAAAAGAGGCAACAAACTAATACAGATGCAGATAAGAGGTAATGTACAGTTTAAAGACACCCTGCTGTTCACACCTTGTAAATTAGCAAAGCTGCCCAAGGTCATGGGCGTAGCCGCTGAAGTTTCAAAAGGGTATTTCCCTTACACATTCCTCACTAACGAAACTTTGAATTACGTAGGACTACCTCCACCCAAACATTACTTTAACTACACCAACATGAGTGATAGTGAGCGTGAAGATTTTGACCGCTACTACAACAGTTTTAATGAAGCTATCCATACAATATAGCCGATGAATGTGAACGTTATTGCGTGAATGACGTGTGTACTTAGAGTATGCTTTCAAGCCTTTAGAAGGATGTACATAACCCGTTTCAAATGCGATCCGCTGCAAGTCGCGACCACGATCGCCTCATTATGTTTTACAGTGTTCAAGAATAACTTCATGCCTAAAGACACCTTAGCAATCATTCACAGAAACAACCCCGCAGTTATGGGCACAAGGCTATTTACTGGCTCATACACCTACAGCAACAGACCGGGGTATACATAAAACATGCCCGCAACACGGGTGAAGTACCCGTTAAGGTCAATGGTCGTGTTTTTTGGGTTGACGGCCTAAGTGAGGATCCAGCCACTGGTGAGAAGACTGTGTATTCCTTTAACGGCTGCTGGTGGCATGGATGCCCGCGCGCTGAATGTGCCGTCACAGGGGACCTTTATGGAAGATCCCCGCCGACAGCCTCGCATGGACCCGTAACCGTGATCAACTTATAGGCTCCCAGTTCACTCACAAAATCGTGTGGGAGCATGAGTATGATGCACGGATGGAAACAGATGCCCAGTACCGTGAAGAAATAAGGGCCATCAAACGTTCAATGGTGTTGGACCCCCTCAAATGCGGTGACAGCTTGTTTGGAGGGCGCACAAACCCATTCAAGCTATACTTTCCGCCTACGGAGGGCGTGAAACTCCACTACTACGACTTCTGCTCTTTATACCCCTACGTGATGAAGAACAATCCGTACCCCGTAGGTTCGCCTGAAAAAATGGTGGGGCCCACCATACCAACCATCGAGGAGTTTTCAGCTAACTTGAATGAGCGCTACTTTGGACTCTCTTTCGTAGACGTGCTCCCCCTCGCGATTTATGGATGCCGATCTTACCCGTCGTTATAGATCACAAGCTCATGTTTCCCCTGTGCGTGAAGTGTGCAGAGGAGAACAGCGGTGATTGTAACCATACAACCCACCAGCGTAAGATTAGAGGTGTATATACAAGCCCTGAGCTGGCCCTAGCCGTTCGCCATGGGTATAGAATATTGAAGATACATGAGGTGTGGAGGTTTCAGAAGCTACCCAACCTTTTCACACCATATATAAACGCCTTTTTGAAGGATAAAGTAGAAGCATCAGGATATCCACGAGGGGGTGATACCGAAGATAAAAAAACGGCTTATATTCAGCGTTATCGTGCCCATGAAGGTATACAGCTTGATCGATACAAAATTGTTAAGAATCCTGGAAAGCGCTTTAGTGCAAAGTTGTGCCTAAACAGTCTTTGGGGGTAATTTGCACAGAATACCGGCAAAGGGAACGTCCATTTGGCACAAAGTTATAGTGAAGTCTGGGATTATGCCAACGCTCCCGATAAAGAGGTTATGGAGATCGTGAATGTTGGTAATACTTACATAATAAAGTACAACACCGAACTGGCCACAGATACCTCACGGGTTACAAACATACCTGTAGCCAGTTTCACAACGACCTACGCCCGCATCAAACTTTGGGGTTTACTGCACTCTCTTGGACGGAGGGTGTTGTACGCTGACACAGATATCGTGATATTCACAACGAGGGAGGGTGAATACATGCCTGCTATTGGGGAATTCCTCGGAGAGCTAACTGAAGAGATCAAGGACGAGTATGGTGATGGTGCATACGCAGACTCGTTTGTCTCAACACGGCCAAAAACCTATGGGGTACGGCTGAGGGTAGGGGATGATATGAAGTATATCGTGAAGGCTAAGGGTATCACGCTTAACCATGCGAACCGTCGAGTCGTTAACTTTGAGTCGTTGAAGGATCTAGTGTGCTCGAAAGCTGAGGAAGACCAGCCACCCCAACTGACTGTGGGGACGCACAATTTTCGGGCGCAGAAACCGGGGTGTGTGAAGGAACGTAGGGGCACGAAGGTATGCCGTAACACCTATAGGAAGCGTTACCAGGTGCCTGGTACCTATGATACCGTACCCTTTGGTTACCTTAATCCTTGATTGTATTGATATATATGTGTATTGTTAACGATATGTTTATTTATCACGTATATTTGTTTCAATTATGGTTTCATTTTCTCCTTTGCGTGCGTGTGTGTGTACAGTAAAAAGCTAAGCTCCGCCCACTGTAAGATCGGTCACGTGACTCCTGCCACTACCTGAGCATATCTCTATCTCTGCGTGCTCAGTTGACCTCTGTATACCCTTGAGCTCAGATGTATATTCTCCCGCGTAGACGAAAAATAGTAATGGTTACCTTTAATATCGCGTGTTCAACGTTTATGAAGTGGTATTCGGCAAAGCGCCAAGATGTGGTGGATATTGAAAAACTCCCTATTCCCCCCCTCCTTTAATACTTTTAAAGCTACATTGAGCCATGCGAAGGACCAAGATGTTCAAATACTCTACGAGTATTCTGGCGAGGGCATTGTAGGATTTAGTACTACAAACGATGTATTGAAGTATGTTGTAGACCTATCCTTTATAAAAGCTCACATATAACGCAACGTAGAAGAAGCAACACGTTCAGAAGATAAGCAACGGTTATGGATTGTGAGTCTTGTTGATGAGTGGTGGGACAAGCGATATTACGTCATGTTACATCATACCGACTACTCGTACCGTACGGTTGAGAGTGTAAATCTTGTCATCATGGAGAATCTTAAGTATTTTTACCACTATATTAATATATATCATGACGAGGTTTGTAGTGAAGTTGTGGCTAATGGGCTGTGTGAGTTTTTAACAGGCTTTAGAGACGAGTATCGCTTGTTAAACAAAAAGGATAAATATGGGCATATGTTTCTCTCAAATCGTGCACCGGATTGTGAAGATGTTTAGTTTGTGGAAGTGAACGTCTGGTGAGTGATAAAACATTAAAGCCGGTATTGCTTCATGTAGCGGAAAATTCTGTTTGTCCAGGGGCAAAGTCAGCCCAAGATTTGCTGCCTGGAAATTTGGACCATTAAATCATGCAAGATGGTTGACTTTGGCAATTAGATTGATGTGTCTGTGGACCAGAGGTGCTTACCCTCCAGAACTACAGGATAAGCTTTACCAGGCCATCAAGTTCATTGTGGAAGTGTATGCAGTCAGTTGGTTTGAGATCAAAAGGGACAGCAAGTTCCACAATCAGCAGCTTTACATCTTCAACATGATCCAGAGGATCAAGCAGCAGTCTGAAGAAATCCAGGGTGTTGGTTTCAAGAACCTGAAGTACAATGCTTTTGCCTTGCTGCCCGAGAATGTGCTGTACTCCATGATGAAGTCTGATGACTTGGAAGTGAGAGAAGCTGCTCTCAAGAAAATTCTGTCTATCAGGTAAGCAGTTATTAATTTAAAAAAATGTGAAAAAAAATGTGATTATGGGGATTTATTTACTAAAAAAAAGGCCCGAGTTCTATAAATCCCCATAATCGAATTTTTTTCACATTTTCTTATACCAATTCACCCCCTCCCCTCTGATAATGGAAATAATCTTACCTTCTTTCTGAAAAAAAAATTCGATTATGGGGATTTCTAGAACTCGGTTTTTTTTTTTTTTTTAATTTAAATTAAATTAAATCAGCAATTCTGAGACTAATAGGGATTAAATCTTAAACTGGAATAAAAAATAAATTAATTATTATTCTTTCAGAAGTGGGAAGCCAGACAAGAAGAGGCTGAAGAAGATCACAGCCATCAACATTGAAGCTACTCACTGGTTAGAACTAATCAACCTTTCTCAAAGTGGCATCTGTGAACCTGCTCTCACAGAAGACTTTTTTGACCAGAAGCTTCAAGAAGCATTGCTGAATGGCACCAAGCTGGAGCTGCCTGATCTGCCTTCACATTCTCAGAGTGTTGAAAGGGCCGTGAAGCTGACATCTGAAGCTTCCCATACTGTTTATGGACTCGAATCAAGGCACAAACACATTCTGGCCAAAGCCCTAAGCCGCCAGATGAGGCCTTCCTTTGCTTCTAAGGGCTCTTACAGTGAAAATTATGATATTGGGATCTAAATGTGTCTATTTGACTCTGTACATGTTTTTTTTTACTTTTTTTCAATAAAATTGTAACTTTTTTCATGATTTTTTTATGAAAATAGCATGATGTTTTCAGCCAAAAATTGCGAAAATGCGATATTTTTCGGTACGATTTTTTGACGATTTTTGAAACGGAAACTAGATCTCCGTTAACATTTTTCAACGGCCCCAAGACACTTTTTACTGGATTTCTATTGTTGACGTATTGAAAAAATCGCTTGGGGTTTTCTTTACCGTCACGAGCTATGAAGATTTCAAATTCGCGTTTGGACTTTTTATCACACTTTTCGCTTCACGCCTTAGTGATATGTAGTTGTTTCGTAACCACAAATTGTCTTTATCGCACTTATGTAGCCTATAAGCCCTATCTCTACTCTTTATAATGTCTCCTACTCTAGAAGTAAACCACAAGGGCTTGTTATTTACTTTCGCACGCTTAATTTTGTACGGTACACATTCCTCATTTATAGTCCTAAATACTGTTTCAAACGATTCCCACATTAGTTTTGCGTTGGAGTTCCCCATTACGTTTTCCCAATTGACGTGTGACAATTTATTTCGAAATTTACAAAAGTCTACGTGCTGGAAGTTAGGAATTTTAGTCGAGTTAGCTGGTTTCGAGTGACCTACTGAGAGGACAAACTCTACCATATTGTGATCGCTATTGCTTAACGGTTCTATTACTTGAAGATCAGTAATTAGCCTATCATCCGTAGTTATTACTAACTCTAAAATACTGTCCAACCTCGTAGGTTCCCCAACCTTTTGAATAAGAAAGCTATCCTCCAGAAAATTAACTAAACGATTACCTTCCGCGTCTCCCTGCATTGTATCGTAATTCACGTTGGTGCAATTAAAGTCACCCATAACTAAAGCATGCTCACTACCTATTATTCTCTTTAGTTCACGATATAACGCTTCGTCCGTATCAGCTGTTTGATTTGGGAGCCTATATATAACCGCAACAACAAGTTTGAAATCGTTCAATTTAAGTTCTGCTATAGTCGAATCTATCGGTTCTGGAATTGTGTGCGTTACTTCTATAACGTTCGCAATATTATCTTTGATATACAGCATCCGCCTCTTCGCCTACCTATTTTGTTTTTAACAAAAAGTCTATAACCTCTAATTTCATAATCCCCTACAAAGTCACGTGTTTCAGTGCTAAGCCACGATTCATTTATCGCAATTAAATCAGTCATTACAAGCAATTAAAGAAAAAAATTCGTTTATTTTATTTCGTAGGCTACGAGCATTTAAGGATAGAACCTTCAAATTGTTTGTAATTGCGACACCTTCACGAGCGCAGGGGAAATTTATGAAAATTACGCTGGGACCGTTCGAGTTACGGCAGCCTGAAAAGAAGAGACAGTATTATCAAATAGTCTTCCTAAACGCGCAACTCCAATGTCATTAAGATGAAGTCCATCTCCGAGGAACAAGTCTCTCCTGCCGTAGAAATTGTTCCAAAAATTCGCAAAATGCACTCCTTCCTGTTGCAAAGAGACTTTAGGTTATTGTTAATATAGGTCGCCTTGCTGTAGAAATCGTTACGTTGGATAATTCGAGGAAGTATACTTGTTAAAACAATCTTATTAGTTTTTCCTTTAATCGCTCTAGTAAGTCCCTGTACCTAGCCAGCAGTTCTTCCGATCTAGAATTTAAAACGTTATTAGTATTGACATGAATAACATACGTTGTGTCCTCGGCGGTACCGTCTGTAAAATGGTCAACACTATTAATTATATCCCCCACCCTTGCACCAGGGTAGCAGTAACGGCGCCTACGACGAAGGCTTCTCCCACAGAATTCCTCGAGCTGCCCTCGAACAATGGAATCGCCAACGAGTCTTATTTCCGGTTCATCAGCATTTTCGAAACCTAAAACAGAAAACTTATTGTTTGTTATTACTGGTAGACAAGTCTTACGTTTTCTCAATGGGGCTCCATTACGCACTCAAACGAAGGGTTGGGAACTAGAATAAGAGAGAGGGCTATTAGTACTATTTATATTATTAGCAGAAACTGAGGCAGGATGGGTCGTAACTGGAGTCTCAAGGGATTCTAATTTTGCCGTCAAGAGCATCACGCTTTCTTCAAGCCTAACTCTGGCCTCCCTCTCACGTTCTAACTCGTTCCTCAGCACTGCCATGCTTGAGCACCACCTGCAAACTAACTGTTCATTAATATTAGCCATTGTAAACGCGTAAGCGGCAAATTTCCCTTCACAGCGACTGCAAGTACTTGACGGGGGTGCCATGCTCTTAATTAGTTAAAAAACAAAAAACGAGCGCTTGGAAATTAATTAATTACAACGTAGGGCTACCGCGTGCTTATTGCTGATCAAAACCTGAGGAAAGACTGATCAAAACCTCATTGTATATTTATTTTGATATATTCATCGTTCGTATTTCTTATGCTATTATTATTTTTTATCATATATATTCCATTGTATATTTATTTTCTATATATTTCGTGAAATTCAATCCATTAATTCGTCTAAATTAACAGAATCATGTAATGGTGTTTTATTTAATTCTTTTGGTTGGACACGACATTTAATTACAGCAAATGGCTGCCTTCTAAAACGGATTTCTAAACCAACCGTCGAAAAATATCTGGATAGCACAATCTGGCAACCCTAATAATGTACACCTGAACAAGCCATTTACGCCTTCTAAGTCAACTGGCTGATTAAGCCAGAATATACTGTATGCTTTAATTAAATAAATAGCGCAATCTGGCAGCTCAGCCAGATAAGCAAACTGGCTGATTAGGAACATATTAAGACAACGGCCGCTCGGCTGAAGTCTTAATATGCGCTTGGGTCCTGCCAGGCGAACACCTCTCTTCCTCTCTCTCCTTCTACTCTTTCTTTCTCTTAAGGGATAACTCCGCCTCTAAGTTGCCATACCCCTTGTTGCTCTTGCAACACCCCCCTTTGTTGCATAACATCTTGCAACATCCCCCGTTGTTGCATAACTTATGCAACATTTCTTTTGCAAAATTGATCAACATTTTCAATTGCATTGCACTCGCTCCTTTTGCGTCATACTACTAACGACAAATACTAAAGTATCACATTAAAGGCCACCGTTATAATTTTGATTCCGTTTTAAAATAATCAGTAGCAATCATTATAATTATATATGACGCGTTCGGTGGAGAAGGGGCGAACGCCGCAAAATTCGAAAAATGAGTTTTTTGTCGTATAATTATCCTTTAAAACCTTTGCTTTACCTATGCAAAAAATTAGATGTTAGTCTGCACTCTTTCACGGTAAAATTTAGGTTTTAATGTATCTCAGAGAAATTCACTCCGCATCATTGCTTCACATTGAACACATCTATCTACTTTCTGGTCACTCGACAATGCCCTGTGATGCTCAATTTGGCCAAATTGAACAAAATATAAAAAATAATTACAGCAATATTATTTACACCAAAAAAGATTATGTTACGGCCATAACTACAGCCGTTTCGCAGCGCTTCCTAGTTGTAGAAATGAAACAGGCTGATTTTCTCGATTTTGACGTCCTAAAAACGTGCATTGTCATTAGGAAATCAACAACTACTAAATTTACAGATGCAAGAAAGTTAATATTTGACTTTCAACACAAAGAAGACTACGTAATATCTACTGCATACCGCACAACCCCAGATAATAGCCATCCCGTCAGACTGCAGAAAGGGAAAAAATCCTACAGTGTCAGTTTATTCAATCTAGCCCAGCAGACACTGCAACCAAAGTATTCCCAATTGCTGCCAATAACTAAGGAAAAAATAAAAGATCTCAAAGAATTATCAGACCTAATGCCTGCAACTGCAGTGAACTATTATACAAGATTGTTAAAGGAACTGGAAGAAACCGAAACAGTTGAAGCAGGTAATACAACATTCGACGAAGAGGACCAAATAATGGATTACACCAGTTAACATCAGAAGCTATCAATAATAATATTGTAAAATTTCTTGGCGTTTTATTATATCGACATATTACACAACAATATTTTACTCAAATATGTGTTCAAATTCATACAACATTTCAATAAACCGGAAAAATACAAAGGTTTAAAGTTTACAAACTTTAACTGCATTTTGTGGCATAATTCGAAAATGTTGCGTTCGCCCCTTCTCCACCGAACGCGTCATATGTATACTCGTATATATATATATATATATATATATATATATATATATATATATATATATATATATATATATATACAGAGTCATGCAAGAAGTAAATAGACACCCTTAATTTTATGGTAAAATGTATGCATCCAATTTTTTTGCCATTATTATGACTAATATTCGTTTCCTACATTTTTAGCCTTGAAGAAGGACTTATGCCAATATTCTCAAGTGGTCAAATTGAAAAAGACAGCTGCCTGTTCATGGAAGATGGAGCCCCATGCCACACTGCAAAAAACGAAAGAATGGGAGGAGCGAAATGGTATCAAACGACTTCCTTGGCCGAGTCAGTCCCCTGACATGAACCCCATAGAACACGTGTGGGCAATACTAGACAAGACTTTACGTAAAAAGCCCAAAAAACCAGCAACACCATCAGAATTGTTGAATATTTTACGCCAAATTGTTACAGCAAAATCTGGGCTGTCTATTTACTTCTTACATGTCTCTGTGTATATATATATATATATATATATATATATATATATATATATATATATATATATATATATATATATATATATATATATATATATATATATATACAGGGTGTCTGAAAACTTTCTGTACAAATTGTAATGGGGGATAGGCAACACCAAGACAAACCCTTTTCGTCTATAACTGTATGTCCGCTGACGTCACCATTCGGCGCGAGAGGGCGCCGCTGCAATTGGCTAAAAGGTGAAGTGGGCTAGACTCGCGCTTGCCGCGGGCATTCTCAAATCGGACGTAGTACGCGTAACATGGAGCGCTTCACGACTGCTGAGATGGCTGACATGCATATGGTGTATGGGGCTGCCAATGGAAACGGAAGAGCTGCTGTGAGGTTGTACCGACAGCGCTTCCCAAACAGACGTGTGCCAAACCACCAAACGTTTGCGCATTTGCATCGGCGACTGCGAGAAACTGGAACATTCCATGCAAACATGCATGACACTGGTCGGGAGAGAAACGTGCGCACTCCTGACGTCGAGTCGGGCAGGCAGCAGGTACGGCCTAATCAACTTGCCATGGACGATACCCGCCCAAACATTGACGGCGAACCGTTCTTGATGAGCATGCACCCGTGTAGCATGTGGATTTGCGTGCGCCCACACGTGAGAATTGTGCATGTTAAACACACCCTCACGTGTGAAACAGGCCTCATCTGAGAACAGCACATAAGCCGGAAAATTAGGCTGCACAGCTGTCTGCTGCAGAAACCAGCGTGCGAATTCCACACGAAGAGGGTAATCCCGAGTTTGTAATGCCTGGACTCTCTGACGATGAAACGGATGTAACTGCTGCTCGTGCAACACTCTCCAGACCAGGTCGTGGTTCACACTGAGGATACGTGCAACACCTCGCGTGCTTGCGCTTGGATTGTCCTCAAATCGCCGTAGGATTTCTTCTTCCATGTCAGGAGTGCGCACGTTTCTCTTCCGACCAGTGTCATGCATGTTTGCATGGAATGTTCCAGTTTCTCGTAGTCGCCGATGCAAATGCGCAAACGTTTGGTGGTTTGGCACACGTCTGTTTGGGAAGCGCTGTCGGTACAACCTCACAGCAGCTCTTCCGTTTCCATTGGCAGCCCCATACACCATATGCATGTCAGCCATCTCAGCAGTCGTGAAGCGCTCCATGTTACCCGTACTACGTCCGATTTAAGAATGCCCGCGGCAAGCGCGAGTCTAGCCCACTTCACCTTTTAGCCAATTGCAGCGGCGCCCTCTCGCGCCGAATGGTGACGTCAGCGGACATACACTTATAGACGAAAAGGGTTTGTCTTGGTGCTGCCTATCCCCCATTACAATTTGTACAGAAAGTTTTCAAACACCCTGTATATATATATATATATATACATATATACACTGTGTGTATATATATATATGTGATAAGTAACGTATGTATCAGCAATCATCATTCTGACAATGAAGAATGTTTTGTAATGCTCAAATAACAAAACGAAGGAAATTTTAACCCTCATATAACTCGGCCCACGAAAAATTTCACTAATGAAACCCGTCATTCATTTCAGTAAATTAAATTTTCATTTGAATTTTAATTAGCAATTCCGTCTTTAAAATCAATTTGTAAACGAACAAATTTAAGTTTGAAGTTCGTTCCGTGCTAAAAATTTTTAAATCATTTTAAGTTTTATGGATTATTTTTTATGAGAGAACTTTTCGATGAGAACGAATTTGAAATTTATTTGCATATTATTTCGAAACTTGGGAAGAATTTTTTTCGGAGTTGAGGGTTGGGGAACCTTTAATTTTGTTTACTTAAATATTTTAGAGAAGTTCCCAATTTTTCTTTTATTTCTAGATTTTTTTCTGGGTTGGGGGATGGGGTTAGAAATAATCTTATTTTAAATTGGGGTTCCGTTGTCCTCTTTGTCGATCTCGTTTAACGTGTTGAGTTTAGCTTAAAAAAATGTTGTTTAAATAAACATAGAACGCCAATATTGGTGTTGTGAAATGCTCCTCATTTGAGTGTAACCTTTTGAGGGTAAAAACATAAAGGATCCGAAAACGATTGCCAACACACAATTTATTCGTTTTTCTTGGTTATCAGCAAACAAACCTCTTCAGCGAATCACTTATTTTTAAATATGAAAGCTGACATGAACCCCTTATCCCCTTGGTAGTGAATCTGCTTGTGCGACCATGTGTTGCTGGGATAATACGGATAGTTTGTCTTAAAAAATTTGTCCAGAAACTCACGCCGTTCGTGGGATTTGATCCCGGGAACCCTGGGTGGCGAATTCAATGTTCCATCACTGAACTAGTGTAATAAATAAAAAGTATTTAAATTACCTTTCAGTTTTGTGCTTTAAATTTCTGTAGTAAGCCCAGAGCGTTTAACACCACAATACTTGAGGCGCCTACACTAAAAATAGTTAGAATCCTTTGTGGCACACGTTACCAAATTATCCAGTTGTACTAACTAATTAATAGGCTACTGAGATAAAACAATGCAGTGTAAAATTTGTCACTACTGTTCATATTGCACAGTTATGTAGTGTGGTAACGTCTGGCTCAGTAACGACGGGTAGTTGTGACAATATGATAATTAGCTTGTACTACAGTATATTGCAGAATGGGACAACCTTCTCACACGTGACTTCTTTCTTCAAATGCGTGTACTCTTCCCGTTCACTCAAAAGTAGTAACAATAATAATAATATGAAAAAGGTGCATAAAATTTATAGAGGTTTGAGAATGAAGGAAGCCTACCTATAAAGCGGTGAGACAGAGTTCAGACTAGACTAATGCGGCCGGTTACGCTAACTCTTGGATTATTATTAACGAGCACAGTCGAAAGTCGAGCGCCCGACCTCAGTGTCTTCACTTCGCTTATAGGGAAACGGTGTTACCCACTGAGTTATGGGTGAGGGTTAATAATACTATAAGTATAAAAAAGATTGAGTATTGTATGATCAGGTCCAAAAAAAGACTGGTTCTTACATAAGCAATCTTCAGCTTACTCACCTCAGGAATCTTAACGCTCTCTCCGCTGTTATTAAATGTCCAAACGAAGGATGAAGGCATTGGGTGAGCATCCAAATGGCAGGGAATGTGCACTTGTTCGTGACGTGCAGCTCCGTGCAGTAGCGTCTGCGCAGATCGACATACGGGGGCGTCTAATGGATGTGGATAATAGTAATGTTAGGATGGGAAAAAGATTCGGTTTTATCTCTCTCTCTCTCTCTCTCTCTCTCTCTCTCTCTCTCTCTCTCTCTCTCTCTCTCACTCTCTCTCTATATATATATATATATATATATATATATATATTATATATATGAAGAATGTTTTGTAATGCTCAAATAACAAAACGAAGGAAATTTTAACCCTCATATAACTCGGGCTAGCATCATGAAAAAGAAAAACTATGGTATTTGTCATTTACCATTACTTATTCGGACTATAGTGGATTTAATTTTCCCAGAAGAGTTCCTTGTTCCATGCACGGTCTGTGTTTAACATATATATATATATATATATATATATATATATATATATATATATATATATATACATATATATATATCAGTATTTGCTCACTAAAGGATAAAACATTATATGAGAAACTTCAAAATTAAAAAAACCTTTCACATAACTTAAATTAATTTTCTTTTTTCAAATTTCAAAATGCAACTTTCTAAATTTAAAAAGTAAAACGAGTATTACAGTATATTCAGTATTCATTTTTACTATGGAAAAATAATATTATGAAAGTTAACTTTATATATATATATATATATATATATATATATATATATATATATATATATGATGAATAAAACCACGAAGGAAAGGAAACACAGAGTGGTGCTCAAGCGCTTTCGTCTAATGTTCCTGAGGATGTCATTAGACGAAAGCGCTTGAGCACCACTCTGTGTTTCCTTTTCGTGGTTTTTTCATCATAAATATTTTTCATGTGTTACTTTCGTGAAATAATTTTCATATATATATATATGCGCCTCGGTGATATAGTGGTTAGCGTCGCTCACTACGAATCCATCGGCCCCGGGTTCGAGACCCAGTGACGGCAGCCGGCGCGCAGCAAAACCCAGCTGTTCATCCTTCCACATAAAGAAAGTGGTTGGTAGATAAATGGGTACCCTGGGTGGCCTAGTGGTTAAAACGCTGGGCTGCTTGTGGGGCGTGGTTCGGATTCCACATTAAACTGTAGGTCTAAGGTGAAGTGAAAAGCTTGACCATCATCAGAATGAACAATTCTGGCGGAAGCTAACCAAAGGTTATATATATATATAAGATGCACCTCGGTGGTGTTGTGGTTAGCGTCGCTCACTACGAATCTATCAGCCCAGGGATCGATACCTGGTAATGGCAGGCAGTGCGCAGCAAAACCCAGCTGTTCATTCTTCCACACAATAAAAAAAATTGCTTAGTAGATAAATGGGTACCCTGGGTAGCCTAGTGTTTAAGACGCTGGGCTGCTGGTGGGGCGTGGTTCGGATTCCACGTTAAATTGTAGGTCTAAGGTGGCGTCGGTCTAAGGTCTAAGGTCTAACTGTAGGTCTGTAGGTTCATTCGTGAGAATGAACAGTTCGGGCGAAGGCGAAACCAAGGTTAACCAAAGTGTATATGATAAGTAATGTGTAGTTCATATGACGAAGGTATCATATATGAAGGTATCATATTTGAACAATTCGAGCGGAACCAAAACCAAGGTTAACCAAGATTATATATATATATATATATATATATATATATTATATATATATATATATATATATATCAATTGTATATATTTCTATCCTGAGTATGTGAACTGTCAATGCATTAATAATATTTGTCATATGGACTATAGTCTGCCAATAAACATTTTCATTTTCATATATATATATATATATATATATATATTAGGGTGTCTCTTATTCTCGAAGTGTTGATTTTTTAGGTTGCGCCCCCTCAACCAGTTCCATTGGTTGAAAAAAACACATATAAAATTTTTTTGGGATTGAACAATTTTTAGAGGTCGCCCCCGCTTATTAAAGTTCATAAAATATAGCTATTATTTATGCAATTAATATTTGAAATTACTAGCAGTTGTCAAGTATACTAAACATATGTTTTTAATTAATTAATCATCATATTTATGATGAATTCAATTAAATGAATATATTAGAGATAATTGTCAAGTTTGTAGCTGAAAATATTGCTTGATAAGACAAGATCAACCTGTTTAAACATGTTTCATCAAGAATGCTCCAGATTATGTTGCAATTGTTTATTTGTCATCATTCAGTGTTCTGCTGTCATAAGTAAAAGGTGTGTAACTGTGTATCACTATACTTCTTTTTTGCTATTATCAGATAATAAACTATGTTATTTATATTTTTCACAATTATTTATACTGATTTTGTTATTAGTGTTTGAAAAAATGTAATGAATTTAAAGAAAAAATTAGAATTTATGCTCTTATACACATATTATGAAGTTTTAAACAATGTTGCTATTTGTCACAAAGAATTTTATTTAGTTCAATGGAAATTTTACCTGTCCCCAAAATCCCAAACTCAACTGGAGAAGCACAAGCTGAAGCCGTCTTTAACTGCCTGAGTGAATGGGGAATTACAGAGAGAGTAAAAGCAATTTGTTTCGATACAACAGCTTCAAACACGGGTCAATATAGTGGAGCCTGTGCTCTCATCGAAGCAAAATTGGGACATGATGTTTTGTACTTGCCTTGTAGACACCATGTTTTAGATTTATTGTTGGGAGCTGCATTTGAAGCAACATTGGGATCTACATCAACTGGTCCAGAGATATTGATCTTTAAGCGTTTTCGTGACAATTGGACTTCTGTTGATCAAAGCCAGTTCCAAACAGGTGAGACAGACACGATTACTAAAGAAGCAATTATCCAGTCTAAAACTGAACTAATTCAGTTTGCTAGATCCCAGGCACCTATGCTACGGGATGACTATCAAGAACTTTTGGATCTGTCCATCATATTTCTTGGAGGTGTCCCCAATAAAGGCATCAAGTTTCGTGCACCAGGTGCCATGCATCGAGCTCGCTGGATGTCCAAAGCGCTCTATTCTATCAAGATGTGGCTTTTTCGAAACCAGTTCAAGATGACTAAGACTGAAGAACGAGGAATTCGAGATCTTTCCCTTTTTTCTGTTCTCATCTATATGAAGGCTTGGACAACATCCTCACTCCCTATTGAAACCCCATTTAATGACTGGCTCCTTATGAGGTCATTGATTAATTATCCTAACAAAAAGATTTCTGATGCAACTAAAAAAAAAGCTCTCTAACCACTTATGGTACCTGTCTGAAGAAGCAGTTGGTCTTGCTTTCTTTGATGAGCGAATTACTACAGATGTAAAGAAACGCATGGTAAAGGCATTAGAAGATGAGTCCACTGATAGACCACCCAAGCGTCCTCGGATTCCTGAATCGACCTTCTGCTCTGGTGAAGGACTACACCAACTTGTTACAAGAAATACTAGAGAATTCTTTACTAAGCTGAATTTGCCAGAAGGATTTCTGAACAAGGCACCCAGCACTTGGACATCCAACTGTGAATATTTAAGGGCCAGAGCTATTGTTGCAGCTCTATCTGTTGTAAATGACCGGCAGAACGTGCAGTAGCTTTAGTTCAAGAGCTGAATAAGAAATTGACAGTGGGGGAAGAGCAGCTCCAGTTCCTGCTCCAAATTGTTGCAAAACACCGCCAGAGTCACCCAGTTCCATCAAAAACTGTTCTTCTCAAAAAATAACCATCAATGAGGTCGCACCTTAAAATACACCATATTGTATAATCATTGTATATTAAATAAATGTTGTATAAGGAAATAATGCTAATTAAAGTAATTAAAGTATGTAAATAGCACTGGCATTTTGAATTTATCTCTATATAATAAACTAATGGTTTTTTTTTGTAGCAATGCTTCATTGCTGATTGTATATAAAAAAAGAGCCAGGAAGGATTTTGGATAGGAGAAAAAGGATTGGGATAAAGAAGGATTGAGGACCAAAGGATGGATTATAACAACATCAAGGATAGGTTAGAAAAGGATCAATGATAAATAAGAAGGCCTATACTTATAAAAACGAATCAAACTAAAAAAAGAAGGAAGGAATTATGTGTATAATGAGCATAATCATATGTCAGGAGCTATTATGCCATGGTCACCATTTTTATTAGCCGGGGGCGACCCCTAAATATGAGCCAATTTGTGTCAAACTTTCAAGTTTTAGTTCTTATGCTAAATGGAACTATTTTAGGGGGCGCAGATAAAATAATTCAACATTTCAATTTTTGACTACCCAATAAGAGACACCCTAGTATATATATATATATATATATATATATATATATATATATAGGGTCTTTTCCGTTTGGGGGCTAGCAAGCGAATTTTAATGAAAATCGGTATACTAATGTAGTTTTGGTCACCGACTTCAAAAATAACTTTCTTTTTTTGGAGAAATGAAAAACAAACATGTTAGAGCACTTTTAATAATTAGGTAATGTGTTTTAACTAGCTTAAACTAATTACAGACGATTGTGTTAAATTTAGCCAGAGTCACAAACTGCTACTGTTTATGAAAAAGTGCTCTAAGTGTGGGAAAGTGTGTTCCTTTGATAAAAATACCCAGTTCTTTCGTTGACAAAAGCGTCGGTCAAACTGTAAAAAGTGCAACTTTACGAAGAATTCGTTTTTTGAAGGATCCCGGCAGATCTATAAAAGTAGCAGAAAAAAATCAAGAATTAATGCCCAGTTAGGTCAATTGAATGCCCGGTTTGGTCAACTGTACGCCCTTGACGATTGGTTTGGTTAAGTCATGATATTTTCGTTAAAAACACATTAATTATTTAAAGTGCTCTAACATGTTTGTTTTTCATTTCTTCAAAAAAAGAAAGTTATTTTTGAAATCAGTGACCAAAACTACATTAGTATACCGATTTTCATTAAAATTCGCTGCTAGCCCCCAAACGGAAAAGATCATATATATATATATAGATATAAGCTTGACCTTCGCCAGAATGAACAATTCGGGCCGAACCAAAACCAAGGTTAACCAAGGTATATGTGATAAGTAATGTATAGTTTATATGACGAAGGTAGTCCAGAGATCTAAACCACGAACGGTGAAAGGAAGATTTAAATTTGGGAACGGCAGAATTACAACACAGCTTGTGCTTTGCTTCTTTAGGGCACACACACACACAGACATACACACACACACACACACACACACACACACATATATATATATATATATATATATATGAATAGAAACGACATATATATATATATATATATATATATATACACATACATATATATATATACTGTGTGTGTGTGTATATATATATACACATATATATATATATATATTATATAGACACACGCGTGTGTGTGTGTTTGTGTATATATATATATATATGTTTGGAGATTTTAATTTCCCATTCATAACATGGAAGAAAAATGACGAAGTTATATATGTAGAGAAGTTTCATGGCAACATTACGAAAGATGATAGAACCCAAGCAACAATGCTATTAGATAATATGGAACATTACGGCCTTACCTAGGAAATCTGTAAAGCCACGAGAAAAGAGAACGTTTTGGATTTAATCTTGACAAATAACAACGAGATGATAATAATAAATAAAAAAGTAACGCACACAAAGTTCTCCGACCATAACCTCATCGATATACAATTGAAGTTAGCACCCAAAGGTCCGAAAACGATCCTAAAGACGCAGATGGAATATTTGAAGGTTTAAACATAAATTCAAAGAAAGTAAATTGAGAAAACGTAAATAAGGATTTAAAGGAGGTAAATTGGGAATTGCTACTTCACGAGAAGACTCCACAAGAAATACTATGTATAATAGAGACTGAAACCAAACTATAATACTGAAACATATTCCAGAGAGACAGGAAAGAAAATGTAGCAAGCTCGAGAGGAAAATCAGGACACTATTCAGTCAACGAAGACAAACCGTAAAACATCTCCGCAGATGCAGAACTGATGCAAAGAGACTCAAACTAGAGAGGAAACTTGGCGAAATAGAAATGAACTTAAAGCAAACATTCATAAATAAGACAAACGAGGAGAAAAACAAAGTAGCAAAAAACATAAAAAATAACCCAAAATACTTCTACACGTTTGCGAAAAGGAAAATGCAGTGTCAGGAGAGTATTGGTCCGTTGATAGACGGGGAGGCCGAATACACAAATGACCCGAAAGAAATAAGCGAACTGCTTAGGGAACAATTTAACTCTGTGTTTAGCACCCCTAAGTCCGAGATGGAAGTAGAAAACCCAGACGAATTTTTCGACATAGATACAAATCAACCAAGAACAAATTCCGGCACAAACCTATTAATGGACTTCTAGTTCACGGAAGAAGAGGTAATTACGGCCTTATCACAGATGCGAGACAATTCAGCGCCAGGGCCAGACACATGAGGGGGCCACGTTTTTGAAGAAATGCAAAGAGAGTATTGCCAAACCGCTATACTTACTATGGAGGAAATCACTCGACTCAGGAGAAATTCCACTCCCCTTAAAGAACGCGAACATTGCACTCCTATTTAAAGGTGTTAAAAGAGCAATGCCCAAGAATTATCGTGCAGTGGCTCTCACCTCACACCTTATAAAGTGTTTTGAACGTATAATTAGAGGCAAAACTACCTACTACCTACAAGAAAAAGACTTATACAACCAAAATCAACATGGCTTCAGGGCTGGAAGATCATGTCTATCACAACTATTAAACCACCAGGAGAAAATATTGGAAACATTGTGTCGAGGACAAAACATAGATGTAATACAGGGTGTACATAAAGTCAGGATCTATTTTTGTGAAGCACTTGGAAATTATATGGAATTCAATCATAAAATGATAAAGTGGTAACATTTATTAAATAATTAAGAGTAGGATTCGACGTGACGCCCATCAGTATCCCTGCACAGCTGAAATCGTTCTGCAGCATTTCTAAACACATTTTGGAGCATTTGCGGGGTTATGTTATCTGCAGCAGTTCGTATACGTGTACGTAAGTTTTCAAGACTCGTAATCTTCGTCTGATAGACGTGCGATTTGATAAAGCCCCATGCAAAGAAATCTAAAGGGGTTAAATCTGGTGATCTCGCTGGCCAAGGTCTGTTGCTTCCGCGTCCGATCCAGCGATTTGGAAAACGTCCATTTAGATAATCCTGAGTACCGTCGTCTATCAACATGATGGTGCTCCTTGTCACTATGCCAAAATTGTTCAGGATTATCTAAATGGACGTTTTCCAAATCGCTGGATTGGACGCGGAAGCCAGATTTAACCCCTTTAGATTTCTTTGCATGGGGCTTTATCAAATCGCACGTCTATCAGACGAAGATTACGAGAAAACTTACGTACACGTATACGAACTGCTGCAGATAACAACCCCGCAAATGCTCCAGAATGTGTTTAGAAATGCTGAGGAACGATTTGAGCTGTGCAGGGATACTGATGGGCGTCACGTCGAATCCTACTCTTAATTATTTAATAAATGTTACCACTTTATCATTTTATGATTGAATTCCATATAATTTCCAAGTGCTTCACAAAAATAGATCCTGACTTTATGTACACCCTGTATATACGGATTTGGTAAAGCCTTCGATAAATGTGACCATGGAATCATAGCGCACAAACTTAAGAATACAGGAATTACTGGAAAGCTAGGAAGGTGGATATTTAATTTCTTGACGCAAAGAACACAAAGAGTGGTAGTAAATGGAGTTAAATCGGAAGTCTCAGAAGTCGTGAGCTCTGTCCCACAAGGGACAGTATTAGCTCCCTTGCTGTTCATAATAATGATTACGGATATTGATGCAGATATTAAGGACAGTATTGTATCATGCTTCGCAGATGACACAAAGATATGTAAGGAAATATTGAACGAAGGTTCCATAAGAAAATTACAAAATGATATTGAAACATTATTCCAGCGGCCAGAAGACAACAATATGAAGTTCAGCGAAGAAAAATTCCAACTTCTAAGATATGGTAATAACAAAGAGCTACAGAAAAAAAGGGTACAAAACTATGCAAGCCAAACAGATAATACCAAGTCCACAAGTATATGAAACCTGCAAATACGAGAAAAAATGCTTCTATCAGCATCTCCCGACGGACCTAAAGAACAAAGGACAAAGTTTAAATGACAATAGGAATAACAATAACAATAGGAATAACAATAGGAACATAAAAAGCGAACAAAAATTTGTTTTCAACATCGCAGACACGATACAGCTGCTAAGTGTCATCCAACGTATGCAGTTGACACAGCTGAAGACCCCCGACCCAAACAGCTTTCGGGCAAGGAGCTACCAGAACAGGTAGGCGGAAACAGATCTCTCTCGGAGGATAATAGGGCAACGAAACAAGCGAAACCGAAGGAAAACGAACTTAAAAATGCACAAGGGGCAACGAAAAACAAAGAACATAAATATTGTCCTGGCTAATTAATATTCAAGGAATAAGACCAAACGAATCACTCAACAAAGTTTCGTACCTGAAAGGATTTATGGATGAAACAAGGGCGGACATCGCATACCTCACAGAAACTCATCTTAAGGATCGCCAAGGAAATTGTGAAAACTGCGAACATGGTATTAATAAGAAAGAGATAAATATAGAGGGCTTCAACTTACTAAGAGCGGATAGAACAACGAGACGTAAAGGTGCCTGTGCTATATATGTACATGAAGGTCATATGACAGAGACGATAATAAGTAAATTAAACAGCTTTGTGGAACTCCTAGCAGTGAAAATAGAAAAACTAAACGTGATACTAATAGTCATCTATAGACCTCCAAACCCCAACCGAAAAATTCTCGGAGGCCATTAATGACATCAGAAAGCTAATAAAGACCATAACCCCTCCATCCCCAATAAATGATCTGCGGAGACTTTAACTTCCCATTTATAAAATACAAAAAGGTGGATAGGAATATATATATATATATATATATATATATATATATATATATATATATATATACCAGGACAAGGGGGGGGGCACAAGAGAAGACCAGGAGCAAGCAAAAATATTGATGGCTCTCACAAATGAGTTTATGCTGACACAGGAGATAACAGAAAATACCAGAAAAAATAACTGCCTAGATCTGGTATTCACGAATAACACGAACTTGATTGCTGATATAAAAATAACCCCAACCATTATCTCAGACCACAACTTAATCGAGATATCAACAAATATGACGACAACATTAAAAGACAATACACAGAGGGAAATACAAGACCTGATTAAGGACCATACAGAGAGGGAAGAGGAAAAGGCGGTAGAAGCAATAAAGGAAAATCCAAAATACTTCTATAACTATGCGAAAAGGAAAAAAAAAATGCGCGCCGCTATTGGGCCCTTAAGGAAGAGAAATAATGAACTAACTGATGATCCAAAAGAAATATCTGAAGCATTGAGAGCCCAGTATGAGTCAGCTTTTAGTACCCCAAAAAGTGACAAAGCGATACCTGACATAGATGCATTGTTGAAGAGAAATTGCAAGGAGAGTGTATAACAGACTTTGATTTTACCTCAGAAGATGTCGCGAGAGCTATAGGACAAATGAAACCACATTCAGCTGCAGGTCCGGACAATTGGAACGCATTATTTATTAAAAACTGTAAAAATGAAACAGCTACACCTTTATACTGGATACTGAGAAGATCCCTAGACACTGGGGAAATACCGAGCATCTTGAAAAGAGCAAACATTGTCCCTATATATAAAGGAGGGGACATATCTCAAGCAGAGAACTATAGATCAGTGTCATTGACGTCCCACTTCACCAAAGTATTTGAAAGAATAATTAAAGAGAAAATTTATGATTTCTTGGAGACACTGGAAAGATTCATCGAAAATCAGCACGGATTCCGATCAGGTGGATCAGGCCTATCACAACTAATAGAACATTACAACAATATCCTAGATACAGTGGAATGCACTGACAACTACGATGTCATATACATAGATTTTGCTAAAGCTTTCGACAAATGTGATCACGGTATAAATAGCACATAAAATGAAATATATGGGAATAACAGGCAAAGTGGGAAAATGGATCTACAACTTCCTCAAAGAACGTCTACAGGTCGTCAAAATTCAAGGTATATCATCATCAGAATCGGAAGTACGCAGTTCAGTACCACAAGGGACAGTACTGGCCCCACTCCTGTTCATTATCATGCTAACAGACATAGACAGCGGGGTAAACAGCAACAGTATAGTAACATCCTATGCAGACGATACAAAGATCAGCAGAAAAATCATCGATGTAAATGAAGTGGAGGCCTTGCAGAGGGACACGAACAAAATATACAAATGGTCAGAAGACTGAAGACAACAACATGACATTTAACACCGAGAAATTTCAGCTCTTGGGATATGGTAGAAAAGAGGAACTTAGACTGCATATTATGCTCCAGATAGACAGGAAATTCAGAGAAGCACGAAAGCGATCGATCTGGGGGTAATAATGACCGATGATGCGAAATTCGAAACACATAATCAGATAGCGATAAATAAAGTAAAAAGAGTCGCTGGACAGGTTCTAAGAACGTTCAAAAGAAGGGACAGGTCAGTAATGATTCCCCTGCTAAAAACAGTGATTATACCAAAACTTAAATACTACTCAGTTTTGACGTCCCCATATAAAAAGGAAGAAATTAATAAACTAGAAGAAACGCAGCGACATTTCACAGCCAAGATTGATGGCTGCAAAGAACTCAACTAATGGGAAAGACTACGTAAACTAAATCTGTACTCCCTGGAAAGAAGAGAGAGGTACACTATAATCTACATAGGGAAAATGATCGGAAAACTGGTACTAAACCTCAAACTACTGTAAACCCAATTACCGTTCAAACAACACTGGAAAATAGGAAAGGCAGAATGTGCAGTGTTCCCAAATTAAAGGCCCGGCAAAGGACCTCCTCAACACTGAAGGAAAATAGCTTGGTTGTCAGGGGGCCAAGACTTTTTAATCAGCTTCCAAAGGACCTCAGAAAAGTTACAGGGGTCAAAGTTGAAGTCTTCAAGAGAAGACTAGATGCCTTGCTCAGGACGGTACCAGATGAGCCGGATGTACCTGGCTATGTACGGTGGAGAGCGCAAGAAAGCAACTCGCTCCTCCACCAAGCCAGACCTAGAGGCGGGGCCACCAGCTTGACCTTCGTGTGAAAAGAGACCAACGCACGGAACAGCAACGAGGTTAACGAGGTTATATATTATGAAGGGTCCAAAGTTTTAGAGATGCTTGGACACTCTGTGTTTGAAAGATTGGAGGTCATAGACAGGGGTAAAGATGGAATGAGAAAGGTTCTTCCAGAGCTTATCAAATGAGTAGATGAAAAACAGAATGTCGATTAACCTTGCCTTAGAGTTGGACATATATATATATATATATATATATATTATATATAATATAATCTTATAACTACTTTCATAAGTCATCATCCAAAAAGAACGATTTCATAAGCCAATGAAACTCTCGTAACGTACTTGAGGAAGAGAATTTGTTATTACGAATCTCGTTTTGTGCATTGAAGTGAGAACGTTTTAGATCGTAAACAAGGTGAAAATTATATGCAAAGAATACATGTTTCATCTTCCTTTGCTTTTGACACTAAAATTGAAACAAAAAATTCAGACTTAGGATTTTTGTTGTTTTCCACGTTTTGATTATCAAGATAAACACAACACTGGAATTTTTAAGGAGCATTTTTCATCTCATTACTTTAATCTCTCTCTCTCTCTCTCTCTCTCTCTCTCTCTCTCTCGTCCCCAATCTTCTTTTGTGATCCTTTTCATCTTCCTTATTAATGTCAACCTCTATTGCCAAAGTGACATTATCTTATTGTTATTACAGAACTCTCCATTTTTCTTATATCCTCATACACAGAAGCATAAGAAAAATTTTATTGACTTCCAATTTCAGTGGCAGTGAACGTTAAGTTAAGTTATTTTTGAAATCAGTGACCAAAACTACATTAGTATACCGATTTTCATTAAAATTCGCTGCTAGCCCCCAAACGGAAAAGATCATATATATATATAGATATAAGCTTGACCTTCGCCAGAATGAACAATTCGGGCGGAACCAAAACCAAGGTTAACCAAGGTATATGTGATAAGTAATGTATAGTTTATATGACGAAGGTAGTCCAGAGATCTAAACCACGAACGGTGAAAGGAAGATTTAAATTTGGGAACGGCAGAATTACAACACAGCTTGTGCTTTGCTTCTTTAGGGCACACACACACACAGACATACACACACACACACACACACACACACATATATATATATATATATATATATATATATATATATATATATATATATACACATACATATATATATACTGTGTGTGTGTGTATATATATACACATATATATATATATATATATATATATAGACACACGTGTGTGTGTGTGTTTGTGTATATATATATTATATATGTTTGGAGATTTTAATTTCCCATTCATAACATGGAAGAAAAATGACGAAGTTATATATGTAGAGAAGTTTCATGGCAACATTACGAAAGATGATAGAACCCAAGCAACAATGCTATTAGATAATATGGAACATTACGGCCTTACCTAGGAAATCTGTAAAGCCACGAGAAAAGAAACGTTTTGGATTTAATCTTGACAAATAACAACGAGATGATAATAATAAATAAAAAAGTAACGCACACAAAGTTCTCCGACCATAACCTCATCGATATACAATTGAAGTTAGCACCCAAAGGTCCGAAAACGATCCTAAAGACGCAGATGGAATATTTGAAGGTTTAAACATAAATTCAAAGAAAGTAAATTGAGAAAACGTAAATAAGGATTTAAAGGAGGTAAATTGGGAATTGCTACTTCACGAGAAGACTCCACAAGAAATACTATGTATAATAGAGACTGAAACCAAACTATAATACTGAAACATATTCCAGAGAGACAGGAAAGAAAATGTAGCAAGCTCGAGAGGAAAATCAGGACACTATTCAGTCAACGAAGACAAACCGTAAAACATCTCCGCAGATGCAGAACTGATGCAAAGAGACTCAAACTAGAGAGGAAACTTGGCGAAATAGAAATGAACTTAAAGCAAACATTCATAAATAAGACAAACGAGGAGAAAAACAAAGTAGCAAAAAACATAAAAAATAACCCAAAATACTTCTACACGTTTGCGAAAAGGAAAATGCAGTGTCAGGAGAGTATTGGTCCGTTGATAGACGGGGAGGCCGAATACACAAATGACCCGAAAGAAATAAGCGAACTGCTTAGGGAACAATTTAACTCTGTGTTTAGCACCCCTAAGTCCGAGATGGAAGTAGAAAACCCAGACGAATTTTTCGACATAGATACAAATCAACCAAGAACAAATTCCGGCACAAACCTATTAATGGACTTCTAGTTCACGGAAGAAGAGGTAATTACGGCCTTATCACAGATGCGAGACAATTCAGCGCCAGGGCCAGACACATGAGGGGGCCACGTTTTTGAAGAAATGCAAAGAGAGTATTGCCAAACCGCTATACTTACTATGGAGGAAATCACTCGACTCAGGAGAAATTCCACTCCCCTTAAAGAACGCGAACATTGCACTCCTATTTAAAGGTGTTAAAAGAGCAATGCCCAAGAATTATCGTGCAGTGGCTCTCACCTCACACCTTATAAAGTGTTTTGAACGTATAATTAGAGGCAAAACTACCTACTACCTACAAGAAAAAGACTTATACAACCAAAATCAACATGGCTTCAGGGCTGGAAGATCATGTCTATCACAACTATTAAACCACCAGGAGAAAATATTGGAAACATTGTGTCGAGGACAAAACATAGATGTAATACAGGGTGTACATAAAGTCAGGATCTATTTTTGTGAAGCACTTGGAAATTATATGGAATTCAATCATAAAATGATAAAGTGGTAACATTTATTAAATAATTAAGAGTAGGATTCGACGTGACGCCCATCAGTATCCCTGCACAGCTGAAATCGTTCTGCAGCATTTCTAAACACATTTTGGAGCATTTGCGGGGTTATGTTATCTGCAGCAGTTCGTATACGTGTACGTAAGTTTTCAAGACTCGTAATCTTCGTCTGATAGACGTGCGATTTGATAAAGCCCCATGCAAAGAAATCTAAAGGGGTTAAATCTGGTGATCTCGCTGGCCAAGGTCTGTTGCTTCCGCGTCCGATCCAGCGATTTGGAAAACGTCCATTTAGATAATCCTGAGTACCGTCGTCTATCAACATGATGGTGCTCCTTGTCACTATGCCAAAATTGTTCAGGATTATCTAAATGGACGTTTTCCAAATCGCTGGATTGGACGCGGAAGCCAGATTTAACCCCTTTAGATTTCTTTGCATGGGGCTTTATCAAATCGCACGTCTATCAGACGAAGATTACGAGAAAACTTACGTACACGTATACGAACTGCTGCAGATAACAACCCCGCAAATGCTCCAGAATGTGTTTAGAAATGCTGAGGAACGATTTGAGCTGTGCAGGGATACTGATGGGCGTCACGTCGAATCCTACTCTTAATTATTTAATAAATGTTACCACTTTATCATTTTATGATTGAATTCCATATAATTCCCAAGTGCTTCACAAAAATAGATCCTGACTTTATGTACACCCTGTATATACGGATTTGGTAAAGCCTTCGATAAATGTGACCATGGAATCATAGCGCACAAACTTAAGAATACAGGAATTACTGGAAAGCTAGGAAGGTGGATATTTAATTTCTTGACGCAAAGAACACAAAGAGTGGTAGTAAATGGAGTTAAATCGGAAGTCTCAGAAGTCGTGAGCTCTGTCCCACAAGGGACAGTATTAGCTCCCTTGCTGTTCATAATAATGATTACGGATATTGATGCAGATATTAAGGACAGTATTGTATCATGCTTCGCAGATGACACAAAGATATGTAAGGAAATATTGAACGAAGGTTCCATAAGAAAATTACAAAATGATATTGAAACATTATTCCAGCGGCCAGAAGACAACAATATGAAGTTCAGCGAAGAAAAATTCCAACTTCTAAGATATGGTAATAACAAAGAGCTACAGAAAAAAAGGGTACAAAACTATGCAAGCCAAACAGATAATACCAAGTCCACAAGTATATGAAACCTGCAAATACGAGAAAAAATGCTTCTATCAGCATCTCCCGACGGACCTAAAGAACAAAGGACAAAGTTTAAATGACAATAGGAATAACAATAACAATAGGAATAACAATAGGAACATAAAAAGCGAACAAAAATTTGTTTTCAACATCGCAGACACGATACAGCTGCTAAGTGTCATCCAACGTATGCAGTTGACACAGCTGAAGACCCCCGACCCAAACAGCTTTCGGGCAAGGAGCTACCAGAACAGGTAGGCGGAAACAGATCTCTCTCGGAGGATAATAGGGCAACGAAACAAGCGAAACCGAAGGAAAACGAACTTAAAAATGCACAAGGGGCAACGAAAAACAAAGAACATAAATATTGTCCTGGCTAATATTCAAGGAATAAGACCAAACGAATCACTCAACAAAGTTTCGTACCTGAAAGGATTTATGGATGAAACAAGGGCGGACATCGCATACCTCACAGAAACTCATCTTAAGGATCGCCAAGGAAATTGTGAAAACTGCGAACATGGTATTAATAAGAAAGAGATAAATATAGAGGGCTTCAACTTACTAAGAGCGGATAGAACAACGAGACGTAAAGGTGCCTGTGCTATATATGTACATGAAGGTCATATGACAGAGACGATAATAAGTAAATTAAACAGCTTTGTGGAACTCCTAGCAGTGAAAATAGAAAAACTAAACGTGATACTAATAGTCATCTATAGACCTCCAAACACCCCAACCGAAAAATTCTCGGAGGCCATTAATGACATCAGAAAGCTAATAAAGACCATAACCCCTCCATCCCCAATATAATGATCTGCGGAGACTTTAACTTCCCATTTATAAAATACAAAAAGGTGGATAGGAATATATATATATATATATATATATATATATATATATATATATATATATATATACCAGGACAAGGGGGGGGGCACAAGAGAAGACCAGGAGCAAGCAAAAATATTGATGGCTCTCACAAATGAGTTTATGCTGACACAGGAGATAACAGAAAATACCAGAAAAAATAACTGCCTAGATCTGGTATTCACGAATAACACGAACTTGATTGCTGATATAAAAATAACCCCAACCATTATCTCAGACCACAACTTAATCGAGATATCAACAAATATGACGACAACATTAAAAGACAATACACAGAGGGAAATACAAGACCTGATTAAGGACCATACAGAGAGGGAAGAGGAAAAGGCGGTAGAAGCAATAAAGGAAAATCCAAAATACTTCTATAACTATGCGAAAAGGAAAAAAAAAATGCGCGCCGCTATTGGGCCCTTAAGGAAGAGAAATAATGAACTAACTGATGATCCAAAAGAAATATCTGAAGCATTGAGAGCCCAGTATGAGTCAGCTTTTAGTACCCCAAAAAGTGACAAAGCGATACCTGACATAGATGCATTCTTTGAAGAGAAATTGCAAGGAGAGTGTATAACAGACTTTGATTTTACCTCAGAAGATGTCGCGAGAGCTATAGGACAAATGAAACCACATTCAGCTGCAGGTCCGGACAATTGGAACGCATTATTTATTAAAAACTGTAAAAATGAAACAGCTACACCTTTATACTGGATACTGAGAAGATCCCTAGACACTGGGGAAATACCGAGCATCTTGAAAAGAGCAAACATTGTCCCTATATATAAAGGAGGGGACATATCTCAAGCAGAGAACTATAGATCAGTGTCATTGACGTCCCACTTCACCAAAGTATTTGAAAGAATAATTAAAGAGAAAATTTATGATTTCTTGGAGACACTGGAAAGATTCATCGAAAATCAGCACGGATTCCGATCAGGTGGATCAGGCCTATCACAACTAATAGAACATTACAACAATATCCTAGATACAGTGGAATGCACTGACAACTACGATGTCATATACATAGATTTTGCTAAGCTTTCGACAAATGTGATCACGGTATAAATAGCACATAAAATGAAATATATGGGAATAACAGGCAAAGTGGGAAAATGGATCTACAACTTCCTCAAAGAACGTCTACAGGTCGTCAAAATTCAAGGTATATCATCATCAGAATCGGAAGTACGCAGTTCAGTACCACAAGGGACAGTACTGGCCCCACTCCTGTTCATTATCATGCTAACAGACATAGACAGCGGGGTAAACAGCAACAGTATAGTAACATCCTATGCAGACGATACAAAGATCAGCAGAAAAATCATCGATGTAAATGAAGTGGAGGCCTTGCAGAGGGACACGAACAAAATATACAAATGGTCAGAAGACTGAAGACAACAACATGACATTTAACACCGAGAAATTTCAGCTCTTGGGATATGGTAGAAAAGAGGAACTTAGACTGCATATTATGCTCCAGATAGACAGGAAATTCAGAGAAGCACGAAAGCGATCGATCTGGGGGTAATAATGACCGATGATGCGAAATTCGAAACACATAATCAGATAGCGATAAATAAAAAAAAAGAGTCGCTGGACAGGTTCTAAGAACGTTCAAAAGAAGGGACAGGTCAGTAATGATTCCCCTGCTAAAAACAGTGATTATACCAAAACTTAAATACTACTCAGTTTTGACGTCCCCATATAAAAAGGAAGAAATTAATAAACTAGAAGAAACGCAGCGACATTTCACAGCCAAGATTGATGGCTGCAAAGAACTCAACTAATGGGAAAGACTACGTAAACTAAATCTGTACTCCCTGGAAAGAAGAGAGAGGTACACTATAATCTACATAGGGAAAATGATCGGAAAACTGGTACTAAACCTCAAACTACTGTAAACCCAATTACCGTTCAAACAACACTGGAAAATAGGAAAGGCAGAATGTGCAGTGTTCCCAAATTAAAGGCCCGGCAAAGGACCTCCTCAACACTGAAGGAAAATAGCTTGGTTGTCAGGGGGCCAAGACTTTTTAATCAGCTTCCAAAGGACCTCAGAAAAGTTACAGGGGTCAAAGTTGAAGTCTTCAAGAGAAGACTAGATGCCTTGCTCAGGACGGTACCAGATGAGCCGGATGTACCTGGCTATGTACGGTGGAGAGCGCAAGAAAGCAACTCGCTCCTCCACCAAGCCAGACCTAGAGGCGGGGCCACCAGCTTGACCTTCGTGTGAAAAGAGACCAACGCACGGAACAGCAACGAGGTTAACGAGGTTATATATTATGAAGGGTCCAAAGTTTTAGAGATGCTTGGACACTCTGTGTTTGAAAGATTGGAGGTCATAGACAGGGGTAAAGATGGAATGAGAAAGGTTCTTCCAGAGCTTATCAAATGAGTAGATGAAAAACAGAATGTCGATTAACCTTGCCTTAGAGTTGGACATATATATATATATATATATATATATATATATATATATATATATATATATATATATATATATATATAAAATCTTATAACTACTTTCATAAGTCATCATCCAAAAAGAACGATTTCATAAGCCAATGAAACTCTCGTAACGTACTTGAGGAAGAGAATTTGTTATTACGAATCTCGTTTTGTGCATTGAAGTGAGAACGTTTTAGATCGTAAACAAGGTGAAAATTATATGCAAAGAATACATGTTTCATCTTCCTTTGCTTTTGACACTAAAATTGAAACAAAAAATTCAGACTTAGGATTTTTGTTGTTTTCCACGTTTTGATTATCAAGATAAACACAACACTGGAATTTTTAAGGAGCATTTTTCATCTCATTACTTTAATCTCTCTCTCTCTCTCTCTCTCTCTCTCTCTCTCTCTCTCTCTCTCTCGTCCCCAATCTTCTTTTGTGATCCTTTTCATCTTCCTTATTAATGTCAACCTCTATTGCCAAAGTGACATTATCTTATTGTTATTACAGAACTCTCCATTTTTCTTATATCCTCATACACAGAAGCATATGAAAAATTTTATTGACTTCCAATTTCAGTGGCAGTGAACGTTAAGTTCATTGGATGGAAGAATCTTGTATGGAAAAATAATTAAAGCAGTTACTGTATACGTATATATATCGGTAAATTGAATTTTCAATTGAATTTTAATTAGCATTCCGCCTTTAAAATCAATTTGTATACATACAGTATATATACAGTCAGGGACGTAGACGGAGGGAGGGGGGGCTGCTACGGGGCTTCCCCCCACCGGAAATAAAATCATGGGTTTGTTATTTCTATGCATTTTTTGAAATTATAAGTAAATTATAATTTAGTACGCCATGCCAAGTACCTTCAGCACATGTTTAATTATTGTAATGCATTTATGAATGTGTTTTATTAATTTACACACTTTTAATATATATATATATATATTATATATATATATATATATATAGAAACGACGTAAGTATAGAGGAGTGTTCTGCACACGAGGAAGAGAAATAACGAACAAATGAAAAATGAGGTGACCGCCCGGGAATCGAACCCAGGATCTTCCGATTGCCGGTCAGATATGCTACCACTACACCACGGGCCTCGATCAGTCAGAAGTCGTAATTCTCCTACATAGGGCAGAAACCAATGCCTTGAGAGGGCACCATCGCAAATCGTGAATATGTACATTTAACTGCAATGACCACGCAGTATATTAATGTATAGAAACGACGTAAGTATAGAGGAGTGTTCTGCACACGGGGAAGAGAAATAACGAACAAATGAAAAATGAGGTGACCGCCCGGGAATCGAACCCAGGATCTTCCGATTGCCGGTCAGATATGCTACCACTACACCACGGGCCTCGATCAGTCAGAAGTCGTAATTCACCTACATAGGGCAGAAACCAATGCCTTGAGAGGGCACCCTCGCAAATCGTGAATATGTACATTTAACTGCAATGACCACGCAGTATCTATACATTAATATACTGCGTGGTCATTGCAGTTAAATGTACATATTCACGATTTGCGAGGGTGCCCTCTCAAGGCATTGGTTTCTGCCCTATGTAGGAGAATTACGACTTCTGACTGATCGAGGCCCGTGGTGTAGTGGTAGCATATCTGACGGGCAATCGGAAGATCCTGGGTTCGATTCCTGGGCGGTCACCTCATTTTTCATTTGTTCGTTATTTCTCTTCCTCGTGTGCAGAACACTCCTCTATACTTACGTCGTTTCTATACATTAATATACTGCGTGGTCATTGCAGTTAAATGTGTATATATATATATTAGCCCCTCCCGAAAAGAAATTCTGGCTACGCCCCTGCATATATACAGTATATTATAAAATTATCCCCACCAACATTCGAACGCGGGATCCCTTGAGTACGATTCACGAGCACTACCACCACACTACTACCAGATAAAACCAAATGCAACCTTACATATATTTCAACAATCGGGGAGACGCATAACGTTTTCGGATGCAAAGGCGGTTTACACGGTATTACGGCAGCATTTCATTCAAATCTCTCGGGTGTAACTAAATGTTGACATTACGGGGGTTCACAAGTAAAATGCTTCTGGATCCGAAAGCGTCATGTGTCTCCTTGTTTGTCGAAATATATGACAGGGTGTGTTAGCTTTTTACCTGGTGGTAGTGCGGCGGTAGCGCTCGGCGCTCGCAACTCCTACTCAAGAGGTCTTAGGTTCGAATTCTAATGAATATATATATATATAATTATATATATAATATATATACACACGATGCTGTAAAAGGCTTGGCCAGTTTTTCATTAATTATCGTTGTAGTGAATTTAAAAGGGTTAAAAAAAGAATTGTAAACAAGTTTAGCGACTGTTGAACAGATAATTTAAATAACTTCGGGTTGATGACCTATTTTTAAAAATATCTACAAACAAATACATGATACTAAAAAGATTTTCTGAAGTGCATGCAAAAACGTTCGCTACCTAAGTGGCCTACATCTGCGTCAAGCAGGAAGCTGGAAATTCTGTTTACGTGATTACGTTCATCAAATTACGTATTCATGTTGGCAACTCGCCTTCAGATCTTAGTATACTCCTTAGTGTGATAGTGCCGTGTGTGTTACGATCTGTGATTACTGAACCCAGTCTCTGGACACCGAAGAGTTTAGAATTGAATACCACTGATTATTCAATTCGGGAAAACATGCAGGAAATGGTTTAACAGAATCAATAATGTGTAAGAATTGAAGTATAGGATAAGGACATACTGAGCGCAGCTAATCATCCAAGTTCAAATTTCCCAACAGCGCAAAAGGCAATAAGCTGTTGTTGAAGATGATGGTGAACATATTAGACCCTACCGCGACCATTAATAGCCTCTCTGCATGAATTTTAGAAAATATTTAATATTTTTTATTTTTTTGCGGATATTAAAAACAAAAAGTACACCAATTTGATGCTAATAAAATTATCTATTCATCTGTCGAAACTGCATTTAGATTAAACTTACTAAAACGCTATAAACTAGGAAAGATTGACATTATCAACATAAACATAAAACTGGAAATTTTAAGGAACATTTTTTCATTATATTACTTTAGTCTTTCTCTCTCTATATATATATATATATATATATATATATTAAAAAACTTCAGGAAATGCAGTGAAGATTAATTCATAAAGAGAAAAAGGGTTTAGAAATGAAATACACACACAAAATGCTTACACCTCTATCCAGAAAAACAGTGTGAGGAAAGCGTCGGTCTCTAGAGATACGAGTAAGACACTCTCCTTCCAGCTACTGATGACGGACAAAGTGTTAAAATAATGGGTATAAGAAAACTAGAAAAACAAAGTTGAAAGTAAATGCTGTAGAATGCATTTAAAATGTGTAATATTTATTTAGTGTTCAGAGTAATGGCAAAAAGAAACTATAAGGAATAGGGGTAAACGCTACGATACAGGATATATCATATATACTTAGAAATATACTTAGAAAACGTATTTAGAAATATACTGTACCGGGGGTGAACAAAACAGTTGCATCGACAAGTTCTTCTCTGATCTAAATAAACAGTGCCTCGCTTAATAAAAGAGATGGGAAGGCGGGAGAGAGAAGCGGAAAGAAAAACTTTCAATTGGCCAAATATAATACCTATAATATCGTACGTACTTCACTGAAAGGCTATATGAAAAGATCAACTTTTTCACAAAGTATTTTATAACCAAGAACTTAATAATAATAGAATGTAGACCTAATATGAACGATAAGGATCTCTTTCTATATACATACATATAATAAGTATTTACATAAGCGATGAATCCCATTCTCAGAAAAGTTCTTCATTTTGCCTTCGTATTGGCTATATAGATTCTTCCGACAAAGAATATTTTAGTGAGAAGGAAGAATTCGCCAAATATCTAATATACAGTACAGTGGAATGACTGCATTTATGCTCTGCATTGTGTTCACAGAAATTATTTATTGAAGCATTTAAACAATATTTTATAGCAATTTTTTACTAACCTTATACAGTAGGATACTTTAGCAATATTATACCAATATACGAACGATAGTCTGAAAGTTTCCGAACAACAACGGTAGATTTTATCCCAACTCTGTATACAGTATATATATATATATATATATATATATATATATATATATATTTTAACTGCAAACAACACACAGTATAATTAATATAATTAATGTAAAGAACGACAAGCGTCGTTCTTTAAATTTCTTATACTGTGTGTTGTTTGCAGTTAAAATGTACATATGTACGGCATGCGAAGGTGCCCCCTCAGGGCATTGGTTTCTGCTCGTATGTAGGAGTAGGAGAATTACGACTTCTGATTGATTGAGGTCCATGGTGTAGTGGATAGCATATCTGACCGGCAATCGGATGATCCCGGGTTCGATTCCAGGGTGGTACCGCATTTTTCATTTGTTCGTTCTCCCTCTTCATCTTGTGCGGAACGCTCTTCTACACAAGCGTCGTTCTTTACATATATATATATATATATATATATATATATAAAACCTTAGGTTAGCTTCCGCCCGAATTGTTCATTCTGACGAAGGTCACGCTTTTCACTCACCCTTAGACCCACAGTTTAACGTGGAATCCGAACCACGCCCCACCAGCAGCCCAGCGTTTTAACTACTAGGCCACCTAGTTATCTACCAACCGCTTTCTTTATTGTGTAGAAGGATGAACAGCTGGGTTTTGCTGCACGCCGGCTGCCGTCACCGGGTCTCGAACCCGGGGCCGATGGATTCGTAGTGAGCGACGCTAACCACTACACCACCGAGGCGCTATATATATATATATATATTAGCTTAAGTGTAAAATAGTTATAAAGACTGGTAATATTTAGGAAAAAGCTTTTACCTATTTAGGTTCTGAGAAAATTACAGGGTGAAAATAGCATTGCTCCAAAATAGCATATTTGAGAAAGAAAATCACATGATTAAATTCGCTTTGGGTATTTTTTGGTAACTGTTTTTATTTTTTCTTAACAAAAGTAAGTATATATTTTTATCTTTATATAATACATTTTAAACATTTTTGAAAAAGAGGTCTAATAAAAATATATATATATTTATATATGATATATATAAATATATATGGGATGAATTTAACAATTAAACACGTGAAATGGTTGAAGGGAGAAGGCGAGATGACACATCTCGCCTTCTCCATTCATTCCCTTACGAGATGTACTTCTGAATACACGAAAAGCCTTGGAATCATTTTTCTCTTTCTCTGTGGGTTTGCATTTTATATATATATATATATATATATGAAGAAGGAAGCAAAGTAAAAGCTGAATTCCCCTTTGCAAATCATTTATTTATTTCTAATTTCAGATTGGGTGTATTCACACCTTATATTCACTGTCGTTTTGGGTGTCAAATGTGTTGGAATACCCTGTAAACATATAAGAAAATGTATTTGGGTTAATATCGAAAAGCGAATGAGAAACTCATGACAGAATCTGACAGGATCATCAGTGAATTTTGTCTCCCATGTAAAGAACAATATCACATAACATAATCTTTGTCGGAACAAGGCAGTGTTATTGAGAGATCCCATTTGACCTTCGATACAACCAACAGCAAGGAAAAATTAAGAACTTTTTGAAGAAAATACCAAGGTACACTCAAATAAACAAATATCATGAAACAAAAAATTTATATAGTAGTAGTTGGCAACTATTCTTATCGCGAAAGTTGGGGGAGGAGTTAGGCTAAGCTAAGCTAGTTTCTGCAGAAATGTCAAATAGTGTGCTTAGGCTACTGTTAATCTTGAATAGTTTTCAACCCTCTAATTATGGTTTAAAGCAAAGGTGACAAGGCGATAATTGAAAGATGTTTTATGAGAAAGGATGGACTTGGACAAGAATTATGAAGGAATTTACTAGAACAAATTGGAATAAGAGAGCGGTGAATAGGTTAATAAGAAACTTGAAGAAACTGGGTCAACTGAAAGGAAATCTGGAAGTGGCAGACCTGAAATTGTTTTCACATATGAAAATAGTGACTACGTCCAAACCATTAGTTTGTCTCAAGAAGATCGACCGGGGTCACACTTGTCTCAGCGAAAAATTGCAAGAAATTTGAAGACTAGTCAGGGTTCTGTTCAAAGAATGCAGAGAGTTCTAGAACTTAAGGTACATAAAAGTATCCGTGTCTCAAGATGTGACAGCAATGTTAGACAAAAAAGGAAAACTCGCTATAGAAAGTTGCTAGACAAATTTTCAGCGCGTGATGTTAAAAAAAATTGTTTTCACAGATGAAAAAGATTTTACTATTGAAATTGCGCGAAACCACCAAAACGATGTTGTTTACGGTGTGCGTAAAAGAGATATTCCTCCGTCGAGGCTTTACCACCAGACATGTCGATTTTCAAAAGAAATCATGGTTTTAGCTGGTGTATTATGGAACGGAAAGACTAATATTCATTTCATTGGTGAAAATAACAAAAAAGTTAACTCAGAAACTTATGTTAATCTTTTTGAACAAAATCTTTTGCCAGATTGTCGGCGTCTGTATCCTGATAATGATTTCATATTCCAGCAAGATGGAGCTACCGTTCATATGAACAAGTACACCCAGTACCATCTCCAACAGAATGTGGCCAATTTCATTGGGAAAAATGACTGGTCACCTCAGTCACCGGACTGCAATCCAATGGACTATTGCATATGGAACTCTCTCGCAGAAAAAGTTTCTGAAGGTCAAATAGAAAATTTTACTGAGTTGCAATTAAAAGAAAGGATACTTAATTGTTGGGACATAATAACTTTAACTGAAGTCAGAAAATGTATCATGTCGTGGAAGAAAAGGTTAAGATTTTTTGTGAGCAAGACGGCGGGCATATTGACCATCTCTGTCAATAAATAAGATAAGAATAATAAATTTTTTTGTTTCATGCTATTTGTTTATTTGAGTGTACCTTATTGTTTCCTTCATTTTCGAAAAAATATTGCATATAAAATTCTGATAATTTTATGGTAGTTTGTCAATAGGCTGAATTTATATGGATTTTAAATTTGTGACTGTACAGTGTATATTTTGGAAGTTATTGCACTTTAAATCTTAGGACGTTTCTTTGAGCCACCCAATATATAGAGAGCCATAATTGATGAATTAGTTTTAAAAATAGTCCTATACCATTGGTCATAGAATCCTATGATTTTTATTACTGGTGACCAATCGGTCAGTGTTTTATTTTATTGCTGAAGTTTTATAATTTCAGTAGATTTTATTTTCTGGGCCAAGTTCTCTCCGCAATTGTACACCTGTATTAATGAGATGATTATCTCTTAATTTGCAACATTAGTTACGTAACAGGTCACAATCTCTTGTGACGTAAATCTAAAAAATGAAACGCGCTTTCTTCAAAAGAGAATTATATAATTTGTCGATTTGGGAGAAGAAAATTCTGAAGTATTTAAATCATCAAACAATTATTCGAATGGACGTCTTCATCATTTCTCATAATAGAATAATAAAGGTATGCAGAAAAAAAATACTTCGTTGAAACAACTCTATTAACTATTTAACCTGAAAAAACAAGGTTAATGTAATCCTTGCACGGTTGAACTAACACGCTGTCAAATGCTTAATCCTGTATTTTAGTTGGCTTAGCCAAGTATTTCGTTCTGTGTTTAGTTAATTTACTGAAATATTCGAACAATTACTAATATTTATGTACACTAAAATATAAATTCCCTCAAATATGACGTGCTAGTTTGTTTAATTTGTATATTACACCATATTGCACACGTAAATTTCTATGACACATCATTATTTTTAACGAAAGTTTGGTTTTTTTTTCACATAAACTTGCTCAGTGGGACAACCTTTGAATTCAGGAATCGTTTGAAGAAGTTTTCTGAAGAGTTTCATAACTGACAATTGTCTCCTGTTTGTGTCTCTTCACTTAACTTTTTACCTATACTATCAAAATGAAGGAAAGATTCTTTCATTAGAGCAATCTTTCGAGTACGTCAGTTTATTCTATTTGCTCAAACAAACAAAAAAAAGTAATTGTTTAAACGTTCAGAGAGGAAACAAAAGAACTCAAGAAAGTGGTAAAGAGAACCATTCTCTACGCTGAAATTCACTTCAGGATATATATATATTAGGCCGGGTCGAAAAAGGGTCAAGGTCAAGATTTTGTTTAGGTACATATTGTGAGGTTCATCATTTTGTAATAGTAGTATCCACACCAAAAATCAAGGCTGTGGGACCTTCGCTACCCCCCCACCCCTACTGATACTCACTTTTTTCCATATGAATTTGTGTGGGAAATAGGTCAAAAATTGAAAATCGTAAAAATCGACCCTAAATATTAATTTTGTTTTGCTTTTGGATGGCCAAAATCGGGTTCCCCGGCACGAATTACATCAGAATTGACCATTCACCAACCTTTTTTGATCGGGGGGTAGGGGATAGGGTCTTAAATCCTGTGCTGACTCATAGCACCGGATATAAGACCTAATATTACATTATTTTTGTTTTTTTTCTATCCAGATTCCTATTTAGGTACCCAGAATGTTAAAAGTTTGTATTAAAATACGTTATTTAATTTTAAAATATCAGTAATAAATAAAATATAGTTAAAATCTTATTAAATTAAATTATGGCTACTAGAAAAAGAAGCCACAATATAGCTTTCGGATATCCAGCATTGGATCCAGAATTGGTTATATTAATCGGCATAAATTTATTTTAAATACTTTAGAGTCTAGAAAAGAACTGCCTACTTTTGAGTGGAAAGGTCAATGGAAGGAATAAAAAAAAACATTAGTTTTAGGTAAAAAATTTTTATTGAATTTCTGTCTCTTAATTTCTAAATTTCTACCAATAATAGCTAAAAATTTGTTAAATTTTTTTTTCATGCATTTTTGTATTTTTAAATTTTTTTTTCATTAAAAAATAAATATAACTGTTTTATAAGCGAGCTTTTGTAGTAATAAAATTTTCTTGAAGTAAATCGCAAATTATCTTGAATTTTACGAATTTTCTGAAAAAACTGAAACCGGTAGAGGAGGGTAGGGGTTCTCAGAATTCAAAAATATTTTACCAGGGTGTTACTATGATTAATTGAACCACCTCACACTATGTACGTAAGAAATAAAAAAATTTGACCCGGTCTAATATATATATATATATATAATATTTAGGAGAAATCCAATGACAAGGAGAAATGTAAATGCCATGAAAAGTCTTCTTTAATGCAACGTTTCGAGCAATACGCTCATCTTCAGGCTGTTTAATAACAATGTGAAATTAAAATCAATATTGAATGAAAAACAAAACAGAAAATTTCTATAACCTATTCATGAAGACAAATTTTAAAGACTGAGAAAAGAGGGTTAAATTCTAAGTTATACAGATTTACATATAAAAATTAAGAAGCTATTTTTAAATACATATAGTAAATGTGAAATTAATACACTGGAAAAATTAACAATAGTACACTGGAATAATGAAACTAACTACCTTACACTGCAGTTTCCGAGGCTAACTGAATTGAACAGAGGCAATACGGGAAAACAAGAGACCCGCATGATTATATATATATATATATATAAATATAGGGTGTCCCAGAAGTCTTGGAGGGGTTTTATTTGGCTATAACTTTTTTCTTTTGTGATTAATTTATTTATTTTTATTTTTCAATTAAAGTACCCTTGCTGCGATTAGTGAAAATGGAATCCTGGACAGTGCAACAAAAAGTGGCTATTGTGGAACTTTATTTGACAAACAACTCTTCCATCGTTGCCGCTCAAAGAGCTTTTCGATTAAAATTCAACACACGTTCTGCTCCTTCTGATAGAGCTATTCGACGGTACGTCGCGAAATTTCGTATGGGAAAGGGTCAGGGAGACGAACCACGGATTGCACGTCCTCGGACAAGCCGAAGTCCAACTCGGGTTGAGATGGTTCGTGAAAGCGTTGAGGAAAATCCACATCAGTCCGACGACGCAGCCAGGAATTAAACATTTCAAAAAGTTATTTACATCGAATTTTAAGATAGGATATCAATCTTTACCCGTACAAAATTCAAATTGCTCAAGAAATTAAACCACAAGATCATCAGAGTCGGACAACGTACGCTAATGTGATTTTAGATTTACGCAATGAAAATGAAGATTTTCACCAGATATTAAATTTGTAATTAAAATCGAAATAAATATATTTTCAAGTGTTATTTGATCCCCAAACAAAGAAGTTATAACCAAATAAAACCCCTCCAAGACTTCTGGGATACCCTTTATATATATATATATATATATATATATATATATATATATATATATACTTTTTTGTTTACTCTAGAAGATTTATTCGCATTTTCCTTGTTTTTTTTTATTTTGTCTTCTTTTACCCCGAAACAGTCCAAATTTCAAATTCGAAGCTTTTAGCCTCACTGCGGAGAAGGAAGTGAAATTTGCATCTTGAAAGTATTTTTCTATTTTCCCAAGAAATCGTTGTAGAAATTTTTTTTGGGGTTTATAATAAAGTAAATGAATTATGCATATAGCAGTAGGCTCTCTCTCTCTCTCTCTCTCTATATATATATATATATATATATATATATAACCTTTGGTTAGCTTCCGCCCGAATTGTTCATTCTGACGAAGGTCAAACTTTTCACTCCACCTTAGACCTACAGTTTAATGTGGAATTCGAACCACGCCCCATCAGCAGCCCAGCGTCTTAACCGCTAGACCACCTAGGGTCAGGGCCGGCTGAAGGTACCGGCAACTCGGGCAGTTGCCCAGGGCGCCACGTGCTAAGGGGCGCCACGTCATGCGTTTGGGATCTTCCAAATACAAAGCGAAAAATCTAAAAATAAATAAATAAAATAAAATGAAATAAAAGTCAAATGTGAAAATTTCCTGATGTGGAGTAAAATTTTCAGGGATTATAACATTATATTAGCCAATAGCATTAGAGACTACCAGTAAAGCAGGTCAGTTTGGCCCGACATGGGATGACATGTCACATGGGTTGATGTGGCCGCGTAGGTGAGTGTTGAGCACAAATTACATACGCCTGGCAGCGCTGCCATCCTATGATATCTCATCAGTGTTGCCACTTTGTGGAATTTTTACATTTTTTTGTGGATTTACCTCAGACAAAAGTGGCAACACTGTCTCTTATATTTTCATACATGGTTCCATTTTGAGAATGTTTAGTTGTACTTTGAGTGAATATCGTTAATTGTAATAAACTCTTTATTCCTACATTTGTAGTTTTTCCTCATTGTGAACAAATTTTAAAATTATACTTGAGTAGTATAGCCGAAAAAGGGGAGAGTGCAAGAATGTTGCAAGTGATTACGTAATGTTGCAAATGGGGTGGGGATCGTTGCAAAGGGGGTTGTTGCAAGGGGTTTGTTGCAAAGGGGGGTTGCACAAAAAATCCCCAAAAAAATTCCCGCCAAAGAGTACTGGCCTTTGTTGCCAACCGGGGTTGCAAGGGGCATGCAACTTGGAGGCGGAGTTCTCCCCCAAGCTATTCCCCCCAAAGGGCCAGAAAGGAGAGAAAGGAGGAGAGAAAGGAGGAGAGGTGTTCACCTGGCAGGAGCCAAGTGCATATTAAGACTTCAGCCGAGTAGGCGTTGTTTTATAGGCTCCTAATCAGCCAGTTGGCTGAGCCAATGGGGGAGGGGTACACCTGAAGGAGAGAGAGAGAGAGAGAGAGTTGCCTTTGATTGCAAGGCATGCAACTTGGAGACGGAGTTCTCCCCAAGTTATTTTCGTTTACCTAACCTAAGAGGCCTCTAAGGGGTTTTCCCAAAAGGCCAGAAAGAGAAAGGACCAGAGGTCCTTGCTCGGCTGGGAGCCGAGCTTGTAATGACTCCATCATCAGCTTCTCGGGCTTTTATAAACCTCTATTCTTGCTGAGTTGCCAGATAGCGCCATGTATTCAGTTGCCAGATACCAATATTTAAAACCATATAGTAATCATCCATTTAAATAGTGTACCACAATATATGACGGTAGATGAATCCAATTAAATTCTGTTTATTAAATAAATAATTTTTACACACTTAATTTTTATTATAAATATTTAAGTCCCGAATAACGAAACGAAATGAAAATTTACGAAACAATTCAAAACATACGATCGTCATTCCCCCAAATCCCCCCACTGAAAATTTACGAAACAATTCAAAACACACGCTCCTCATTCCCCCAAATCCCCCCACCCATCTGTACTTGTATATATAATAAACTAATGAACCACTCGTGTGCACAAACCATATAAAATACCACAATATATGACGGTAGTTAATCGATGAATCCAATTAAATTCTGTTTATTAAATAAATAATTTTTACAAACTTAATTTTTATTATAAATATTTAAGTCACGAATAACGAAACGAAATGAAAATTTACGAAACAATTCAAAACACACGATTGTCATTCCCCAAACCCATCTGTATATATATATATATATATATATATATATATATATATATATATATATATAATAAACGAATAAACAACTCGTGCACACACACACACACACACATACACACATACGCACACGATGAAAGGCAGAAACTAGGTCAATTCGAATCATCTCCCTAGAGACCTTTTTGGACGAGTGTTAATCCTTCTTCAAACTATTCGAGCAAAAACCACCGCTCACTCCGTTTCTTATTATCATCATTATTATTATTTCTACAATGAAAATATTTTATATTTACGCGTAACTTAGACCCACAGTTTAATGTGGAAACCGAACGCTCTTTTAAAAATATAATTAGAGGAACTTTCACGAGTGAGTGGTTATTTATTCAATATAAGAAGTTAAGCATTAAGCATTGTTTTTCCTTTCACGAGGAAAGGATTTCTGCAAGTGTCTATAATTCGATTTTATATATATATATATATGGAGGGTCGTTGCTTACTCTTCCACATTTCAACATAACAGGATTATTGAACCGGATTTAAAATAACAGGTTCATTTGATCCGAGACAGTAGTATGACCGAAAAGCATGCGTGATTTTCTCTTTAATAATAATAATAACAACTAGCTCGAAGAGTGACAACGGTTCAGGTTTTCACTCCACCTTAGACCCACAGTTTAACGTGGAAACCGAATGCTCTTTTAAAAATATAATTAGGATATATTTACAATTTCTTTATTATAAAATGTGGAACAGCAGCCTTCAGTGAACAGCTGTTCTGTGGATCGAAATACATCTCGTCAGGGTCGTTGCTTACTCTTCCACATTTCAACATAACAGGAATATTGACCGGATTTAAAATAACAGGTCATTTGATCGAGTCAGTAGTACGACCGAAAAGCATGTTAATGCATCATTTGATCCGAGTCAGTAGTATGACCGAAAAGCATGTTAATGCATGATTTTCTCTTTAGTAATAATAACAACTAGCTCGAATTGTAACAACGGTTGAGGTTTTCACCTGACCTTAGACCTACAGTTTAACGTGGAAACCGAATGCTTTTTTAAAAATATAATTAGGATATATTTCTTTATATCCTCTCGACTACATTAGTGATCCGGGAATAGTGGGGAAAAATATTGACATGGTAAAGGGGTAATACGAGCATTAAATCTATTGGAGAAAATATAAAGATGCCATTACTCGTCCGGACCCGTTATAGCGGATTGGTACACATCATAGCTCCACCCAGCTACACCGGCAGCCAATCACGACGAACATCTGGCCTTAATCTTTTGGGGCGGAGCTTGGCGATTGTGCATATAAAAGGGGATATTTTTCAGTTTGGACTAACAGTAGCTATTTTCGCGTCAGTGAATAATCCTGCCAGTGCATTCCTCCACCATGGACCACGAACTGTACGTCTCCCTGGATTTGTATGAAGAAAGTGACACTGCAGCATTAACTGCAATTAATTTTTTAATGCAATTGACCGTGATGAATTATTTCCAACGCAAACCGTAGAAGATATTTGCAGTGACGCTCCTTACAATCCGACGCAAGGGACTACCATAGAAATGTAAGTGTCTATAATTCGATTTTATATATATGGAGGGTTGTAGTATCTCGTCAAATACTTCATTTAGATACTCACCAAAAATCGAAATTTTTTAAGTCAATCAATGTTATTTGGATTTATCTCTTATCGCCATTATGCCAAAATCGAAATTTTTTATGGCAATCAATGTTATTCCTCTTAAATGAATCAAAGATATCTTCACATAATGGGTATCTGTCTGTATACTCTATATATGTTTTAAAAGAATGAACATTATTCCTTTAAGGTCCGATGAGGATTTGACACGTGCTATACAATCTTTTGAAGAATCTCGTGTCATGAATACGGAGGATATACTGATCAGTCAGCAATGTCACACATCCTCCACCATGGACCTGTACGTCTCCCCGGATTTGTATGAAGAAAGTGACACTGCAGCATTAACTGCAATTAATCTTTTTAACGCGATTGACCATGATGAATTATTTCCAACGCAAACCGTTGAAGATATTTGCAGTGACGCTCCTTACAATCCGGCGCAAGGGAATACCATAGAAATGTAAGTGTCTATAATTCGATTTTATATATATATATGGAGGGTTGTAGTATCTCGTCAAATACTTCATTTAGATACTCACCAAAAATCGAAATTTTTTATGGCAATCAATGTTATTTGGATTTACCTCTTATCGCCATTATGCTAAAATCGAGATTTTTTATGGCAATCAATGTTATTCCTCTTAAATGAACCAAAGATATCTTCACATAATGGGGATCTGTCTGTATACTCTGTATATGTTTTAAAAGAATGAACATTATTCCTTTAAGGTCCAATGAGGATTTGACACGTGTTATACAATCTTTTGAAGAATCTCGTGTCATGAATACGGAGGATATACTGATCAGTCAGCAATGTCACACCGAAATAATGTAAGTGTTTTTCGATCTTTTTGGGGTAAGAATACACAATATATTTTCATAAATTTATTAAATGAAAGAAATCAGTACAATAACCACTACAGAATATACCGTTACAAATATACGAACAAAAACTTATACTATACAACGAGTACGTACAATTGGAAAACGGATTTTTATCTGTCTGCATACCATTTCATCGTTTCGGCGAGTGTGACACGGGTCAAATAAATTTAAAAACTTTATAAATTCTTTATCACATGACATATGCGTGAGAAATGAGACGCAGTACATTCCGCAAACATTACTAAAATATCCATGTATACGAAATGGGTTCCATACAACTTCGGGAATATGTAACTGAGCGAGAAATTTTACAATAATAGGGTCACTCCAGGGTTGAGTACCGAGTGAATCAAAATAGTACAGGCGCTGTCTATTTTTAAAATAGACAGCGATCCAGTGAATCCCTTCATTACCGATGACATCTGTGTTCACAATAAGACTACCGCATTCTCGCGTACTTGGCAAACTCAATGTTTCATTCTTCGCAAACACGCCGATAAATTTGGAACGTGTGACTCGTTCCATTACTTTCTGAAGTGTATTAGCATCCATTCTAAAAGTCAGTGATAACGCTCCTAATCTATCTACTTCTATTAGGGCTTGCGATTCGAGATATACTAGTACACTAATAGGAGCGTCTATAGGCTTGGCGAATTCCAGCCGCACTGAGATGTTTCCGCTCTGCTGTGGGGTTAAATGGGTATTTACGCTAGCAGATAAGTCAGGTGTAATGTCAAACGGATAAAGGTTAAATTGATCAATGAATTCTTCCTGCGTTACCCATTACCAAGCTCATCACAATCACCTGCAATATGGGTCAGATTACTATAGGCTCTGGCACAAGAGGTAACACAGCGTCTGATGAATAGTCCGTACCCATTGTTCCACCCAAAGCAGTGCTATTAACGTATAGAGTTATATTTTTAAGTCCGAAATTCTCGAATTTAAAGGCACTCTTTTTATATTTTCCATTCACCGAAGCATGGTCCTGCATACCGATTAATATCCTTTTAGGAAGATTTCCCAGGCAATGTTTTCTATCTGCTTCGATGCCAACCCTGCAGGAACCGTATATAGTTTGATTTGTACTCTGTTAATAGGATATTTCACTGTAGCGTTTAGTAAATTTTTCTCAATTTCTAGTTGTTTTGGTGAACTTAATTTCACTCGCCGTACGCGGAGGTATGTGTCCATAATGTGAACCACAACGGGCTTTGCACCCTCCTCTTGATCAGCATCCAGATTTAAGCAGATCTCAGGACTCGTGCGGGTGAGCTTTATTTTCATATCCACCCCGTTGACAAGCAACTTCTCCTGGAAAGTGAAATCTGTGTGCAACCGTCCAAAACAGTCGTATATTTTCTTTTTAGAATTTTTAAATTTGTCCTTTATACTACTTTCATCTTTAGTTTGATAATATCCCTCGGCACTTAAAAAGGTAGCCTTCGCTTCTTTGGAAAAGTTGAGGACATTTTCCAGATAGGCCCGTAGATGATAGTACCCCGTGCCTGCCGATATGTTGGTCTGATTTAAATATACGTCACACTGGTTGAATATGGAGTGCAGAAAGTTTGTTTCAGTGTATACAGCATATTTGTCATCGCAGACCGTTCCATCAGAATGGGCTAACGTAGCTTAGCGTACATGTGCACACAGCTTGGATCAAAAAAGTAAGGGCCTGAGCTGGGTATCACGAATTCTATAGGTGCACTCGGGGAACTAATTGTGTTTAAAGGGTTAATTGTAATAAAGTCACTGTGCTCAATAGAAACTTGGGTTGGAGGCAGCTCAAAAAGGGACAGCTCCGATTTACAGCATTGTGAACTACATGGGTGGATGAAGCGTGCCATGGCGAAATAGTGACTCCTCTCTCGACAAGTGGTAAACAAACTATGATTCATGAGATCAATGTCCTTAGCTTATATCAGTCAAAAAAGCGGTCAACCATAGGTTTCATTCGCTTACAGCACTTCTTTTTTGATAGCCTTTTACGTTTAATACCACGTGACCCCTTCTTTCGGGGAGCCCTCTTCTTCTTCTTCCCGCCACCACGCATTTTTCTCTTTGCATCTTTGATGATTTCGTCCCGTGTACGCTTTAAATGTTTTTTTAGAGCTTCTTTAGGTTTAGCCCCGGCCAATATGTCTTCTGCAGTGTTAATACCTGATTGTAGCGCTTTCCTTCCGAGGTATCTGGCCCCCCTCTTCAGCAAAGGAACAGCCGTACGTAGTATGGATGAAAAAATGGACCCAAGTCCACTACCGCGCTGGTATCTCACTCCTGGATAGACGGTGAAAGGCTTTCTATCCATTATAACTCAGTGCGTCGTGAGTGTAGCTTCACTGTTAAGCTCCCGTTACCGACTGGGAAGTTTTCACCCTCAATCGTTCTTATATATATTGAGATATTGGTTATTAAATTAGTTGCGACATTCACATATTGGGGCCTGTCATATGTAATACTCAAACTCCTTCCTCTATGGTTGGGGATGTGAGCAATGCGCAGCAGGCGTGCCTGGGTATCCCCAACAAACTGGTGCTCCACTATATTACTGTAAATATAGCACATGTCTGGGGACCTTTCAGCCAATTTCTCCATCTTCAATTGATACATTAATCTGGACAAGTCATGCTGTGTCTCGTGAAATGTGTCTCTTTGGAAGACTGCGCTATATCGGCCATTGGTTAGAATTTGGAACTTTCTATGGTCTTTAATACGTCTGTTAGTCTTTGATTTTAGGATTAGTGTATGTGCAGGGTTGTTTACGATTTCGTATACTAAATCATTCGTAAGGTTTGAGTTTCTTAAACATACGTTTAAGCCTCTCACAACATCCTCGGCCGAACCATATTGACCAGGTCGTAGTCTTACTTCTGTACTGTAATACCGTGCAACCTTAGTCCGAGCGATACGCATAGTTTCATCCATAGCTACCCCAGCTTTTTCACACTCGTCAATATCTCTAAGAATCGTGAAAACGGGCTCTTTATGTTCAATATTTAAAAAGATGGTGTCCAGCTGAATTTCGCATATCCCCACCTCATACGAATCACGACCCAATTCAATGTGCTTGTGGAGCTCTGTTACAAAGTTGGCTAGTGTGTTCTTAGGGTGTACAGACAGGGACGAGGAGGACGGGAGTGTGACGTAGAAATGGTTAGGAGCCATGTTGCATACTATTTAAGCTTCATTATTGCATCAGCTTTTATGTAGGTGTTGAAGCTTTCTGGGTACCCTAGCCATTTCACCAGGTACATTTTTCTCTTGCCTGAACCTTTGCTTCCTAAAATTTTCTCAATTTTAAACATATTTTTTTCGAAATTAAACGCAACTTTCTGCAATTCCTCGCGGTAAAAACCTCCTGAGATTTCTTCCCCATTCAAATCTTCAATGCAATACATCATTATCTCACCTTTAGGTCTCATAGCCCTAACTTTAAAAAACTCGCGTGTCCATCCTTGCTCAAAACCCTTTGGGAATTTATTCCCCGAACGCGACAGCCTTACATAATCAATGATTTTGGAGCGCGCAGAGTGTGGTGGTGGTGGTGATCCATCTCTTCTCGGGATATCTGTGATGAGTGTATGGGTATCGAATGTGACGAGTGCCCCAAATGCGGTAAACGGACAAACGTTTTTAAAACGAATGTCCGCGATAGTCCTGTGAAACTATTTGTGTCCTATATTGTCAAGTTAGCCGACATAAAGGGGCAAAGTTTGACACGCAGTTCCTTTATAAGGAGTTGCTTGAACACGAATCCTCTGAGATATTTACAGGTGATCCATTGAAAAGAGGCAACAAATTAATACAGATGCAGATAAGAGGCAATGTACAATTTAAAGATACTTTATTATTCACACCTTGTAAATTAGCAAAGCTACCCAAGGTGATGGGAGTAGCAGCTGAAGTTTCCAAAGGATACTTCCCTTACACTTTCCTCACCAGCGAGACTTTAAACTACGTAGGCCCACCACCGCCCAAACATTATTTTGACTGTATGGATGAATGTGAAGACTTTGATCGATATTACAACAGTTTTAATGAAAGTAACCCTTATAATAGCTGATGAATGTGAGCGTTATTGCGTTAATGATGTGCGCGTGCTTAGAGTATGTTTCCAGGCCTTTAGAAGGATGTACATAGCCCGTTTCAAATGCGATCCACTGCAAGTCGCAACCACCATCGCATCATTATGTTTTACGGTGTTCAAGAATAACTTCATGCCTAAAGACACCTTAGCCATTATTCACCGAAACAACCCCCGCAGTTACGGACACAAGGCTATTTACTGGCTCATACACCTACAGCAACAGACAGGTGTATACATAAAGCACGCCCGCAACACGGGTGAAGTACCCATTAAGATTAATGGACGTGTTTTTTGGGTTGATGGGTTAAGTGAAAACCGTGTCACTGGTGTGAAGACTGTGTACTCCTTTAACGGTTGCTGGTGGCATGGATGCCCCCGTCCTGAGTGCGGAATCGCCGGAGATATCCACGGTAAATCTCCTGCCGACTGTCTTGCATGGACCCGCACCCGCGATCAACTTATAGGATCACAGTTCACTCACAAAGTCTTGTGGGAGCATGAATATGATGCACGGATGGAGACAGACGAGGTGTACCGTGAGGAAATAAACACGATCAAGCGTTCAATGGTGCTGGATCCTCTCAAATGTGGTGATAGCTTGTTTGGAGGACGTACAAATCCATTCAGACTATACTTTCCACCTACGGAGGGCGTGAAGCTCCATTACTACGATTTCTGTTCTTTATACCCATACGTGATGCAGAACAATCCGTACCCCGTGGGCGCTCCTGAGAAACTGGTGGGAACTAACCTGCCCTCCATCAATGAATTTTCAAGAAATTTGAATGATCATTACTTTGGGCTCTCTTTCGTAGACGTACTCCCCCCACGCAATTTATGGATGCCAATCTTACATGTCGTTATCGACGACAAGCTCATGTTTCCCCTGTGCGTGAAGTGCGCGGAAGAGGATAACGGCGATTGTAACCATATACCCCACCAGCGTAAGATCAGAGGCGTATATACAAGTCCTGAGCTGGCCCTAGCCGTACGCCATGGTTATAGAATACTGAAGATACATGAGGTGTGGAGGTTTCAGAAGCTACCCAACCTTTTCACACCATATATAAACGCCTTTTTGAAGGATAAGGTTGAGGCATCAGGGTATCCGCGAGGAGTTGATACCGAAGATGAAAAGTCTGCCTATATTCAACGTTACCGCGACCGTGAAGGTATACAACTTGATCGTGTCCAAATTGTAAAGAATCCTGGCAAGCGCTTTAGTGCAAAGTTGTGTCTAAACAGTCTATGTGGAAAATTTGCGCAGAATACCGGCAAAGGGACATTCATTTGGCAGAAAGTTATAGCGATGTTGGGATTATGCCAATGCTCCCGATAAAGAGGTCATGGAGATCGTGAATGTAGGTAATACTTACATAATAAAGTACAACACTGAATTGGCCACAGATACCTCAAGGGTTACAAACATACCTGTGGCCAGCTTCACAACGCCTACCCCGTATAAAACTTTGGGGTCTATTGCATTCTCTTGGGCGGAGATATTGTATGCCGATACAGATAGCGTGATATTCACAGAGAGTGGTGAATACATGCCCGCTATTGGGAATTCCTCGGCGAGCTCACTGACGAGATCAAGGATGAGTATGGGGCAACGCATACGCCGACTCTTTTGTCTCAACAGGACCTAAAACTTATGGGGTACGGGTCAGGGTGGGGGAGGAAATGAAATATATCGTGAAGGCAAAGGGTATTACGCTCAACCATGCGAATCGGCGGGTTGTTAACTTTGATCGTTGAAGGATCTAGTGTGTTTGGACGATGATGAGGGCGAACGACCTCCCCAACTAATTGTAGGCACCCACATTTTCGGCGCAGAAGCTGGGGGCGTGAAGGAACTTAGGGGTATGAAGGTGTGCCGTAACACATATAGGAAATATTACCAGTCACCTGGTACCTATGATACCGTACCCTTTGGATACCATAACTTTTGATGCTTCTATTGTTAACTGACACGTATTTGTCTTTTATATAATCGTATCTATTGATTTATTACACGTATTTGTAAATATATATATATATATATATATAATATATATAACTTGAATATCTCGTTTATTAAATCGTATTTGTAAATATATATATATAACTTGAATATCTCGTTTATTAATCGTATTTGTAAATATATAACTTGATATCTCGTTTATTAAATAAATCATGTTTTCAATTAGCGTTTTACTTTCTCCTTTGTGTGTGTGTGTGTGTGTGTGTGTGTGTGTGTGTGCAGGTGAAAGTTCTAAGCTCGCCCACTGTAAGACCGTGAGTCCATGCTACTATCTGGGAGTCCCTGCGTGGTCAGTCGACTGCAGTAAGCCCGAGAGATCAGACGTGTATTCAGAAGAAAAGATCAGACGTGTATTCAAATGGCTACCTTTAATATTGCTTGTACAACGTTTATGAAATGGTATTCAGCAAAGTGCCAGGATGTGGTGGATACCGAAAAACTTCCTATTCTCTCCCTCCTATGCCTCTTTTAAAAACACATTGGATTGTGCGAAGTTCCAAGATGTACAAATCTACTAACGGATGTTCTGGTGAGACCGTTGAAGGCTTTCGTTGCACAGACGATGTGCTGAAGTATACTGCAGAGCTAAACTTTATAAAGTCTCACATACACCGTGAAGTAAAAGAAACAACGCGTGCAGAAGAGAAGCAGCAGGTATGGATAATGAGTCTTGCGGATGGGTGGTGTGACAAGCGGTATTACGTCATGCTACACCATGTCGATTAGTCATACCCTACGACTGAAAATGTGAATCTCGTGATCATGGACAATCTTAAGTATTTTTATCAGTATATTAACGTATATCATGATGAGGTTTCGTAGTGAGGTTGTGGCTAGTGCCCTGCGTGAGTTTTTTAACAGACTTTAGAGACGAGTATCGTTTGATGGGCAGAAAGGAAAAATATGAGCATATGTTCTTCTCAAATAGTGCGCCGGAGTGTGAAGATGTTTAGTAAAACATAAAATGTGCCTATTTTCTTATCCTGAGGTAAAATGTCTGGTGCGTAGGCTGGTAGTGTGAAATTAATTCTTGTACCGGAAAAACAATATGTACAACAATTCGGTACGACTCGCGGATCATACGAGTTCGAACAACCCCATTCACGTATCATCGAGTCAGCCGCCCTCGAACCGTTCCTGCCTACCTGCGTGCCTCACACGGCTCATAGTTATCTCAGAGCTTGAGCCGAGTGGACGTGCGCTCCCTCGAATACGATGGAACTTCCTTTGAGCAGCATTCTCAACGCCTCGTACGATGTGTCCGTGACGAAATCGTTGCGCGTGTTCAGGCGTAAATCCGGTACCGTTAGCTATGTACTGGAAACGGAATGTAGACAAACAAACAAACGGGTTTATTTAAGTGTCGAGGAGATGAATAGAATCTTCGTGATAGTTGAGAAGTGGAGTGAAGATCGTTATAAAATACCTGCTAACGTAGGTACAAGAAGAGAGCAGATTAGTGACGCACCCTCATACGCCGTTGTATGTACGTTTGTATAAATAACGATCGGCCGTGCATTGATATACGGCTGATGTGGAAGAATGCTTCTGATAATAACGCTCTTGTTCCTACGCGAAACCGTTTCATCCTCGACAGAATGTTTGAAATCGTCGGATTCCGCAAGCTGAAACCTATATTACGCGCGTGTTACGGATATGCTTTATTTTGATACAGTACTTGAATACGCATACACCGCTCTGCTCGATGGGTTTACCGAGTGTAGGGCTGGTGAGAATGGTCTAGTGCTGGACGTTTATTTAAAAGTTTAGACTCTTTGAAATACCATGAACTTTGGTACAAGCAATTGATCGGTACAAGGCTGAGCTCACCTACACCGTTCACCCTGAAGAACTATTTCTTTATATAACGCGCAGTTGTCGTAACGATTTAGAAGATTATTTCAATTGCCGCTATGTTGAGTGAGTTCACGATTGAAAAGCTCGAGTCCGTAGAAATAAACCCTCGATTGGAAAAGCGTGTTTATAAACTTGTGTTTAATAATGTAGCTAACGATGAACTCTTTGTGCGTGCTTTTGATTGTATTCTAGACGTATTTAAAGATGATTTACCAACCGGTTGTAAAGTGGGAACAAAAATAGTACTGAACGATATGAAAGCCCTTCATATCGAATACAGGTTTCCCTATACTTTAAGCGGTGAAATATTATTAAACCGCGTATACTGCGTAATGCAGAGCAATAATGATATAATTGTAAACTCGATTAAGTGCGAGTTTAGTATTTTGAAAAAAAGTGAAATGTAATTATATATTTTGCGTGATATTTCTCCTGTACTGTTATGATTATATGCATATTTCTATTATTATTGAAATGTATATTTATTTGTATATATCTCCATCTCCATAATTGTGTGTGTGTGTATATTTTTTTGATTATGTGCATATTCCTCAATTATTATTGAAATGTATATTTATTTTCTATATATTTATAATAAACAGAATGATGCAATGTTGTTTTACTTAATTCTAATTATAACATGTTACGCCTTCTAAACCTACTAGCGGAGTTCTAAATGTATACGATGGTATCGCTAAAAAGTGGTATCTGGCAACTGAATACATGGCACGAAATCTTTTAATTGTTTAGTGAGACAACTCACCATAATAATGCTAAAAAGTGGTATCTGGCAACTCAAGCCATTTACGTCTTCTAAGCCAACTGGCTGATTAGGAGTCATAATAATGTATACAATGTATCTGGCAATTGCTAAAAAGTGGTATCTGGAATAATAATGCTAAAAAGTGGTATCTGGCAACTCAAGCCATTTACGTCTTCTAAGCCAACTGGCTGATTAGGAGTCTATAATAAATGTATACAATGGTATCTGCAACTCAGTCTTCGATTAGAATTAAATATATAGCACAAACTGAATACATGGCGCTATCTGGCAACTCAAGCCATTTACGCCTTCTAAGCCAACTGGCTGATTAGGAGCCTATAAAACAACGCCTACTCGGCTGAAGTCTTAATATGCACTTGGCTCCTGCCAGGTGAACACCTCTCCTCCTTTCTCTCCTCCTTTCTCTCCTTTCTCTTGGGTGATAACGCCACCTCCAAGTTTTCCTTGTTGCACCTGCAGCATCCCCCCTTTGGGGTTAATTTTTTATTTTTTTTTAAATTTATTTTGTTTCCTTTTTTTTTCCTTTTTTTCCCTTTTTTTTGTAACACCCCCACCCCCTTTGCAACATTACGTAATCACTTGCAACATTCTTGCACTCTCCCCTTTTTCGGCTATACTACTTACTTGTAAGGGCGCCGAAGTTCAGCTTGCCCGGGGCGCCAGCAACCCTAGGGCCGTCACTGCCTAGGGTACCCATTTATCTACCAACCACTTTCTTTATTGTGTGGAAGGATGAACAGCTGGGTTTTGCTGCGCGCCGGCTGCCGTCGGGTCTCGAACCCGGGGCCGATGGATTCGTAGTCAGCGACGCTAACCACTACACCACCGAGGCGTATATATATATATATAATTTAGTGGTGGACCGGATGTCAGTTTTTCAACATCTGCGGATGCGGATGCGGATATTTAGTTAATCTATCAATGTAATATAGAATTATGAATATATGACATAATTTTTCAAATTTCGTGATATTACTATTATGGCAGGCAATGCATAAGAATTAAAAATTAATATTAATGTTTTCATTATCTAAAAATAATAACCTTTCTTGCTCAAGATTTCAGCCACAGAAAATTCAATGAAACAAGTTTCATTCAATTTTCTGTGTTACCAAGGTAATTATATTTTGAGGTTTATATATTTGTTTGTTCATTAATAATTAATACTTTACATGAATGGGCATGACTGGGCTTTATAAGCTATACTTTATAAGCTAATTTAATTGTAATTGCATAATTTATTAGAGGTAATATCCGCAGACATCCGCAGTCAGAAGTGCGGATGCGGATTTAAAAATGATGCGGATATCCGGTCCACCACTAAATTATATATATATATACAAACACACAATATATATATATATGAGAATGAACTCAGAATGGTTCCCTGAGGGTTTTTTTTATACACACAGACCGTGCATGGAACAAGGAACTCTTCTAGGAAAAATTAAATCCACTATAGTCCGAACAAGTAATGGTAAATGACATATACTATAGTTTTTTCTTTTTCATGATGCTAGCCCGACGTAGGCAACGGGTCACTCGCAAAGAGGTCTAAAAAATATAGCTTCCCTCACCAGCTATCTGCAAAGCAGATAGGAATAATAAATAATAAATTCAGAGCTGGGCACTTGCGTTTTTTTGCCCGTTTTTTTGCGGTACTGCGGTACTGCGGTACTACTACCGCACTACCAAACCGGTACCGTCATAACGCAGTACCGCAAAGGATCGCTGAAAGTACACAGTACCGCTACCGCATTCAAATTTCCCGCGGTACCGACCAACACGGTAGTACCGCAGTACCGCAGTACCGCAAGCAAAAAAAAACCGCAAGTGCCCAGCTCTGGCCCGGCCCGATCCAGCTTTGGGACATCCTGTCACTTTTCAAATTACGTTCAATCAGTCTTTCAAATGATACAAACGAGTCAAAAGTTTGACCAAAGACTTTATTTCTTCCTATAAATGGCGTAAGCCACGTTTTGACATGCTTCCTACATCACTTCAACATGAAAAAGGCCAAAAACATCATTTTTGAGTGTCGGTTACGTCTTTTGAATTTATTTAAATTCTCGTTTCTACTTCTAGGAATGTGCGACAAGAATTAACTATCATTTAATGTTTATTTTTGCCGCATTTCATTAAAACCCTATACAGGGTGTACATAAAGTCAGGATCTATTTTTGTGAAATAATTATTTTTTTCTATTTTTCTTTTCAGAAGCCCTTAGAATGAATACAGAAGAGTGTGGCAATAGTAATTTGGCGAATCGAGGAAAAGAAATACAATGACATCAGAGAGAAGTTTAGAAGGAGATTTCATAAGCCGGGGCCAATAGACAAGACAATACGAAAATTGGTGAACAAATTTAAACGAACGGATCTGTAATATGAAGCAAGATCAGGACGACCGTGTATGTCAGATCTTACCGTGAATGCAGTACGCGGAATTATCACTGAGGAGCCACGTACGTCCGTTCGTGCTGCATCACACAGACTCGGCCTCCCGACGTCATCTGTGCACAAAATTCTGAAAGTTAATTTGCAGAAGAAAAGCTATCATTTGCAGGTTTTACATGATTTACATGAGGAAGATTTCCCTCGACGAAGTGCTGTGTGTGCTGATCTCGTAGAACAAATCTGGAGTGATAATTTAATGGACAACATTCTCTTTAGCGATGAAGCCACTTTCCATACGTGTGGAAAAGTAAATCGCCATAACTGTCGAATTTGGGCAGATGAAAGACCGAAAGATTTCGTCCAAAACTGGGAAAGAAACTCACCTAAAGTTAATGTCTGGATGGGTTTAACAAAATCTAAGATTTATGGTCCTTTTTTCTTTGCTGAAGGTACAGTTACGGGGCTTATTTATCTGGACATGTTGCAGCAATTCCTTGAACCTCAGCTGATTGGGGATAGGATTGTTAGTACCGTCGTCTATCAACATGACGGTGCTCCTTGTCACTATGCCAAAATTGTTCAGGATTATCTAAATGGACGTTTTCCAAATCGCTGGATCGGACGCGGAAGCAACAGACCTTGGCCAGCGAGATCACCAGATTTAACGATTTAACCCCTTTAGATTTCTTTGCATGGGGCTTTATCAAATCCCACGTCTATCAGACGAAGATTACGAGTCTTGAAAACTTACGTACACGTATACGAACTGCTGCAGATAACATAACCCCGCAAATGCTCCAGAATGTGTTCAGAAATGCTGCGGAACGATTTGAGCAGTGCAGTAGGGTGGATCGATTTTACATTTCTTTCGATTTCCATATTCTAATAGAGACAAAAACTTGCGCATGCATGAAAAAATAGCCTCTGCAAAATCTTAGCTTAATAGGTAATCATCTTCTGCCCCCGGCAGAGCGATGAAAATCATATTTTAGTAGTCAAAAACGTATTTTTTTTATAATTTTTAAAATATTTCAATATGCATCAAAATTATTCCTAATAACTATAAAGTCGATGAAAAAGACCTCATATGATCGTTTTTCAAAGCGCGTTGTCCTACGTTAATATCTTTTGCCCCCGGCAACAACGTCAAATGTTGAAAAAATAGGTAATTTATATACATATTTTCAGATCGGCTCTTTGTCTTAAATAATGCATTTATATATTTCCCATAGCATTTATATCGTTGCTTAGGCATGAAATAACACACACGCAAAATTGTATGACTCTAGAGTAATATCTTCTGTCCCCGAGAAAAGTCTAAATGTGGATTATAATTACGTTAATGCGATGTTATAAGTACGACAAGTACTAAGTACAGCTCCTCGCTTGCTAATTTTATAAAATTAGCAACCCAGAACTCACCACGAGGAGGTGGCTGTACGTCGAGTTCCACCCTATCCAGCCCCAACCACCCTTCCTTTGGCTGCATGTCGATTTACATACGGTAATCTTTCTTAGAATCAAATCGTGGAATTTTTGTTCGGGAGTGAAGACGGGAGCGGATGAATCCGTGTCTCTCTTCTATTCCACTTACACTGGCAGAGGCTTCGGTTACTAATTTGATGAGTCTCTCGATCGATTGAGTATGACAAGGGAATAGTGGGATCAGTCCATGCTGATGAGCAAAACATAAGAGAATTGGGATGGAGAAGAATATTAAAAGCACGATCAAAACAATCACCAGCGGGGGAAATTCGAGCCTTCGCCATGCCTGAGCTGCTCTACGATAGTCAAAACTATTACGAAATGATCAACTGGCAAACGGCTGAGGTGACCGAACCCCCCGTTACAAAAACAATACCTGATACCCGAATAAAAGAGTTTGTTGAGACGGGAGACCAGCCTGATGGACTGATCCCACTATTCCCTTGTCATACTCAATCGGTCGAGAGACTCATCAAATTAGTAACCGAAGCCTCTGCCAGTGTAAGTGGAATAGAAGAGAGGGACGGATTCATCCGCTCCCGTCTTCACACCCGAACAAAAATTCCACGATTTGATTCTAAGAAAGATTACCGTATGTAAATCGACATGCAGCCAAAGGAAGGGTGGTTGGGCTGGATAGGGTGGAACTCGACGTACAGCCACCTCCTCGTGGTGAGTTCTGGGTTGCTAATTTATAAAATTAGCAAGCGAGGAGCTGTACTTAGTACTTATCGTACTTATAACATCGCATTAACGTAATTATAATCCACATTTAGACTTTTCTCGGGGACAGAAGATATTACTCTAGAGTCATACAATTTTGCGTGTGTGTTATTTCATGCATAAGCAACGATATAAATGCTATGGGAAATATATAAATGCATTATTTAAGACAAAGAGCCGATCTGAAAATATGTATATAAATTACCTATTTTTTCAACATTTGACGTTGTTGCCGGGGGCAGAAGATGATTACCTATTAAGCTAAGATTTTGCAGAGGCTATTTTCTCATACATGCGCAAGTTATTGTCTCTATTAGAATATGGAAATCGAAACAAATGTAAAATCGATCCACCCTACTGTGCAGGGATACTGATGGGCGTCACGTCGAATCCTACTCTTAATTATTTAATAAATGTTACCACTTTATCATTTTATGATTGAATTCCATATAATTTCCAAGTGCTTCACAAAAATAGATCCTGACTTTATGTACACCCTGTATAAAAATAAACAAAGGCGCATTAATTTATTACATCTAAATAGAATTCCTTTCATATTGCCAATAGGCACCGTGCGGTGCGTGTTCGATTTGCTCCAGGAAATAATTAAAATTAATCACGTGGAATGTATTTTTTGCCTTCATGTCTCTAATTAAATGGAATAGTTATGCCGTATTACATTCTGAAAGAAAATTTCAAAGCATACTCTTCAAGGGTTAATTAATTAAGCTTTCCTTTTTCTTGCTAAAAAGATAATATTTTTCTTTAAAAAGGTTGCGCTTCACCAACTTCCAAACTAAATGGAATATCTTTTGATTTCAAGAATTTTCTTTCCAAAATATGCAACAAGATCTTTGCTCTTAAATTTTACTTTAATAGAATTTATAAAAGCGAATATACAAACGCATAAACATTATTACCAGCATGTCACTGAAACCGCTTCAAACTACAATCATTCCCATTAATGACATTATTTCATTAATTCCCTTTGAAGCTAGTGCAACAAGTATTTCTTTGTGGGACACACACACACACACACACACACACACACACACGTTAAATCTTCGGGTCTTTTGTGGCTATAGTTTAAACAGCCAAATTCATTATGTAGAGAAGAGATTTGTACAGCAATAAAGTTCATTTATAAAGACAAACAAAGTCGACAGTATTTTCGTATTAAGAGAAAAAGGCATTTGGATACAGTTTTACCCAACCGGGTTCTTTGAATGAATTTGTGGATCGGAATGTCTTTCAAATATATTTGATTTTTTCCACTTCCTTCAAATATCGACGAAGGACTTTAATGTGAGTGAATGCATTTTCTGCTATGGAAAACTATTCCGCATGAGAGATTATACAGAGCTTATACTTTATCGTAAATTTGATATAAACTACGCAGGACAGCGAAATAAAAGGGAGATGTTTTACGCCCAATCTGTGTTGGGACTTCTTGCCTGAGGAAACTCCCCATGCGCAGAGATTGGGTGTAAAACTCCGTTATATTCCTAGATAACTCATAATCCTGCGTGTTATTAATATGAAACTAATGACATCACTCCTTTCATACCTTCAAGCGAAATTAGTAAAAATCTAACGAACAAATATTAACTTACATTTTACTTTAAGTTGAACCGTTTTTGATGTCGTTTTCCCTTCGGCATTCGTAGCCCTGCAAGCGTACTTCCCTGAAGCGCTTCTTTTCACTTTCTGAAGGACCAGACTTTGGTTGGCTATAATCACGCCATAGGATACGTTGTGATGTAACAACTTGTCCTGTTAAAACAAAGGAGAAAAATACTGAATGAACGCACTCTGCAGTGAAGCAAACTCTTCCTTACTGTATTTCCTTCACAATTTTTGCTTCGTTAGTTCACTAACTGAGAACAGAAATTTACAGCAAAACTAAGATAGACAAAAACGTTATGAGAAAATCACTGTTTCTTTTGTTATTCCCTTTTATTTTACAAGCTCTATTCCGATCTTTTCACAGAATTTCTAAGGAGCTCATTTTACTTACGGTAGAATAAATAGTTTTGTCATAAACTAAATGTCAGTTTATGTGAAAAACTGTTGGTACTTTTGCATTATCCTCCCAACACTAATTTTTTTTTATAACGGCTAACGCCTGCGGCGGGCTGTTTTTACCATAACCTAACCTAACCAAACCTAACCTAACCTAACCTAATACCAACACTAATTTTTTTTATAATGGAAGGAAAATAAAGTACCATAACCAAAACCAAACCAACATTATATAAAAAAATTAGTGTTGGGAGGATAATGCAAAAGAACCAAAATGTTTAACTCTTCATACTTCCATCTAAACTGTGAATGCATCGATGAATTAAAAAAAAAAATATATATATATATATATAGAGAGAGAGAGAGAGAGAAAGAGAGAGAGAGAGAGAGAGACAGACAGACAGAAAGTACATAAGTTTCTTTCTCATTATATAAAAACCTGACCATTTAGTGTTTTTCTAAAAGTTTGTCGAGAATTGTTTTTTGTGTTTAAATTCTTGGGTCAGAATGAGCCACACGAGAAAACAAAGAAAATAAAGATCACTTTGCAAAATTTTATTTTTTTAATTTTATTTTTTCTTTCTTTTATTTACTTCAGTAAGTTTTTCTTAATAGGAAATATAATGAAATCAAAACAAGATCAAATGGCCAAAAAAGTTTAAGTTAAGAACTCACGCACACACACACACACACACATTATATATATATATATATATATATATATATATATATATATGTGTGTGTGTGTGTGCGCGCGTAGATATGCTCACTCTCATGCCTTCACAAGAAACTCCTTGTTCTTCCTAAACTCTCCCTCCTTATTCGTATGAGGCATTCTTTTTGAGCGACACATAACTTCGACCAGCTGAGGAGAGCGACCATGATGACATCACACATCGCACCCTCGCACTGAGATTTCAAACCTCAAGCTTCCCGCTTTACTGAGCTAGAACTCACACATAACATGCAGCCTGTAATTAACAGGCCATCTACGTCGGCCTATATTCATTCCTTAACTTAAAGAACGCAGTTATTCAGTCGCGCGCATTCATAATTCACTCAATAATCTAATTGAATTCCCATTTATATACTGTTCATTTGCCCTTTTGTAAGCAACACTAATCTCGACAATCTAACAATCATATTCGCTGCACAACATACCAAGCATACTTAATTGTTCTCATTCAAACAATTGCACTTTGTTTCAGTTTGACAATTATCATTTATTTATTTTGTTTCACTAAAGGAAAATCCAACGAAGCTTATTAAATACCTTCCTCTAATAGCATTTATGTTGGCGACCCCTCAAACAAGCAAACAATTCTTTAATTATAATTACATTAATTACAAGGCTTACAGTTAAAAGTCACTATAAACTGGTGGCTATCCGGAATGACACGAACACACTGCAACCCTATAAAATAAAATGGTGATCCTAGAGTGATGTTCGATCATCCTCGTGTAGTGAAATTTATGCAAAAACATATTTTTTAAGTGACAGTGATAGTGATTACTTTTTACCTTACAACAAGGGCGCAAGTGAACAATTCGTTACAACAGATAGCAAAATTCAAGCCATCTCCAGCATGACTCCCTTCGCTTCACGTGAAGCCACCCCTTCGGAGGCAACGAGTCTACGCAATCTCTAACGTCCTGCGGTTGCAAGAAGGCCTTCTCCATTCTTTCTCATCATGCAGACATTTTCTGTTGAATTGCAACAGGAGGAACGACATCAACCATCGACGACTACCAACCCAGCGTTCTGTTCCCCTTTCTCACTCCGTCGGGCACTAAGGACAACATGTATCCCCCTCCGACGCTACAGTCAGTTCAGTCGTCATGGCCTCATTTGTTTGGTCTAAACTTCCGCCAGATTATTCAACAACCCTAAGCAAGGCGGTACCATGCGGTAAATAATTTGACGGAATTTTCGTATGGCGAAGCACCCCTGCATCAGGAAGCCTAACTTGAAGCACATGTATTTCCAACCTTCCCATTCAGCAACGTTCTTTGTCAGTAAACCTTCAATGACAGCAACATCTGCACCCAACAAGCACTTCAGCAATTACATACAAAATCAATCACAGCTCGATGGAACGACTCCACTGTTATCTCCACTTTCTGCTTGCATCAACCCGGTGAAACGACCGCCGCATGCAGTGCAGTCTGTTTGCAACAACCCTAGTGGAACGCCCGCCAAATGATACATTCTGCTTGCAACTAGAACAACGCCCCAACTTTTACTTCGTCAGGAGCGGATTCATCTATCGACGGAAACATGTACAACGATTTGCGAGCATCACACATGAACTTCGTTCACCGAACAATCTTCGTATTTTTCTTCCCTGTCGTTTTACGCGCCTACACTAACCTCATCCTTCATTCCCGATGAATTTTCTTCACAATTTAGCAAGTCTCTCACACGCCCGAGGATCCCATGCCTCCCCATCTCGACAGTGCCTGCTCCCTTACCAAGAACATTTTCCCTCATGCCCAACTTTCCCCTCCAGTCTGCCTGCCCCCCAAGGGGCACTTGTACTCCCCATCCCTTCAGCTTTTGCGGTTCTTTGCATCGTTCCCTTCGGTTACTGGAGAAGAATTAGCTGTAGAGTCACCCTGTAAAGGCACAACTTGTAGAGGCACTCTGTAGACATGCTACACGCTTTTGCCGGCTCCCATGTCTTTGCAAGAAACTCCTTGTCTGCTCGCCTGGCCGCAGCGAGACGCATAATGAGAGTTCATCCGAGCGCCCGCTGTCTTATAAGGTCCTAATCAGCCAGTTGGCTTGGAAGGCTTAATCTGGCTTAGAAGGCGTAAATGGCTTGTCCAGGTGTACATTATTAGGGTGAGTTGCCAGAAAGCACTATAAAATTTAATTATTTATTCATATATAGATGAGTTGCCATTTATTGTTTTTATTTATTTATATAAGGAGAGTTACCAGATACCACCATTTTAATTATTTATATATAGATGAGTTGCCAGAGAGTACTATTTATTTTAATTAATTATTTATTTATTTATATACAGATGAGTTGCCACTTATTTATTTATTTATTTATTACAGGTAAGAGAGAAGTTCTCCTTAATTTGCTCGAATTAATTCAATATATTTAAACGATCCCCACTATTAACAATAAAATAAATACACTTGACAATTAATCCATGGCTTAGGAAAAGAATTAATTAAAACACCAATATTAATAATAAAAGAAATACAGACGACTCTTTATATTGTACATTACTCCAATAACATATTCTATAAGAATAATATTTAATTTACCTATAATTCGAAAGACCTGAATCGCTTTCATTTTCTTTAAAGCCAAACCGAAAGTGTCTATTTACTTTTGACAATCCTTTCTATATACCTTCTATATTTTTTTATAAAGAAAGTTCCGCCAAATCAAAGAAGAGGAATCCTCTATTCATTTATTTTGAAACTAATTTCAATTAAAATTAATTCATACTTTCATGCTAGTATATTTAATTAACAATAAAAGAAAAATACAAGCAAAATAACAGTACACACTTTATATATATATATATATATATTATATATATATATATATATATATATAAATACCATCTAAATTTGTTAAAAAAGATACGTGTACTCTTTTGCAACACGAATAAAATAAAAATTTTAATGACGTATTCCGTACTAGGGGTTAAAACTGGTATTGAAATACCGGTATTAATACCGGTATTGAAGAAGTACAAATAATACCGATACCGATATTATAGGTTTTCGGTATTGACAAAAATTGCTATTGTAAAATTTAGGCAATTTAGTCCTCCGATGGGCAAATAAACTGTTTTTGGAGGATTCGGAGAAAAAAAAAGTTTCGGGGTATTTTGCAGTTAACCTCTTTTTTTCGTTTTCTATTCCTTTCTCTCAAAGAAAACTATTTATTGCACTAGCTTTAAGAGTGATTCATTCAACTGTAGCCATTTCTTCAACAGAGTGGGAAATTATTGAAAACCTTTATGACACCTTACGTCCTGTTGAAATAATTCTTAAAGGGTTATGCTCGAAAGATGCATCACTCCTGACAGCTGAATCATCAATGAAATTTATTTCAAAGAAACTAGGAGAGAAAAATAATCCAATAGCAAAAGAGTTAAAAGATTGTCTTAGAAATCGTTACATTTCAAGAAGACAGCAAGACATTGTAGGTTTAATCAAATATCTTCATAATCCCGAAGTTTTAAAAGTTCAAGAAGAGGAAAGTTTTTCTGTTCCATCAAAATTAGTTCTCAAAAGAACTGCAGAAAGGCTCCATAAAAGACTTTTCCCTAAGAATGTGGTTGATTTGGAGATATAAATGGAAGAACAGGAATTTCCATGTAACCCTGAAAATGTAGCTGCAAATAAGACTGAAGTGGAAGCAGATTCATTACTGAGTGAATACATGCAAGAAATGGACAAACTAGGAAAAGTGCCATCTAAAAAAAATTCCATTGATTTTGATGTTACTAATGAATTTAAAAGCTTGGAAGTTACTTTACAGAGAAGTGAGAATTTAGAGAAGCTGTACAAGGCACTGCTTTCAATTAAACCTACAAGTGCAGAATCAGAAAGAGCCTTTTCTGCTGCAGGCCTATTTCTGACGAAACTGAGATCAAGTCTATCTGAACAATCCCTAGATGCTCTTTGTTTCCTCAAAGCATACTTTCAAAATCAAACTAAGAAATAAATATTTAGATACTAATAATTTCTATCTACCCCAGTAGTTGTATAATAATATGCTAAAAAAAAATTCAAATAATATTTTTATTACAATTTAGTAATTTACTGTATAAACTTTTTCGAATAGAATGCCATCTATTTGGAGTTGGGTCATTAATTTATAGTAAATATGGTGAGTACTGCAAGTCCCTCAGACTTGTGGGAGGGTTGGTTGGGTGGCACCATAATAAATCAAAATAAATTATTTTTTTCATAATAACGGTATCAATACCGGGATTAGCATAATTGCCTCCAAATACCGGTATTGAAAATTTTCGGTATTATGCAAGCACTAATTCCGTACTATGTTTCGGATTCCATGTTATACTGTAGGTCTAAGGTGGAGTGAAAAACATAGATTACATTCAAACATAAGCCCCCCGTGTGCCTATTGTGTATACTGTAGGTCTAAGATGGAGTGAAAAACAGTTTACAGTCAAACATACGCTCCCCGTGTGCCTATTGTGTATACTGTAAGTCTAAGGTGGAGTGAAAAACATACATTACATTCAAACATACGCTCCCCGTGTGCCTATTGTGTATACCGTAGGTCTAAAGTGGAGTGAAAAACATAGATTACATTCAAACACACACGCCCCTTGTTGCATGACTGTGTCTTATTCATATGATGAACTTGTACATTTAAAAGAAAAATCTTACAATCATACTGAATAATTATTTAAAAACTAAAAATTTTAATTCATACAACGTTTTAAATCTCTAAACTTGTCCACGATCCTTTCTTTGAAAACAACTTTTTTTTATTCCAAGAAAGGCAGAAAAATCTAACGGTATAAACTCGTTACACAGCACCTGTTTTATCCAAGGTCACTCCAAAACCGCAGATCGGCTAGATCACCTACGTTGTTGAACCTCCGTCCACACCATATATTGTTTTTATCATCATTATTATTATTGTTTGTGAAGATAAACTGAATTTAAATTCTATTTATACAGAGAGAGAGAGAGAAGGAGAGAGAGAGAGAGAGAGAGAGAGAGAGAGAGGAGAGCAAAAAAACTGAAGACGGCACACTCACACAGAGAAAGAAAGCCTTGTTTATTCTATATGGATATACTGTAATATTCATAGCTTAAATTTTTCATAAGTATATTGGAACTCATTTACCGAGTTTGTTTATGATGGTCGTAGTCATAGCAAAATTTTTAAAAATATTAAAAAGGATTGAAAAGAAGAGCGAAAATATTTATAATTTCTTTAATATAAATATGAATGCGCCTCAGTGGTGTAGTGGTTAGCGTCGCTGACCACGAATCCATCGACCCCGGGTTCGAGACCCGGTGACGGCAGCCTGCGCGCAGCAAAACCCAGCTGTTCATCCTTCCACACAATTGGTTGGTAAATGAATGGGTGCCCTGGGTAGCCTAGTGATTAAGACGATGGGCTGCTGGTGTTTCGGATTCACGTTAAACTGTAGGTCTAAGTGGAGTGAAAAGATTGACCTTCGTCAGAATCAATAATTCGGGCGGAAGCTACCAAAGGTTAAACTACTTCTGTTTATGCAAAGGGGTGATGTTGCAAAGGGGGGATGTTGCAAAGGGGGGTGGGATATTGCATGAAGTGGTAGGTTCCAAAATGGGAAAGCTGAGAATAGAATGTGCGCAAATATTAATGCAAACTATTGTCGTGACAGAGCGTGCAAGTGAGCTCATACACCTTGAGATGTGAGCATTGAAAATAAATCTACGGAGAGAATGAACCGATAAGGACACCATTAGTCGTGAAGGCGACCAATTAGGATGTCCAAAGCGTGGGTCCGTTATATCAGTGTTACGATTGGTACACAAATTTAACATAGCCCCGCCCAGTTACATTGACAACTAATCAGCAAACTTACGAACCGCCTATTAGTCTTTTGGGGGTGGTGCTTGGGGATCATGCATATAAAAGTGAGCATTTTCAGCTGGAACTCACAGCAGTTATTTTCACCAGTGAATAAACAAACACATTCCCTCCGTCATGAATCGACAACTTTACAGTTTACCGGATTTATATCAAGATGGAGACACTGTCGCGTTGTCTACAATTAATCTTTTTAACGCAGCCGACCGGGACGGATTATTTCCAACGCAAACCGTTGATGATAATTTGCAATGACGCTCTTTACGATCCGACGCAAGGGATTGCCGTAGAAATGTAAGTAATTATGTGCCTGTAATTTTATTTTTTGTAGCCAATTATTCGCGAACTTGTTATTTATTTTAGTCTGCTTGTCATTAGGAGAAAGAGCACTGTTCTGGATTACTTCATCATATATATATATACAGGGCGTCCGAAAAAAATGTGTACACACTTTAACAGCTGATAGCTCAATTGATGTTTCTTTCTTTCCAAGTTAAATCCATTAGAATTAATAATGGCAGTCAGACTAAGCTTTGAACAAAGGAAATTCATTCTAAAATGCTACTGGAAGTGTGAAAACGCAGTTGAAGTGCAAAGACAGTTTAGGAGGGAGTTTCAAACAGATCCACCAACGCGACTTACCATCACTCGAATTAGAGATAAGTTTGAAGCCGATGGAACTGTTCAGAATGTACACAAGAAGCGTTCCGGAAGACCACGGACATCGACAAGCCCCACAAAGCAAGAAAGAGTACTGGAAACGTATCACCAAAGTCCAAGAAAATCTGTGCGGCAAGCGAGTCGTGAGGTAGGAATTTCAGAATCGTCTGTCCAACGCATTTTGAAGCGCTGTCAATGGAAAAGTTACATTCCAAGATTAGTCCATGCTATTAATGAAGATGATCCGGACCGAAGAGTGGAGTATTGCGAGTGGTACTTGGCACGATGTGGATGTGGATTGGACGAAGGGGTTTCGTAGAATACCCTCCGCGTTCACCAGACCTCACACCACTAGACTTTTTTTTATGGGGATACTTAAAAGACAAAGTCTACGCTATAAAACCTGCAACAGTCGCTGAATTGAGAGCAGCCATTGAACGAGAATGCACACAAATACCAAACGAAATGTTTCGTGATGTTTGCGATTCCATTGCTTCGCGTTATCAGCAGTGCCTGGACCAGAACGGACGTCAGTTTGAAAACAGGCGTTGACAAAACAATTAAATAATGTCTGTAGATTCTATTACATTTTGAAAATGAAATGTATTTTAATAAACACTGCCTTTATAAGTATTTAAAGTGTGTATACATTTTTTTGGGACGCCCTGTATATATATATATATATATAGCCATATATGGAGGGTTGTAGTAATTCATCTCATCACATTTAAAATGCTTCATTAAAATAGTAGGTATCCGCAATTATAGATTAGTTTGCAATTAATATTGTGCTAAAGTCCTGTTTTGTACTCGTTGAATTTTTTTATAGCAATCCTTTGCAAGTTTTAAATAATTTTATAATTTCCATAATAAGTGAAATGTTATTCGGCATTTTCTCTTAAAGAAACTTCTCTGAGCGGTTCGAAGATATCTTTACACTGTAATACTCTGCATATGTTTTAAGCAATTGGGTTTTTATTAAAAAAGGTTCAGTATGAACTAATTAATTATTCTTTCTCCTTTAAGGTTCGATGAGGATTTGACTCGTGTTTTACAATCTTTTCGTTTAGAAGGAACGCATGTCGTCGACCGGAATGCGGAAGTAGAAGTTTTACCGCGCGATTGCCTCACCATTAACGAAATAATGTAAGTTTTTTCTTTTTCTTATGTTTCGAGCTTTTTTTCGGGTAAGAAGAAAACGCAATGTATTTTCATCAATTTATTAAATGAAAGAAATCATGTTTTTAGTACAATAACCATCTTAAATAAGCTACAGAACACAGAAACTAATATTGGATGCAATTATATATATATACGAACAAAACATCATACTATACAACGAGTGCGCACAATCGGAAAATGGCTTTTTATCTGTTTGCATACCATTTCGTCGTTTCGTTGAGTGTGACACGGGTCGAATAATTTAAAAAAATTATAAATTCCTTACCACGTAATATGACGCGTTCGGTGGAGAAGGGGCGAACGCCGCAAAATTCGAAAAATGAGTTTTTTGTCGTATAATTATCCTTTAAAACCTTTGCTTTACCTATGCAAAAAATTAGATGTTAGTCTGCACTCTTTCACGGTAAAATTTAGGTTTTAATGTATCTCAGAGAAATTCACTCCGCATCATTGCTTCACATTGAACACATCTATCTACTTTCTGGTCACTCGACAATGCCCTGTGATGCTCAATTTGGCCAAATTGAACAAAATATAAAAAATAATTACAGCAATATTATTTACACCAAAAAAGATTATGTTACGGCCATAACTACAGCCGTTTCGCAGCGCTTCCTAGTTGTAGAAATGAAACAGGCTGATTTTCTCGATTTTGACGTCCTAAAAACGTGCATTGTCATTAGGAAATCAACAACTACTAAATTTACAGATGCAAGAAAGTTAATATTTGACTTTCAACACAAGAAGACTACGTAATATCTACTGCATACCGCACAACCCCAGATAATAGCCATCCCGTCAGACTGCAGAAAGGGAAAAAATCCTACAGTGTCAGTTTATTCAATCTAGCCCAGCAGACACTGCAACCAAAGTATTCCCAATTGCTGCCAATAACTAAGGAAAAAATAAAAGATCTCAAAGAATTATCAGACCTAATGCCTGCAACTGCAGTGAACTATTATACAAGATTGTTAAAGGAACTGGAAGAAACCGAAACAGTTGAAGCAGGTAATACAACATTCGACGAAGAGGACCAAATAATGGATTACACCAGTTAACATCAGAAGCTATCAATAATAATATTGTAAAATTTCTTGGCGTTTTATTATATCGACATATTACACAACAATATTTTACTCAAATATGTGTTCAAATTCATACAACATTTCAATAAACCGGAAAAATACAAAGGTTTAAAGTTTACAAACTTTAACTGCATTTTGTGGCATAATTCGAAAATGTTGCGTTCGCCCCTTCTCCACCGAACGCGTCATATATGCATGAGAAATGAAAGGCAGTACATCCCGCAAGTATTACTAAAATATCCTTGTAGCCGGAAGGGATTCCATATAACTTCGAGAATATGCAACTGCTCGAGAAGTTTACAATAAAAGGGTCACTCCAGGGCTGAGTCCCGAGTGAATCAAAATAGTACATGCGGTCCCTATTTTTAAAATAGATTGCAAACCAATGAATCCCTTCACTACCAATAACATCTGTATTCACAATAAGACTACCGCAATCTCTCGTAGTTGGCAATTTCAATGTTTCATTCTTCGCAAACACACCGATAAATTTGGAACGTGTAATTCGTTCACTACACTAGGCAACAAATTTCAACTTTTTTTTTGTTACAGACACGTGAACTACTGATTCCTACTAAAGCGCTGATGCTGATTTCAGATCTGATATCAAAATTTCTCTATCACGTCCAGATTTTGTGTAACCGAAAACCCCTATTTTTCATTTTTTTTCTCACCCGCTTCTATTACGAAAGCCGTCTAAGCTACTTTTCCGTGCCACGTTTTATGTTAAGCATACTTAAATAATTAGTGAACAGGGATGTCTTTCCTCCTTTATTCTGGCTTAAGACAGACAGCGGAATTCCGCTGGCGGAGTTACCACCCTGCGCCCAACCATCCACCCAAAGCGCGTTAGTATTTTGTTGTTACTACTGAAAGGCAAATTCCTGTTCTTAAGTGAAACTTTGGTGTGTCCTCTTCCTTTGTCGCTTGTAGGATGACGAGCTCTCCTTCTGCAGGAACCAACAATAATCTCCCATCATATTTGGGTTGAAATTACCTTGGTATCTGTTTTCCATAACTGAGATCTGTTGGTGGAAGAGCTCACCATGCTCGTCACTTACAGCCCCAAGGTTGGCCGGGAAGAAGTCAAGATGAGAATGTAAAAAATGAATTTTCAAAGACATTCTGCATCCCATTATTTCATAAGATTTAAGCATGTTTTCTACGAGTTTACGGTGGTTTTCAGCTTTGTGGTTTCCAAGAAAATTTTTGACAACTTCAACGAAAGATGTCCATGCTCCTAGTTCATTCTCATTTAGGTTAGATGGAAACGATGAGTCGTGGATGACACTGCGGATCTGTGGTCCAGTGAAAACTCCAGCTTCTAGCTTAGCATCTGTCAATATTCCTTTGAGTTTATCCTTTAAATATTGGAAACCACTACCTTGATGATCCGTACCCTTCACGAAATTTTTCATAAGGCCAAGTTTAATGTGAAGTGGTGGAGATGTACTTTCTGAGGGTCAATAAGTGCTGGGTGTTTCACATTGTATTTACCAACAACATGTTCAGTTCTAGATGGCCAATCATGTTTTTTGTAGTGGTTCTTGTCATCTCTGCTGTTCCATAGACACAAAAAGCACATATGCTTTGTGTAGCCCAACTGTAACCCAAGAAGTAATGATACAACTTTAAGGTCGCCACAAATATTCCATGTGTGGTCCTTATATTTGATGAGTCTTAGCAGCAGTTTCATCGATTCATAAGTCTCATTAAGGCCAGTGGCATGTGCTACAGGTATTGAAGGTTTTTCATTGCCGTTGTGCAGTAATACAGCTTTAAGGCTAGCTTTACTAGAGTCAATGAACAGTCTCCATTCTTTTGGATCATAGCGACAGCCAATCCCTTGCATCAGACCACTGATATCGTGGCAGAAACAAACGTTTTCTTCCTGTAAGTAAAATGATGAAAACTGCAAATGGCGATGGCGGAAATGGGAAACTTTGGTGTTTGGTTGGAGAAGATTAAATTCTTGAAGTCTTGAACCAAGCAACTCTGCCTTTTCTTTTGGTAATTCCAAATCGCGCACTAAGTCATTTAACTCCGCTTGACTTAACAAATGTGGGGAAATATTTGCATCTGGTACATATATGCCATCTTTCCCTGTTTCTATATCACTAGCAGAATCTTCAGATGAACTGCTGTCTGTTATCGTTGCTGGTGGAACTGGTGGTGGATTTGTTTCATCATGTGGTACTGGTTTCATTGCTGATTCGCAGTTTGGGTACGTGATCTTTGATTTGTTTTTCTTTGTGAAACCAGCAATCTTTGTCAAACAAAATAACAATCATTGAAGTGATTTTTCGGCTCACGCCAAACCATGGGGACTGAGAACGGCATAGCTTTTCTTTTACCATTCATCCAAGCTATTAACATTGCATTGCACTGTGCACAGCAAATATGTGGTGCCCAGTCCCTCTGTTGGTCTCCTAACTTACAGTCAAAATAACACTTGTAGGCAAGTTTAATCTTTGTTGTTATGTTTCTACGTTGTGGCTTAGGTGTATATTGTCCACAGACAAAGCAGAAGTTGTCTGGGTGATTTACACAAGCTCGTCTATTTGATGCCATTTTGAATTACCATACAATATCTGAAAAAACGTAGAAAGTAATTATTACGATGTGCAAAACAAAAAGAAATACACACCGTAGTACAAAACAAATGCTATAAAAACACACAAGTCACCACAACCTGTCACTTGCTCATCAGCAGAGAGCTTCAACAACTGTTCTGCTTGACTGTCACGTAGCGACTGACCGTTGGGCCGTTGCCCGTTACTATGCTCTTGACTCAGTGTTGCCAACTCGGGATAAATTTTATTTATCAAAATTGTTCGAATTTGTATATAGTTGGCAAAAAAAATTGCTTTAACCTTGAAAAGCAAGTTTCATATTACTGGCATTAAGCCGATTAAAACCAAAATCTGGACGTGGTAGAAAATTTTACTAAAAGTGATTTGCATTTTACACAAAATCTAGACGTGATAGAAAAAATCTAATTATAGATTTGAAATCAGCATACCGAAATTAGCTAGGAGCACCTATTTGGTCTTCTGTAACAAAATCTTTGTTGCCTAGTGAGCTATTCATTACTCTCAGTGTATTCGCATCCATTTTAAAAGTCAGTGACAACGCTCCTAACTCTGTCAATTTCTATTCGGGCTTGTAACTCGAGGCATACTAGTACACTAATAGGCGCCTCTATCGGCTTGGCGAATTTCAATCTGACTGAGATGTTTCCACTCAGTGTATTTACACTGTATTTGCACTGTATTTAGTGTATTTACACTAGCAGATAAGTCAGGTGTGATGTCAAACGGGTAAAGGTTAAGTTGGTCGATGAATTCTTTCTGCGTTACCCCAAACCCGAGCTCATCACAAGCACCTGCAATATGGGTCAGATTACTATATGCTCTCGCGCAAAGCGGAAACACAGCGTCTGATGAATAATCCATATCCATAGCCCCGCCCAACGCAACGCCATTGACCTATAGAGTTATATTTTTAGGGCCGAACTTCTCGAATATAAAGGCACTCTTTTCATATTTTCCAGTCACCGAAGCATGATCCTGCATTCCAATTAATATCCTTTTAGGTAGATTTCCCAGGGCTATGTTTTCTATCTGTTCCGAGGCCAGCCCTGCTGGCACCGTGTATAGTTTGATATATGCCCTATTAATTGGGTGTTTTACTGTGGCATGTAGTAAGTTTTTCTCAATTTCTATTTGTTTAGGCGAACTTAATTTCACTCGTCGTACGCGGAGGTATGTCTCCATAATGTGAATCACAACGAGTTTTGCTCCCTCTTCTTGACCAGCTCCCAGATTTAAACAGATCTTAGGATTCGTGCGGGTTAGCTTTATTTTCATATCCACCCTATTCACAAACAACTTCTTCTGGAATAAGAAGTCTGTATGCAAGCGTCCAAAACATTCATATACCTTCTCTTTAGAATTTTTAAATTTGTCCTTTATATTACTTTCATCTTTAGCTTGATATAGCCCTCGGCACTTAAAAAGGTATCCTTCGCTTCTTTAGAAAAGTTCAGCACATTTTCCATATAGGCTCGTAGGTGATAGTACCCCGTTCCTGCCGATATGTTGACCTGATTTAAATATACATCACACTGGTTGAATATGGAGTGCAGAAAGTTTGTTTCAGGGTATACGGCATATTTATCATCACAGTCCGTTCCATCAGAATGGGATATACGTAGTTTAGCGTACATGTGCACACAGCTTGGGTCAAAAAAGTAAGGGCTGAACTGGGTATCACGAATTTTATTGGAGCACTCGGGGGACTAATTGTGTTTAATGGGTTAATTGTAATAAAGTCACTGTGCTCAATAGAAACTCGAGTTGGGGGCATGTCAAAGAGGGACAGTTCCGATTTACAACATTGTGAACTACCCGGATGGGTGAAGTGTACCATGACAAGTCAGAAATAGTACCACTTCTCTCGACAAGTAGTAAACAGTCTATGATTCATGAGATTAATGGCAGTCAAAAAAATGGTCAACCATAGGTTTCATTCGCTTAAAACACTTCTTTTTTCATATCCTTTTACGTTTAATGCCACGTGGTGATAATCCCTTCTTCCGGACAGCCCTCTTCTTCCCACCACCACGCATTTTTCTCTTTGCATCTTTGACGATTTCGTTCTGTGTACGCTCTAAGTGTTTTTTTAGAGCTTCATTAGTTTTAACCCAAGCCAATATGTCTTCTACCGTGTTAAGACCTGATTGTAGCGCTTTCCTCCCGAGGTATCTGGCACCCCTCTTCAGCAAGGGGACAGCTGTACGTAGTAAGGTTGAAAAAATGGATCCAAGTCCACTACCACGCTGGTATCTCACACCTCGATAGAATGTGAAAGGCTTTCTGTCCATTATAACTCAGTGCGTCGAAAGTGCAGCTTCACTGTTAAGCACCCATCACCGAATGGGAAAAGTTTTCCCTCAATCGTTCTTATATATATTGAGATGTTGGTTACTAGATTAGTCGCGACATTCACATAATGGGGCCTGTCATATGTAATACTCATGCTTTTCCCTCTATGGATGGGAATGTCTGCAACGCAGCAGGCGTGCCTGGGTATCCCCAACAAACTGGTGCTCCGCCATATTGCTGTAAATATAGCACATGTCTGGATGTGTATAGCTAGCAACCAGTTTCTCCAATATTATCTGATCCATTAAGCTGGACAAGTCATGTTGTACCTCGTGAAAGGTATCTCTTTGGAAGGTTGATCGATATCGCCCCTAGGTTATAATTTTGAACAGCCCTTTGTCTTTAATATTTCTGTGATTTTAGGGTCACAGTATGTGCAGGGTTTTCTTTGTTTACAATTTCGTATACTAAATGAGCCGTAAGATTTTAGTTTTTTAAACTTATGTTTAAGTCTCTCACAACATCCTCAGCCGCACCATAACAGCTCGGACCTAGTGTTACTACTGTACTGTAATACCGTGCATCCCCAATCTGGGTGATACGTATGGTTTCATCCCGAGTTACCCCGGATTTTTCACACTCATTACAGTCTCTAAGAATCATAAAAACGGGTTCTTTATAATTACTATTTAAAAAGAGGGTGTCCAACTGAATTTCACATATCCCCACCTCATACGAATCATGACCCAATTCAATGGGTCCATGGAGTTCTATTACAAAGTTGGCTAGTGTGTCGTTAGAATGTACAGGCAGGGACGAAGAGGACGGGAGTGTGACGTCGAAATGGTTAGGCGCCATATTGCATACTATTTAAGCTTCATTATTGCATCAGCTTTTATATAGGTGTTGAAACTTTCTGGGTACCCTGGCCATTTCACCAGGTACATTTTTCTCTTTCCTGAACCCTTGCTTCCTAAATTTTTTTCAATTTTATGCACATTTTTTCCTAAATTAAATGTCACTTTCTGCAACTCCTCGCGGTAAAAGCCTCCTGCGATTTCTTCCCCATTCAAATCTTCAACGTAATACAGCATTATCTCGCTTTTAGGTCTCAAAGCCCTAACTTTAAAAATCTCACGTGTCCAACCTTGCTCAAATCCCTTCGCGAAGTTATTTCCCGAACGCGACAGCCTTGCATAATCATTGATTTTGAAACGTGCAGTGTGTGGTGGTGGTGTTCCATCTCTTCTCACATTAAACTCTGGCGCGTACCTCTTTCTAAAATCTCATTAGGTGTTATCCCAATCGTGCGATGGTGTGAGCGGTTGTAGGATGAAGCCAAAAATTCCAGAATATCTATAAATCTGTATATGTTTTATGTGTAAAAAAGCGGTGCATGCGTTCCTTTATGGTACGTTGAACTCTTTCAGCTAAAGAGGCCTTATATATATAAAATTGGTAGTGTAGTAGCTGATGTTAAACTCTATCAACATGTTCTGAAAAGCTCGGCCTATAAATGTTTTCCCCACATCAGTACAAAAATAGCCTGGAACTCTGTTTTCTTTCGACATCAACGTTTTGGTGGCTTTAGCAACTGTTTCAGGCGATTTATTTTCCAGAGGAATTAGCCACAGATATCTAGAGAATACATCTATTATGAATAGGATGTAGCGGTAACCATCGTTATACACTGAATATCGTTGCATGTCTGTTAAATCTACTTGCCAAATAGAGTCAATCGATGCCGCTGTTGTCTTGGCTGTTTTAAACCTTTTCCTCATACGCTTATGACGTGTATAAGCGTCCTGCTTCCGCAAAAACCTCTCAACATAGTTTTTCCCTATTCCATCATTGTAACACTTCTGTACAGTCTATCAACTCCTCCGTAGGAGGCTGGCATAGAAATGTCATAATAATGTCTTCTTAATATGTTAGCCACTTGCGTATTTTAGAGGCACGTGGGTAGGGATGACCGTTGTTTAGCCTCTTCTTTCTCTTCTTCAGAGTTGCTGCCGCTGGGGGTGATGGCGTTCTCAATTGTGGCACATGCGATGTATGTTCCAAGTCTTTTAACCCGTTCAGATTTCCTATCATTGTTTTGGGGACATTTATTTGTTGTAGTCTTGCTTTAATATGCTTCCATCCTGATGGTGAGGGCTATCCCACTTTCTCACCAGATCATGGACGATATCTACGATATTCGATCCCTGTACCTTTGCTCCTTCCACAATAATCTCACCTGTATCGGTCTACTGTATGTTGGGATCCTCATTCAATAGATTACACCAGTACACATTTGAAAACTTGTCGATCGATTTTTACAAACTAGTTGGTGATTCTATATAATTTGAGTGCGCTGATCTCAAAAATATAGTTAGTTTTTCCCTATCACGTATGGTTTTCTTACTACATGGTGTGTCATAAATCCCCCATTTATACCCAAATGTGAACCATCTTATCGAGACCAACATTGGATTGCACATGCTAAACCATAAATTTTGTTGTTATAGACTACAGTAACGCTTACATAATAATGTAGGGTAAATATATATAACAACCAGTCCCGTTCCCAGCAAAATACTCTCTCCCCTCCCATCAATGGGTGGTTAACATTTGGGGACAGATGAGGTATTACAACACCCCTTGTAGCACGAAATCTTTAGGTGATAGAGTAAAACCTAATTAAAGCAGAATTAAATAGCTCCTAGCTCTTGGACAAGCATATTGCTTGTTTATGAAAGAATAAAAAAATAACTGAAAGAAACAAAATGTATTTATCTTCGTTACTTGCAAACATTTCAGGACTTACTCCAAAGACTTAAGACTACGAAGGTAGATCTGACTAATGACGACTAAACCGGTGCTTCTTTGATGTTTTCTTATGGTGTGCGTTAGGCTGATCTCGTTGCAGACACCAGCAGTAATCCGCCATCATATTTGTATGCTATTTTCCTTGATATCTTCTTTCCATGGTTTTGATGTCCTGGTGAAATCGTTCCCCTTGCTCCTCACTGACATCTCCGAGATTTTCGGGAAAACGGTCAAGATGCGATAAAAAGAAGTGAACTTTCAGGATCATGTTGCAGCCTAAGGCGCAAAACTTTTTAAGCATATTTTCCACCAGTCTTTCATAATTTTGGCTTTTGTAGTTTCCCAAGAAGTTTTCAACATCTTTGAAACCAAGCCATGCTTCTTTTTCTTTATTGGTCATTGTGTTCAGGAAATGATCGTCTGTCAATAACTTTCTAATCTGAGGACCTATAAAAACACCTTCCTTTATTTTCTCGTAGCTAATCTTTGGATATTTTGAACAAATGTACTTGAAACACTCACCTACTCTATTCAATGCTTTGACATACTGCTTCATCAAGCCTAACTGAATGTGCAAGGGTGGTAGGAGGATTTTATTTGGTTCAACTAGATGTTCATGTAAAATGTTCTTTGATCCTGGGGTAAGATTCTCTCTAGGAGGCCAAGTTTTCCTCTTCCAGTGCTGGTCACGTGCTCGACTATCCCATTCGCAGATGAAACATGGCATCTTAGTGTATCCTGATTGCTGCCCAAGTAACATGCAAATGACTTTGAGATCCCCACACAATATCCATCTGTGATTTTGATACTGAATTTTTTCCAGAAGCAGTTTCATGTTATCATAGGTCTCTTTAAATGAGTAGAATGGGCCACTGGGATTGATGCATATTTGTTACCGTTGTGCAGTAACACTCCTTTTAGACTGGCTTTAGAGGAATCTATAAACAACCTCCAGTCACTGGTTTGGTATTCGATGCCTAGCTTGCACACTAATCCTGTGATGTCCTTGCAAAATACCAAGGGACCATCTTCTTCGAAAAAAGGCACGAAGTCTTTCTCACGATTTCTGTACCAAGCGAAGTATGTGTCGGATGCCAATAAATTGTTCTCCTGCAATCTAGACCCCAAAAGTTCTGCAGAGTCCTTAGGCAGATTCAAATCCCTGACTAAGTCATTTAGTTCGGCTTGGGTTAATGGTTTAAGAGGATCTCGGTCAGCTGTTGGCTGTTCATAAACATCATCATTGTCTGGATTTGGAGCTGAATCAGAATCTGAATTGTATTGATCCAGACTCTCGGGTGGGCGGGGAATATGAACTTCTGGACCATGGGGTACCGGCCTTATTGCAGATGGAAGACTTGGGTATTGAAGGCTCTCTTTATTCTTTGCATTATAACCTTTAACATTGCAAGAACAGAAGTAGCAGTCGTCGGTATGGTTTCTAGGCTTGCGCCATACCATAGGGATCCCAAATGGCAAACTTTTCTTTTTACCTTTGCTCCAATTCCTTAGTGCCGCAACACACGTAAGACAAACCTTGTGTGGAGCCCAACTTTTGTCTTGATCTCCTAATTTAATTCCAAAATAAGCATAAGCTCTCTTAATGAAGGTCGTTACATTTGTCCTTTGTTTTACAACATACCGACCATTATTAAAATTTTAAAGACGTAATGTTAGAATTATCTATCTGAAAAATATGAAAAAACGAAATTAATTAAAGGTAAAAAAGGTAAAAAATTACAAAACGCCCCAAAATTGTTTTGCTAATAACTTTAAAACTGTGGGTGATAGAAAAAAATTGGTAGCATTTTTTAATTCAGCGCAGCGAACTGCTTCAGAATCACAACTCAAAATAAAGAAATCGATTTTCATGCAGACCTGTGTTATAAAGACTTAAACCTTTATTCCTCAATGTATGTGGGAGGGTGCTTTTTAATACATGCTCGATATGTTGTGTGACTGATCCGTTAATCTTTGGTTGGTCAGCTCTATCGTCGGACACAGGCCCTATGTCACCATGCCCATCGTTGTTCGTGTTGTGCCTAATAACCACGGGGATCTCTGTCGGATTCTAATAATTTTCGTCAGGGCCGGCTCCAGCTATGTGCGGCCTGTGCGGCTGCACAGGGCCCCCATCAATTAGAGGGCCCCTCCAAAATTCATTTGTTCTTCGTATTTTTAGTTGTTATAGCATCACCAAACTTATAAAAACGACACAAAACCACATAAAAGAATGTAAATAAGCAGCATAAATAAGCGTGTATTATTATACTTATATTTATAGGCTACTTTTTGTCATTATGTGTTCAGAACTGTCACTGTTAAAATTCTTTTCATTTAATTTTTTTTGTCTCCTTATGTACGTACGTAATCTATTTTTTGTGACGGTATATTTTTTGATTATTATACGGCATATATCAATTATATCTAATATATCAACTCTCTATTGCATCATCAGTTTATTGATCATAATATCGAGACATATAACAAATAAATGTGACCATCCTTCACCTCAGCGGCGCCTCATGTAGTATTGCCATAGAGACGTCATTCGAAAATTTAAAACCGTGATCTGTAGCCACCAGCCAGTTGGCAAGCAACTGTTTTATTGAAAGGTATGTTTCTCTCTCAGGTTTGAGCATAGTGCTTTAGTTTTGATATATTTTCCTCAGTGGACTCGCTATCATCAGTATTAAGCAAGAGATTAGCAGGCAGCTGTCTTATGATAGTGCTATTCAAGATTTTGCTCGAGAAAATCAAGGAGGTACAGATTATAAGCACTTCAGAGTACTGGTATTTATGGTTTGACAAACTATGATAATAAAAACCCACTCTAATAGACAGAGTTTATTTCCACAACAGTTTCGATGCCCACTGGAATCCTCTTCGGGTGGATACAGAAAAACGAATGAACCAAAAAGAAGAGGGAAAACAGTCCAGGGACCATTAAGAAATTCGCACCTAGGTTAGATCCCGTTCTCCCGACACTGGAAGGGCATTTTTATTAAAGGGACCAGCTTATAGGTGCATTCGCACAAATTTAAAACTATCGTCTTGTTCTATACATAGAGATTCTATTTTTTTTTTAATAAAATTATTACATTTAATATTGCATTATTATTTATTACAGAAATTATAAATTTATTATTACATTGATTATTACGTTGTTGTTTATTATACAGAAATTATAAACCGAAAAACGAATGAAAAAGGCGAGAAGGAAACAATCCAGAGACCATTAAGAAATTCGCACATAGGCTAGATCCCGTTCCCCCGACCCCAGAAGGGCATTTTTATTAAAGGGTCCCGCTTGTAAGTACATTCGCACAAATTAAAACTATCTTCTTGTTCTATACATACAGATTCTATTATTTTGACATAATTACTGCATTTATTATAGCATTTACATTTTTTTAACATTTATTATTATTACCTTTACACTAATTATTATATTTATTGCATTTATATTTATTTCCACACTTATTACTTCCATTATTACATTTACATTTACGTTTATTATTCCATTTACATTTTACCGAACCCCCCCCCCCCCCCCCACGAATAAACCAAAAGCGAGTAAGGAAACAATCCAGAGACCTTTAAGAAATATACATTTAGGTTAGAACCCGTTCACCCGACTCCGTAAGGGATTTTTTGACCAAGAATCTCATTAAAGGGTCCAACTTATAAGTACCTTCGTACAAATTAAAATTATCTTCTTCTTCTATACATATAGATTCTATTATTTTTCTTTTGACATAATTATTACATATGTAAAGTACCTTACTTGATTCCCAATCTATAGCATGATTATTTTGGCTGGCGTGATAAAAAATGTCATTATTATTATTACAACTTCTGAAGGCATATTTGTGTTCTTTAATACGGGTTTCAATATTTCTTCCAGTTTCTCCTACGTATACTAAAACGGGGAAGAATGATCAGTTTTGACGTTGAGTCCTTGTTTACGAAAGTTCCCATTGATGATGTACTCAGTTTTTTAGATAGAAAATTGCCAACATGTAACGTAGAACTAGACATGCCCACATCTGCATTTTTAGAACTGATAAAACTGTGTCAGCAATAATGCCTTCTCCTTCGGTGAAGAATTTTATTTGCAACGTTTTGGTATGGGGTGGGGTCCCCTTTATCCCCATTACTGAGTGTACATTATAAATGGAATATTAGTTTTGGTATGGGAATGGGTGTCCCTTTTATCCCCATTACTAAGTGTACATTATAAATGGAATATTAGTTTTGGTATGGGAATGGGGTCCCCTTTATCCCCAATACTGAGTACATTATACATGGAATATTATGAGTCGGAATTGTTGTAAACGATGTGTCCCAGGAATCTAATTTGGTTTCGTTATGTAGATGATATTTTCTCATTTTGGCCTGACCACTGGAACAACTTTGACACTTTCTTTCAATTATTAAATAATCTTGTTCCCTCTATTAAATTTAAATATGAATGGGAGAACGACAAACAATTACCTTTTCTAGATGTTTTGGTTATTAACGAAAGCGGAAAGCCCAATTTCACGGTCTATAGAAAACCTACTCATTGTAATTTGTACATTCATTATTTTTCATATGATGAAGGGGTTAAAAGCTCAATTATTTCTTCCATGTTTCTAAGAGCACTCAGGATTTGTAGCCCACATTTGCTGGACCCGGAAAATTCAAAGATTTGGAACATTTTTAAGGATTTAAAATTTTAAAATATCCTGAGTGGTTTATCAGAAAGGCATATTTTAAAGCCAGAAAATCTTTTTATGCCCCTCGGGAACCTTCAGTTAACCAAAAACAATATGTGAGTTTACCTTACATTGCCGGCTTAGAAAGAGTAAAACCGTTGACGAATGATTTTAAGTTTGCTTTGGCATTCAAATATCCGTCTACCGGGAAAAGTAAATTGGTTAGGAATAACGTTGCCAAATAGAAACAAGCCTGTGTGTACAGCATTCCCTGTAAAAGTTGTGATTTAGTATACGTAGGAGAAACTGGAAGAAATATTGAAACCCGTATTAAAGAACACAAATATGCCTTCAGAAGTTGTAATACTAATAATGCCATTTTTTATCACGCCAGCCAAAATAATCATGCTATACTGTAGATTGGGAATCAAGTAAGGTACTTTATATATGTAATAATTATGTCAAAAGAAAAATAATAGAATCTGTATGTACAGAACAAGAAGGTAATTTTAATTTGTGCGAAGGTACTTATAAGTTGGACCCTTTAATGAGATTCTTGGTCAAAAAATCCCTTACGGAGTCGGGTGAACGGGTTCTAACCTAAATGTGAATTTCTTAAAGGTCTCTGGATTGTTTCCTTACTCGCTTTTGGTTCATTCGGGTTTTTTTTTTTCGGTAAAATGTAAATGGAATAATAAACGTAAATGTAAATGTAATAATGGAAGTAATAAATGTGGAAATAAATATAAATACAATAAATATAATAATTAGCGTAAATGTAATAATAATAAATGTTAAAAAAATGTAAATGCAATAACAAATGCAGTAATTATGTCAAAATAATAGAATCTGTATGTATAGAACAAGAAGATAGTTTTAATTTGTGTGAATGTACTTATAAGCGGGACCCTTTAATAAAAATGCCCTTCTGGGGTCGGGGGAACAGGATCTAGCCTATGTGCGAATTTCTTAATGGTCTCTGGAGTGTTTCCTTCTAGCAGAACAAGAAGGTAATTTTAATTTGTGCGAAGGTACTTATAAGTTGGCCCCTTTAATGAGATTCTTGGTCAAAAAATCTCTTACGGAGTCGGGTGAACGGGTTCTAACCTAAGTGTGAATTTCTTAAAGGTCTCTGGATTGTTTCCTTACTCGCTTTTGGTTCATTCGGGTTTTTTTTTTTCGGTAAAATGTAAATGGAATAATAAACGTAAATGTAAATGTAATAATGGAAGTAATAAATGTGGAAATAAATATAAATACAATAAATATAATAATTAGTGTAAATGTAATAATACTAAATGTTAAAAAAATGTAAATGCAATAACAAATGCAGTAATTATGTCAAAATAATAGAATCTGTATGTATAGAACAAGAAGATAGTTTTAATTTGTGTGAATGTATTTAAAAGCGGGACCCTTTAATAAAAATGCCCTTCTGGGTTCGGGGGAACAGGATCTAGCCTCTGTGCGAATTTCTTAATGGTCTCTGGATTGTTTCCTTCTCGCCTTTTTCACTCGTTTTTCGGTTTATAATTTCTGTTTAATAAACAACAATGTAATAATCAATGTAATAATAAATTTATAATTTCTGTAATAAATAATAATGCAATATTAAATGTAATAAATTTAATAATAAGTGTAATAATTATATAAAAAAATAATAGAATCTGTATGTATAGAACAAGACGATAATTTTAAATTTGTGCGAATGTACTATACCTATAAGCGGGTCCCTTTAATAAAAATACCCTTCCAGTGTCGGGAGAACGGGATCTAACCTAGGTGCGAATTTCTTAATGGTTCCTGGACTGTTTTCCCCTCTTGTTTTTGGTTCATTCGTTTTTCTGTATCCACCCGAAGAGGATGCCAGTGGGCATCGAAAGTGTTGTGGAAATAAACTCTGTCTATGAGAGTGGGTTTTTATTATCATATTTTGACCTTCACGTAGAAAAAAGTGAAGTTTTTGCATTGGTTTGACAAACATTGATGTTTTTTGTTAATTTTTCTAATCATGGTTGCAGTTGGCTTCAACAATTTTCCTTTATTTCTTCTTGTTCTCCTATTTATCACTTTATCAAACTACGGGGTGTCCCATAAGTCCGGCATCAAAAAGGCAAAACAAAAGCTTTTATTTACAGAACGTGCTCAATATGTCCACCATTGTTTACAATACACAAATTCAGACGTGATACCCAGTCAGCAAGCACATGGCGAATGATGTCAGGAGTAATGGTGTTACATGCCCCACTAATGCGCTGCCGCAAATGTTCAACACTCCTAATTTTCTCTGCGTATACCAGCGCTTTCAATGACCAGGGAATTGTTGGTACAGGTATTCCCTTACTTGGGTGCTGTAATGTGCAGGAGTGCCGTCTTGTTGGAACCATGTTGGGAAATTTCCTTCTTCGTTCAAGACAATGGGAAATGCTTCTTCCTTGAGCATACGTAGGTAGGTGCCTCCAGTGACATGTTCATCAAAAAAGAGGGGGTCTATAATGCGATCCTTCCAAATGCCACACCATACCATCACCCGAGATGCACCTTGTTCCTTTGAAGAGGTATACCAGTGAGGGTTGTTTTGAGACCAGTCGCGGGTATTCTGTCGATTTACCTCACCATTTCCATACAAAACAGCCTCGTCACTGAACAGAATGGTGGACAGGAAATTGGCATCACGAGCATAAGAAAAATATGAATTATGGTTTGTAGAAATAGAAAAATATTAATTTCTCCTATGATGCCGGACTTATGGGACACCCGTATATTTACAGTTGTCAATGTTATTTTCCGCCATTGCTTATTATTTTCTCCACATTAAAATAATTTCAAATTTATACTGTACTATGTAATTTTGAATATTTGTAATTTAAAAGAGGAACACTGATACTGATTTACCTTCCTGTTATATATTTGTGAAATATATATATATATATATATATATATATATATATATATATATATATATATATATATAAGGGGGCGCCCATATAAGAGCTTGCCTAGGGCGCCAAATACTCTTGCGCCACGGTGTATAAATATATATAATATTGGGTGTTTGCTTTTATCAAGATGATGTCCTCATAGAAAATCAGAAACATATGTGGGGGCCCTGGGAGGGTTGTGTAATGAATGGGGGCCCCAACCATCTTGCACAGGGCCCCCTCAGAAGCTAGAGCCGGCCTTGATTTTCGTGCTCATGAAGAAATTTCTACAGAGCTTCTTGGTGTAAGATTCTTTTCTCATCAGGTGTTTTTTCACTGTTTAATAAGGTTAACAATTCGCTTTCCATTCTTTTAAACCTGCTTTTACGGGGTTCTAGAGTCGTATTTGGATTCTTTGAAATTTGCAGTGAAGCATACACCTCGTGTGGAATCACTACCACTTTCTCCATTATATTAATCTAGTCAGTAAAGGCCCGAAAACTGAAAATCAGATGGGGAGGAATGACCCTCCTCTTTGTACAATAATTCGTTTTTTCTTCCCCAAGTTTGACTTTTACGAGCGAGTGTACGTATTATGTTCTTGCAACGGCGTATACGAGCCTTCTGAGGGGGCTTCATTGATACATTATAACGTTAAGACAGATTTCACAGACGCATTTTAAAAAGTCGGAGTCAATATTTTTAACAACCAGGTGCTGGAGAGTTCGTGGCAGGCGATGATAGATTTTTATTAATTCATGGTATTTCTTTAGCCTCTTTGTCATTCTGGAATATACGCCGTTTCAGGCTCGTTTGGAAATAAAGGGTGTCCACAAATGTTTACCCTGAAAACAGTATGCTCTCATGTTTTAATGACGAATCTTACATCCGTTTTCTTTTTACAGGTGATCTCGTACACGCATAGAGTTTCTGTGCTGGTGTGTTTCGTCTACCGCATTCGCCGCTAGGAGCGCTGTAGTAGCTGTTCAGTTAAGATGGCGTCTGTGACAGAGAAGGCACAATGTGTTGTGTGGCTTGCAGAAACAAAATCTCCTGTCAGCGTTCAGCGAAGGTTCAGAACAAAGTATGGAAAGAACCCACCTGATGTGAAGTTAATTAAGTCGTGGATCAAAAAATTCTTGGAAACTGGAAACATGGAAAAGGGAAAGAGCAGTGGTAGACCATCAGTTTCCGATGGGCCGGTGGAAACATTCAAACTGCTTTCACACGGTCACCAAGCAAATCGGTGAGACAAGCTTCATGCCAACTAAAGATACCGAAGTCTACGGTGCACAAGGTGTTACACAAACGTTTGAAGTTACACGCCTACAAGGTACAAATTGTTCAAGAACTGAAGCCTGATGACCGTCCAAAACGTGAACAATTCGTTATTGACATTTTGAACAGCATTGACGAGGTTAATGACTTCTTGTTACGTGTCTGCTTTTCAGACGAGGCTACGTTTCATCTTAGTGGTAGAGTCAACAGACACAATGTGCGTATTTGGGGATCGGAAAACCCACGTGCCGTAAAGGAGCATATTCGGGGCAGTCCCGAGATCAATGTCTGGTGTGGACTAATGCATGACCAGATAATTGGTCCTTTCTTCTTCGCTGAGAACACTGTTTCCGCAACTGTGTACCTGGATATGCTCACCAATTGCGCCATCCCCCAGCTGCAGGACAGGCAGCCAACTGTCATCTTCAAACAAGATGGAGCACCCCCTCATTGGGCGCATGTTGTTCGTGAAACTCTCGACGCAACATTTCCAAATCGATGGTTTGGCAGGGACGGGCCAATCCCATGGCCCCCAAGATCACCAGACATTACCCCGCTGGATTTCTTTCTCTGGGGGTCATGTTAAAGATTTGGTTTATGCAACAGTTGTTCCAGATATCAGGACATTGCGAGAACGCATTACGGATGCAATTGCAACAGTTAACCCACAAATGTTGGAAAATGTGTGGCGTGAGTGTGAATACCGTTCAGACATTTTACGTGCCACTATGGGTGCACATGTGGAAGCTTATTAAGTTCATTAACTATGTATCAAAACTTTGTATGTTTATCTACTTATGATTAAAACTGTGTTTGAATACGAGTGTTTATTTAAAGGTTATAGCATATTTTAATCAGAGTAATCATTTATGAACACCCGTACTGTATATTTGTTCTCAGAAGCACCCTAAACGTGTTTCGCGGATGAAGGTCACAAAGCAAATATCCATAAAGCTGACTTGTAGCTTCTTTATAAACTTCCAAAATCTCCTTACGCTCATTCGGGAACATTTGATTGGCTATTACCACAATTTGTGATACATCTCTACGTTACGCGAATAAGACTAGATATTGTGTATTTAGCGACAAAATCGCGCATGTATCTACTTTTTAAAAATAGATTCTGATTGATAATGAACACGCTTATGTTAAGATGGTGGGAGAACACTGTAAATGTCTCGGCAAACGTTTTATCCATTTCCAACTTGAGATCGTCAATTACAGTGACTATACGCTCATTTCCCTTTAACGAATTAACATCATATACACCTTTGTGGAACAAAATATCATCTTGGTACTCGTTGAACACTGATTGATACGTCGAATAGCACCATATAACTTTATGCACAAGTTTTGAGAAAATTTCTCCCTTTTCTTTAATGATTTTATGCATAAACACCGTTTTACCACATCCTGTAGGGCCAGATATAATACATGTGGATGCGCTCGTGAACCTGAATTTTTCTACAGAATCCATCTCTAACACGTCACACTCCTAAGTGAGTCATTTACAAAATATAATACAAATTTAAGTGATGATCCTTATATTCTACAGTTTTGTTTTTCCTCTTCTTCCACAGAACCGTGAATGACAATGATGTACAGCACCCCATCATCGATATTACAGATGACCCCGACGACAGTGTAGTTGTTGTCACAGACTCCAACCCCGATAACGAGCCCACACCAGCAATACCTGTAGCACGCGACTATTCGAAGCGGAGGCATGATGAAGAGCCCTCCACGTCAGGTATAAAGCGTGCCAGGATTGCGCCGGCTGTTAGACCACCAGTAATAGAGCCCCAACTCTCTACGTCTTACGACACAACCCCCACAATAGTACCTTCCTCAAATATACCCCTTTAATCCTGTTCAATTCCGGGTACATCCTCCACAGCAGCAGCAGCAGCATCTCGTTCTGTAGAGGATGATATAACATTCGAGTTGGTGCGCACCGCCACCCCCACCCTAGTCCTGACTAGAAATCGGTATATATTCAGAGTTGGTCCTAGATCCATGTATAGCAATGGTGTTGAACACGGACTGCGGCGCGTAGTTGAAAGTATTGTGGAGTTTGCCCTTCAGAACCGCGACGAACGTGAAGTCAGGACGAGGCTGTCCTTCGGGTTCAGATGACGGGGATGTAGATGATTTTTGCGTAGTAATACCATTCAGAGGCTTGGCAGCTGTAGATATAGAGTATATATTAGGCCGTATAATGCAGGCCTCTCAAAGTAGTACAGCCTTCAATATGGGCAACTTCACACCTTACACTCTTATATTCTCAGGTTATTTATAGACGGCATATAAACGTCGATCGTGGTTGCAGCTTTATAGCACTAGTCTTGGCCCGTATGTTTGCTGTACTAAATACACGGGTCAAAAAAATTTGGTTGCCTACGGTTGTGTAGCGTGCACGTAAACTGGCTGTAGACTGTAAACTTGAGTTTGAGTGTAATATGGGTCCTGAATAGCTGAGAAGGGTACTACAGGAAATGAATGTTCGTATAGTTGTATTTGGAATGGATGAACGTCGAAGGACTGTATGTTTTTAAAAGCAGTGTGAGGGATCGTACAAGGCCCCTACTTATTTTAGGGCTGTCAAGAACAACGTATCTCCCCATCTGTAATATAAGGGAACTTTACGAGAGTTATGATAAATGTCGAAAATATAGAAGGCATCATGATTTGTGTAAGGGATGTTTCGAGTTTGCGGAAGATATAGTGAAACATTGTAAGGATTGCCACATGGTATGTGCGCAGTGCAAAAGTTCCAAATGTGAAAGCCGTGTGGTTGTAGCTGAGAAGAGGGACTGATGTATGCAGATGCACATTTTTCAATAATAACTGTTTTGAGCTTCATAAGTCAATTGGCACGTGCAGGTAAATGAGATTCTGTGAATGTGGTATGTTTCATATGATGGATAATTGGGAGAATTTCAAGCATAAATGTCATGAAATTCACTGTTCTACATGCCATGAGAAATATAAGGCGGTTGGAGTAAAGCATGTATGTTATATGAAAGAAAGACTAAAAATAGACCTTGTATAACTGTGTACTACGATATAGAAACATATACGAAGGCTGAAACCAAAGAGGTCATTCCACATCTACTTGTAAGCCAGACTATCTGTGATGAGTGCATGGAGCTCGAGTGTGATGAGTGTCACAAATGTGGTAAACGGACAAACGTTTTTAAAACGATTGCACACGACAGTCCCGTGAAACTCTTTGTATCCTATATTGTCAATTAGCGGACAAGTTAAAAAAATGACTGTATATTCTTGCCCATAACGGCACAAAATTTGACACACAGTTCCTTTATAAGGAGCTGCTTGAGCACGAGTCATTTGAGATATTTACAGGTGATCCCTTGAAAAGAGGAAACAAACTTATACAGATGCAAATAAGAGTTAATGTACAGTTTAAAGACACTTTATTATTCACACCTTCTAATTAGCAAAGTTACCGAAGGTAATGGGTGTAGCCGGCGAGGTTTCAAAAGGATATTTCCCTTACACATTCCTCACGAGCGAAACTTTAAATTACGTAGGACTACCTCCACCCAAACATTACTTTAACTATGAATGTATGAGTACAGGTGAACGTGAAGATTTTGATCGCTACTACAACAGTTTTAATTAATCTAATCCTTACAATATAGCTGATGAATGTGAGCGTTATTGCATGAATGATGTGCGTGTGCTTAGGGTATGTTTCCAGGCCTTTAAAAGAATGTACATAGACCGTTTCAAATGCTATCCGTTGCAAGTCGCAACCACGATTGCCTCATTGTGCTTTACGGTGTTCAAGAACAATTTCATGCCTAAAGACACCTTAGCCGTCATTCACAGAAACAATCCCCGCAGTTATGGCCACAGGGCTATTTACTGGCTCATACACCTACAGCAACAGACAGATGTATACATAAAACATGCCCGCAACACGGGGGAAGTACCCATTAAGGTTAATTTTCGTGTTTTTTGGGTTGATGGTCTAAGCGAAAACCGTGCTACTGGTGAGAAGACTGTGTACTCCTTTAACGGCTGCTGGTGGCACGGATGCCCCCGTCCTGAGTGTGGAATCGTAGGAGGTATCCACAGTAGATCTCCTGCCGACAGTCTTGCGTGAACTCGCCCCCGCGATCAGAATATAGGCGCCCAGTTCACTCCAACGTCTTGTGGGAGCATGAGTATGATGCACGGGTGGAAACAGATGGACAGTACCGTGAAGAAATAAACACAATCAAGCGTTCAATGTTGCTAGAGCCTCTCAAATGCTGTGATAGCTTGTTCGGAGGGCGTACAAATCCCTTGAAGCTATACTTTCCACCGACGGAGGGCGTGAAACTCCATTACTACGACTTCTGTTCTTCATATCCTTATGTGATGAAGAACAATCCGTACCCCGTAGGTGTACCTGAAAAACTGGTGGGACCTGGCCTGCCACCCATCGAGGTGTTCTCAACAAATTTGAACGGGTACTATTTCAGTCTTTCTTTCGTAGATGTGCTCCCCCCTCGCCGATGCCTCGATGGATGCCGATCTTGCCAGTCGTTATAGACAATAAGTTCATGTTTCCCCTGTGCGTGAAGTGCGCAGAGGAGAACAATGAGGATTGTAATCACAAAACCAACCAGCGTAAGATCAGAGGCGTATATACAAGCCCTGAGCTTGACATAGCCGTTCACCATGGCTACAGAATATTGAAGATAAATGAGGTGTGGAGGTTTCAGAAGCTACCCAACCTTTTCACGCCATATATATATATATATATATATATATATATATATAATATATAACTTTTTGAAGGATAAGGTAGAGGCATCAGGGTATGCGCGAGGAGTTGATACCGAAGATGAAAAATCGACTTATATTCAACGTTACCGTGACCGTGAAGGGATACATCTTGACCGTTCCCAAATTGTAAAGAACCCAGGCAAGCGCTTTAGTGCAAAGTTGTGTCTAAACAGTCTTTGGGGAAAATTTGCACAGAATACTGGCAAGGGGAACGTTCATTTGCCTCAAAGTTATAGTCTGGGATTATGCCAACACTCCCGATAAAGAGGTCATGGAGATCGTGAATGTGGGTAATACTTACATAATGAAGTACAACATTAGCGAATTGGCCAGAGATACCTCACGGGTTACAAACATACCTGTAGCCAGCTTCACAACGGCCTACGCACGCATCAAACTTTGGGGCCTATTGCATTCTCTTGGTCGGAAGGTTTTGTACGCCGATACAGATAGTGTGATATTCACAGCGAGGAAGGATGAATACATGCCGCCTATTAGTGAATTCCTCGGAGAGTTGACTGATGAGATCAAGGATGAGTATGGAGACATCGCATACGCTGACTCTTTTGTCTCAACAGGGCCAAAAACTTATGGGATACAGGTGAAGGTGGGGGAAGATATGAAATATGTCGTGAAGGCTAAGGGTATCACGCTCAACCAGGCGAATCGGCGGGTCGTTAACTTTGAATCGTTGAAGGATCTAGTGTGCTTGGAAGATTAGGGCGACCAGCCGCCCCAAACTAACTGTAGGGACCCACAATTTTCGGGCGCAGAAGCTGGGGTCGTGAAGGAACTTAGGGGTACGAAAGTGTGCCGTAACACCTATAGAAAACGTTCCCAGGTGCCTGGTACCTATGATACCGTACCCTTTGGATACCATAATCTTTGATTGTTATATATATCTATTGTTAACAATATGTTTATTTATTACACGTATTTGTAAATTAAATACCTTGAATAATTCGTTTATTAAATAAATCGTGCTTCAATTAGCGTTTCACTTTCTCCTTTGTTTGTGTGTGTGTGTGTGTGTGTGTACAGGAGGAAGTTCTAAGCTCCGACCCCTGAATGATCGGTCACGTAACTCATGCTAATACCTGGGCATATCTCTACCCTGCGTGCTCAGTTGACCGCTGCAAGCCCTGGATCTCAGACGTGTATTTTCCCACGTAGACGAAAAATAGTAATGGCTACCTTTAATATTGCGTGTTCGACGTTTATGAAGTGGTATTCGGCAAAGTGTGAAGATAAAGTTACTGAATGGCTCCATATTCGACCCTCCTTTGATACTTTTAAGGCTACATTGAATCGTGCGAAGGAACAACAGGTACAAATACTCTACGGCTATTCTGGCGACAGCATTGCAAGATTTCGTTGTTCAAGCTATGTATTGAATTATGTTGTAGAACTAAACTTTATAAAAGCTTACATATACCGTGAAGTGGAAGAAACAACACGTGCAGAAGCTATGGTTAGGGAGTCTTGTTAATGAGTCATGCAACAAGCGATATAATGTCATGTTGCATCATACAGAGTACTCGTACCCTGCGACTGAGAATGTAAATCTTGTCATCATGGAGAATCTGAAGTATTTTTACCACTATTTTAACGAGGTTTGTAGTGAGGTTGTGGCTAAAGGTCTGCGTGAGTTTTTAGCAGAATTTAGAGACGAGTATCGTCTGCTAAGCAAAAAGGAAAAATATGGCCATATGTTTCTCTCAAATAGTGCGCCGGAGTATGAATAAAATGTGTTTATTTCTTGAAAATCCCCGTGAACGAAAATGTCTGGTGTGCATTATGGGGAGTGGGAGTGATAAAACAATAAAACCGGTATTGCTTCATGTATCGGAAAATTTCTGAAAACACCTACCCACTACAATGGGATACAAGTATTCTCTTTCACGTTGGAACAACGCCGTACACGACTCAAGAGCTTATGGTGTGACTCACACCTCCCGTCGAGCCGATCCGCCCACCTGTGGCTCATAGTTATCTCAGAGCTTCAACCGACTGGACGTGCACTCCTCGAATACGATGGAACTTCCTTTGAGCGGGATTCTCAATGCCGTGTACGATGTGTTCGTGACGGTCATTGCGCGTGTTCAGGCGTAAAACCGGTGCCATTAACTATGTACTGGAAACGACTTCTAGACAAACAAACTCTGGTAAACGTAATGTTGTTTATTTAAGTGTTGAGATGAATCGAGTCTTCGTGGTAGTTGAGAAGTGGAGTGACGATCATTATAAAATACCTGCAGGTGTAGGTACAAAAAGAGAGCAGATTAGTGATAGCCCCTCATATGCCATTGTTTGTACGATGTGTATAAATAACGACCAGCCATGCATTGATATACGACTGATGTGGAAGAATGCTTCTGATAATAACGTTCCTGTCCCTACGCGAAACCGATACATCCTCGACAGAATGTTTGAAATCGTCGGTTTCGGCAAGTTGAAACCCATATTAGACGCGCGTGTTACAGGAAGGAGTCCGAACGAGTGGGGCCAATCTTGGTGATAGCCTTTAAGGGCGGTGGCCTATCAGGCTGCGAGATAATAGGGATAGAGAAGGGTAAGAAAGGACTTGAAACACAGATTAAGATGACAAGAACGAAGAAAGCAGATGAATTCTGAACATAAGTATTCCCAAAAGCTGTTTTATGGTGGTCGAAAGGAATATTCAGAGGAGGAGAAGGGAGGTTATGGTCAATGCCGAGGCTCTCGACCCGTGGTTTGACCTGAGGAAGGACCAACAAGAGACAGGAGAAAAATTAGTATTCTCTTTCATCGGACGGGAAACAGGAGGAAAACAACTCTTCTGTTTAGGAGAAGAAGACTTTATGAAGATGTCTGAAATGGCACTGCAAAATTTCGATTTCCAAACCTTCTGATTAGAAAGAACAGAATCGAATGAACGTTGTCCTGTAGAGCGATGCAGAGATGCATCACTCCCTTTGGTGGGAAGAGAAGAGTGGCAATTTTCTTCCGAATTCGTCAAAGACGCGTTGGTGGCGCGTGGCAAGATTTGAACCTCATTAAAACAATGAGACTCGAGGTCATAAGCCGAGCTTGCATCATGTTCGAGCGACATAGACGAGCTCTCCGTGACCTCACGTAAATTTACATAAAAAGGAGAATCCCTCGGAAAATCCGCGCAATGCTCACTACTCTTCCAAGTATGAGCAGAAGTTGCGTGACTAGGGACTTCATCTGGGACGATCTCGTCACAGACCACTTCACCCGGAAAATTCCCCTAATCGAGAACTTCCCTCGTGATGTCTGGGACAGTCTCTTCATAGAGCGCTTCCGTCGTAGGGTTTGAGACAGCCTCTTCATAGGGCACTTCGCTCGTCGTACTGAGGACATCCAGCGTATCGTGCATGCTACACAAACTAACTGGATGGACGCGTGTATTCCGTGCTTGCCTTTCCGTACGAACAACTTCCGACGGCGGAGTAGGTTCGGGTTCGCTCCCGGCACCTGTAGGTTTAGCTCGGAATTGGGTGGAAAATCCTCTACCTTTGAAAACGGAGTCAAGTCATCTTCCTTAAATAGGAATTCAAGCGAAATGACCAAACCGGAACTCAAAGGAGACGAGTCTTCAGATTCATTTGGAATAACCGAAACTCTGGGAACTTCAAGTTCGTGCCTAACTGTAACCGAAGGGGGTGACTCGCTCTCGATGGAGTCACAGGGGTCTACTGTGAAGACATTCGAGTCTTCGTGCTCAAAATTACCAAAGGTATGTTGGCTTTCTAGTTCCTCGTTGCCGGAACTGGAACGGAACAATTGACTATTGATGAAGAATCTTCCCCATCTAATAGCAGTTCCTCTTTATTTTGAGCTGGTTCCAGGGAGTCATTCGTTCTCTCTGAAACAATTCTTTCACCCTTCGTCGAAAAGAGCGAAGAGTAGGGTTGACAAACATACACGAAAGGTGGGTTCTCTCCTCGAATTAGGCCTGCTTCTCTATCGGCCACATAGAAATCGTGCGTAATAAAGAAATTCATCCCCAGGATTAAATCTCCATCCCAGTCTCCTTCAGATATGACCACAATTGGGGTCGGATAAGGGACTGAATCAAACTCAATAGGAAGAATAATTTCTCCGGTACTGTATTCTTCCTAACCATCACAATGCAGGTCAAGCGAGAAGGCAAATCGAAGTTTCCCATAGCCGTCTTAAGTAATTTCTTGTATACGTCTTGTTTAATGTAATTCGCCTGACAGCAGTCGTCAACAAGAGCCAAAACCGCTTGGTTGTTGACAGAAGTTTTCATGAAAATTTGTGAGCTATCGTCAAAATGCACCATTTCGTGAGCCCAAGTGTTTCTGAAACATACGAACATACTTCGTCTGCGTCATCGATGGTTTCGCGCAGGGTCCAGAAAGCTTCTGACCATCCCGTCTTCCTTAATGCAGTCGCATTCAGTTCGTCGCTATAGCCTACCGGTTGGAACACTTGAGTAGCATTCTTCCGAAAAGCGTTTCACGTAGTAAAACTTTCTAACACAAATGGATGCAAGACGTTCCTTGCGCAACCCTCTTCATCGTCCAAGAAGTGAGTAACCATCCGAATCTTCGTGATATCATCGCGAACGTTATAATTAACATAATATCCCTCTAATGCGTCAAACCATTCGTCCACGTACGGGGGTACCAATTTACCGTATTCTCTCCCCTTAAAAATTGGAACCTTAGGGATATTATTCGTCAAATAATTATATCTATCCATTTTCTTCGAAACACGACAAAGGAAAGAAAAATGGATTTAAAAACGAGGAAGGCGAAACGAAACAAAGAAAAAAAAGGAAAACTTATCCCTAATACGTATATACCACAGAATTAACACGAAAAAACTTAAGCGTGACATAACTATTTCGGTTTAAATAAACATTTAATAAAATCATCCCAAACGAAGATGCAAAACTTGCCTGTCGATTTCGACATATTACTCGAAATGTACGAACTCATTTTAATTTAAACCGAAAAAGCACAAAAAAAAAAAACAAAGACAAAACTATTTGCGTTCCAACGCAATAACCATTTAAAAATAAGAATGCAAAAAAAAGTTCGCGTACCGACGCGAAAGAGCGAGAGAAAAAGGAAAGAAAATCCTTTATACTAAATTTAAATGCGCCGAAACGCGCCAAATCCGCGCGCGAAACGAGCCAAACAAACAAACACACGCACGAACTATATATACACGACAAGTTAGGTACGATTAATTTCGGAGTTTACTATGAAATGAAAATCAATCCAAAATTCCGTTTTCTGTTAAAACAATGCGAGACAATTCAAATAAAAAAATTAAATATTCAATTTAAATTTTTCTTTCTCAAATTCCATAAATTTACCATATACGTTGCAGAAACCGTTTTGTTACAAACAATAAATATATAATTCACCAGTATAATTATATACGCAAATACTGCATGCAAAAAGACACAAACCTGTCAATTTCTTTCCTCTTACAACAAAAAAGAAACGGTTCAATTAGATTTACTGCGAACACAGACAAACAAAAATGTTTTTTTTGTTTTTTTTACTCCAAAACGAACAATTGTTTACAAACGACAAATATAGTTCACCTATCTATACATACACACAGGGCCGCCGCTTCCATTAGGCGAGGTTAGTAAATGCTAAGGGCGCCAAAGATCTGGGGGGCGCCAGCGCCTCCCGCCCTGTGCACGTCTGATAGTATTATGTAAGAACAACATGAAAAAATAATGAAGGAATGAGAAGCATAGACAAATGATGAAAGGTTGTACGACGTATGTACACCAGTTTAGCTTGACTGATATTTACATAATTAACTTATTCATCTTATTGGGTCATTATAGAACTTTCACTATCACGTCCTTTAACCCTTTAGGGACGGGAGTCGTAAATAAGCGATTTAAAAATGTTGCGCGCACAGACGGGAGTCGTCAATAAGCGACTCGGCTTATTTACGGCTTAATATGAGTTCCGGGAGTCGTCAATAAGCGAATAACTGTTTTTATGTGACATATGCCCTTCTTGCTTGGAAAAAACAGTAGATATGTCCTTTTTGCACGCATATTTTAGCACTTTTGAGCGTTCTGATTTGTTACTACATATGCCTCGCTTTACTCGCTGTTTTGATTGGTCATGACACTTTCTTGAACTGTGAAATGATTTTATAATTTTATAATAAATGTATGTATTAGCAAATTAAAATAGATCAGTGTAAGGCGAATAGTTTCTTCAATATAGTACCTTGATTACTTTGTGGGCAAACCCAATCGTGAAGTGGGAGGCGGGTGGGGGCGCCAGCTGCAGTCCTGCTAAGGGCGCCAAATAGGCTGGCGCCGGACCTGCATACACATATAATATACCAAAAATACTGCACGAAAAAAAATCGTTTTACACTCACAACGAACAGTAAACTGTTTACAAATAATAAATATATATCCTGCAATTCACCAATATATTTATATATACACAAAATACTGCATGCAAAAAAAAAAAATTTCTTTCAACAAAAAGAAAAATAATAATAACAAAAAAAATTCCAACCCTATACGTTAAACTGGGATACACTTTATTTCACGTACATAAATTCCTTTTGCCACAACAAAAGAGAATAATAATACTGTAATAATAAAAAATGTAATTTTTTTCCCAAACCAATGTGTTAAACTGAGATACACTTTTAATTCACACCTTTATTTATTTATTGATACTAATGTTAACCTTACTTGCCAAAAGCAACTTTATTCTAGTTACCGAGTTTTTTCTTTTTCTTTTATTCCGTCTTGAAAGAGCATTTGTTTTTATTCGTTTTCTTTCAGTCTTCTCAAATTTTGCAGAACAGAGTCGAATACGTTTGACCTCTGAAATTTCTTACTCCTTTTTTTTTTTTAAGAACGTTTTTTGTTGACGATTAAAGTCTTTCAAAATCTTCTGCAATTTCGATGATTCCTCCACTCTTCGATGTGGGGACTTACGCCAATGCTATGCGTCGCATATGACGCTTCAAAGAGAAATTTAATTCGCAAAATTCCCCTCCACATGCCTATAATAATTTTCGTTGCTGTCCTCTCTTCTAAACAAGTGAGAAAAATCCGACCTTCGTTTCGGTTGCGATTACTTCCTTGTAGCGGGGTTTTTGCCTGACAAAGGTTTTCAAATCCTGGCATCGGTCGACACTGTCGGAAATAGATGATTGTTATTTGCCTGGTAGCGGCAATGACGTTTATTACTGTTTACGTCCACGGTTCTTTCCACTTTACTTAATTTGACTGCAAGTTATGGAAAAAGCAATTTATACCTTCGCTCAGTGGCGTCCCCTCCCTCCATCCGTTGTGGGAGTGGAATGCCTCTCTCGTGGAAGGATATAAATGACGAATTACCTTTGTCAGTCTTTATTTCACAAGGATAGATCACTTTTAAGATATTAGATTTCTTTTACAATGCACAGTAATTAGAAAAAATCAAATCCTTACACGACACTTGTTTAAGAGTTCTTAACGAAGAAAAAGAGCTGAGCCGAACCGGATGCCCAAGGGCGAAACACGCCCTCTCTGCTCGAAAGCCGAGGCACCGACTGACTCTCTCAGTGTTTTTTTCCCTTTGTCCATGGAGAAACTCCCATAATGCCACGTTTACAAAAGATTATTAAGGTTGCAAAGGTTGTCTAACAATTACACAGGTCAACAAAAAAACTTTTTTTTTCGTTGCCAAGGAAATTCGTACGAATTTAGGGTATTTTGGGGTTGCTGAATTCCAAAATGAAAGTAGTTTTTCCGATTTGGCTCTAGTTCTTGAGATAATGAATACTCTCAATTAATAGGAAACGTAACCATAACGCGTGCATATGGGAAACTACCGGAACATTCTAGATGGTGAGACCGAATAAAATGCCATTATGTATTTCATGTGTTTACTTTTTTATGATTTGAGACAATTTCAATGCGATTTGTAAGTAGGCTCCGCCTGAACATTAAATTTTTTGCATGTTTACGTGTTTCAATGGGGTACCAATTATCTCATAAATTAGAGCCAATCTAGCAAAACCGATGTCATATTCGGAATCAGCACCACAAAGTTACCCCAAAATCACTCTAATATGATTGGCAATAAAATGAGTGTTGACCAGTGTTATATTAGCAAAAGAATTTATATAATTTTGGTTCTACACTTAACTCTTTTATATGATTCATATTAGACGAAAAGAACATTTACAATTTCGGAATCTCTGTTTAAGATTATAAATGTGGCACCTTTGAAGAGGCTTATAAGTTAAGCTTATCGAAAAGATGCCAGAGAATCTACTGGGCATTGAGGCAATTTATACAAATATTAAGAATTTAATGGATTCATATTTAAATTTATACGAACAGAATAATATCTTTTGAAGGATTAATACTTTAATTCATACAAACAGAATAATATTTTTTTAAATTTTAAAAAAAATTTATTTCCTGTGGAAAACCTTTTCCACACATGCAAAAAGATATCAAATTCAAATGATACATTACAAAATGATGTTGAAATTATGAGGAAAATTAATCATTTCCCATCATTTTCTAAAAATATTTTTTTGATTAATTAATGATTAAATTCGAAACAATAATTAACTGATTAACTGATTAATCAGACGTATGCCCTAATATATATATATATATTAATTTTATCCGCAAGCTATAAAGACCTAAATTAAAAAATACGTTAATATTTAATTTTAAAAAGCAAATTCATCGTTTATTTTTAACGAATTCACCAAATTATGTCCATTAGGATTCGAACCCACCACCCCATGAATAAAAGGTGAAAGCGTTAGCGAGCGAATACATTATGCTTTCACTTTCTATACTCCTTACCCCCAAATCCTGGGGGGGGGCGGATTTTGCATTGTGCAAAATCGCGTGCGTTCATGCTTGATATTCCATATGCAGGATATATATATATATATATATATATATATATATATATTGTTGTAGGGTACGTGCGAAGGGATTCTGAAATCATTCGCATTCGCACACGGGTTCGAACAAGCGGTGGTACGCGAAAACAAATTACCTCTCTCCCAAAGTCATCCCTTTACCCTCGCTATTCACCATTTTGACTCAAAACCAAAATTAATAGAAATTCTAATCTTATATAATAGAAATTTAAATTTCATTGTAACACTTGGTACCTTTGCAGCAACTATAAACAAAAACAAATTAATCCTGGCAAAATAATTGGCAAAAAAAAAAATTCTGCAATTAAAAAATTACAAATGTTTAAATTTATAAATTCGTTCCTTTAGAATACTAATATCTCAACATTAACAATTTTGTTTATAACATTATCAGTTTCTCTGAATCTCGTTAGTATCATAGGCTTTAATGCAAACACAGAATTAAAGGGGTGTCAAACAAACAAACAAACAAATAATAAACGGTACTTTAAATGCACAATCAAAATACCACTGCAAAGAATTTACGTTGGGCGCCACTTCTTGTGGGGTACGTGCGGAGGGGTCCTGAAATCTTTCGCTTCACGCACGGGTTCGAACAAGCGGTGGCGCATTGATTATTCCAATTATACTAAAAAAGATATTAATGTCCAAGGAAGCATTAAATACTGGAGAGGCTTCACTCAACTTAAGGTTGACAATAACTCGTTTCCTTCACACTTTTTGCCCACTCCAAAAGATCTCATCAGCCAAACGTCATCAGCCACAGTAATAGAGCCGAAACCCTCCACGTCTTACGACACGACTCCTTCAGTAGCACCATCTACAAATAAAACTGTACCCACTTACCCCGATTCGTCTTTGCCCTCCACCTCAACAGCACTTGTAGGGAATGGTATATCATTCGAACTGTTACGCAACGTCACCACCACTCCATTTCTGACTAGAAACCGGTACATAGTCAGGATCGACCCCCGAGTCATGTATAGTGACGGGTTTGAACACGGATTGCGGCGCATGGTTGAACGTATTGTGGAGTTTGCCCTTCAGAGCAGTGATGGGCGTGAAGTCAGGACGCGTCTGGCGCTCGGGTTCGAGTCAGTTGATACCGATAGAGACAATTTTGGGGTAGTAATACCCTACAGGCGTCTAGCGAACGTAGATGTAAAGTATACCTTGGGACGTATGTATAATGCAGGCCGCTCAAACCGGCACCGAGCTTAATTTTGAGAATTTTACGATTGATATAGACCATGTCTACCGACCTGTAGGCCACAACGCAACGCCTTATACCCTTAACTTTAACAGTTACCTGATATACAAAAGACTGCTTTCGATCGTGGTTGCGGCTTTATAGCATTAGTCTTGGCTCATATGTTTACTGTGTTAAATACAGTTGCCCAAAAAATCTGGATGCCTACGGTAGTGGAGCGTGCACGTAAACTGGCTGCAGACTAGAGACTTGAATTTGCCTGTAATATGGGGCCTGAAAAGCTGCGAAGGGTTAGAGCAAGTAATGGGTGTATGTATAGTTGTGTTTGGATTGGATGATAACCGTAAGACTGTGTATGTTTTTAAAAGTAGTGTGAGAGAACGCACAAAGCCCCTACTTATTTTAGGATTGTCTGGGGCAACTTATCTACCCATCCATAATATAAGGGCTCTCTACGCGAGATATGATAAAAGTCGAAAATATGGAAGACATCACGATTTGTGTAAGGGTTGTCTCAAATTTACGAATGATCTGTTGAAGCACTGTAAGGAGTGTCACATGGTTTGCGATCAGTGTAACAGCCCCAGGTGTGAAAGTCGGGTACTTGAAGCTGAGAAGCGCGCCTGTAATGTATGTAAGGGCATGTTTTTCAATAACATCTGTTTTGCTCACCATAAATCGAATGGCACGTGCAGGAAAATGACGATTTGTGAGTGTGGTATGTTTCACACAATGGAGAGTTGGGGAAAGTTTGAGCACAGATGCGAAGAAATTCACGGTTCTACATGTCATGAAAAATATAAAGCGGATGGAGTAAAGCATGAATGTTATATGAAAGATGCTAAGCCTAAAAATAAACCCTGTATAACCGTGTATTATGACATAGAAACTTACACAAACCCTGAAACAAAAGAGGGTATTCTACATTTACTCGTAAGTCAGACTATCTATGACGAGTATATGAACATTGAATGTGATGAATGCCTCAAATGTGGTAAGCGGACAAACATTTTTAAGGTGTCTTCAGGAGATTCCTCCGTGAAGCTCTTTCTGAACTATATTGTCAAGCTGGCGGATCAGTTCAAACAAATGACTGTGTATATTCTTGCCCATAACGCAGCAAAATTTGACCCACAGTTCCTTTATAAGGAGCTGCCTGAGCACGAGTGATCAAAGATATTCACGGGTGATCCCCTGAAAAGAGGGCACAAAATTATACAGATGCAGGTGAGGGAGAATATATAGTTTAAAGACACTTTATTATTCACACCTTGTAAATTAGCCAGGCTACCCAAGGTGATGGGAGTAGGCGCCGAAGTCTCAAAAGGGTACTTCCCTTACACATTTCTCACTCACGACACTTTAAATTATATCGGTCCACCATCCCCCAAACATTACTTTAACTATGAGTGTATGAGTGATAGTGAGCGTGAAGATTTTGACCGCTACTACAGCAGCTTTAATGAAGATAACCCTTACAATATAGCGTATGAATGTGAACGTTATTGTGTGAATGACGTACGTGTACGTAGAGTACATACTTCTAAAGGTTCAAGCCATTAGAAGTATGTACATAACCCGATTCAACTCTGATCCACTACAAGCCGTAACCACGATCGCCTCATTATGTTTTACTGTATTCAAGAATAACTTCATGCCTAAAAATACGTTAGCCGTCATTCCTCGAAACGCCCCGCGCAGTTATGGGTATAAGGCTATTTACTGGCTCATACACATACAATAGCAGACAGGTGTATATATAAAACACGCTCACAACACGGGGGAAGTTGCCATTAAGATCGATGGCCGTGTTTTTTGGGTGGACAGGACAGCTTAAGTGAGGACCCAACCACTGGCGAGAAGACGGTGTACTCCTTTAACGGTTGCTGCTGGCATGGATGTCCACGTCCTGAGTGCGCCGCCACAGGGGACCTCCATGGAAGATCCCCCGCCGACAGCCTCGCATGGACCCGTACCCGCGACCAGCTTATAAGTTCACAGTTCATTCACAAGGTTTCGTAGGAGCATGAATGTGATGCCTGGATGGAAACCGATGAGCAGTATTGCGAAAAAATAAAGGCCATCAAACGTACAATGGTAGTGGAGCCCCTCAAATGCGGTGACAGCTTGTTTGGAGGACGTACAAATCCTTCAAACTTTACTTTCCGATTACGGACAGGGTGAAGCTTCACTACTACGATTTCTGCTCATTATACCCTTACGTGATGAAGAACAATTCGTACCCAGTAGGTGCGCCTGAAAAACTTGTGGGCCCCGCCATGCCTACCATCGAAGAGTTCTCAGCTAACTTGAGTGAGAGTTTTCTTGAGCTTTCTTTTGTAGATGTGCTCCCGCCTCGCGATTTATGGATGCCGATCTTACCTTTTGTTATATAACCACCACAAACTCATGTTCCCTCTGTGTGTGAAGTGTGCAGAGGAGAACTATGGGGACTGTAATCACACGATCAACCAGAGGAAGATCAGAGGCGTATATACAAGTCCTGAACTGTCCTTGGCCCTCAGCCAGGGTACAGAATACTCAGAATGCTGAAGATGTAGGAGGTGTGGAGGTTTCAGAAGCTCCCCAACCTTTTCACACTATATATAAATACTTTTGTGAAGGATAATGTAGAAGCATCAGGATACCACATGAGGAGTTGAGACCGAAAATGAGAAAACTGCGGATATTCAACGTACCATGACCGTGAAGGGATACAACTTGACCGTGCCCAAATTGTGAGGAACTCTTGCAAGCGCTTTAGTGAAAGTTGTGCCTAAATAGTCTTTGGGGCAAGTTTGCTCAGAATACAGACAAGGGGAATGTACATTTAGCTCAAAGTTGTAGTGAGGTCTGGGATTATGCAAACGCCAACGGTAAAGAAGTTATGGAAGTCGTGAATGTAGGTAATACGTACATAAAGGTAGACCGAATTGGCTACAAATACATCACGTGTCACAAACATACCTGTAGCCAGTTTCACAACAGCCTATGCACGTATCAAGCTATGACATCTGTTGCATTCTCTCGGACAACGGGTTCTGTACTCTGATACAGATAGTGTGATATTCACGGAGAGGGTAGGTTAGGTGAATCTATGCCTCGTATTGGGGAATTCCTTGGAGAGTTGACTGATGAGATCAAGGATGAGTATAGAGTCATCGTATGCGGGATTCTTTTGTCTTAACAAGCCCCAAAACTTACGATGTACGCGTGAGGGTGAGGGACTGAGTGCAAGTACATCGTGAAGGCTAAAGGCATCACGCTTAACCATGCCACCCGCAAGATCGTTAACTTTGAATCGATCAAAGATCTAGTGAGCTTAGAAGATGATGGTAATGACCAACCACCCCATCTGGTTGTGGGGACTCATAACTTCAGAGCACAGAATTTAGGAGACGTGAAGGAACTTAGGGGCATGAAGGTTTGTCGTAACACCTACGGGAAATGATACCAGGTGCCTGACACCTACGACACTGTGCTCTTTGGGTACCATAGTCATTGAATGTTTGCTATATATACATGTGTGTCTATTTACTTTTTGACGATATGCTTATTTATTTATTACGTGTATTTGAATATATGCCATGAATTAGAGACTATTTACTTGATGATATGTTTATTTAAAATAATTCACGTCTCAAATAGCGCTTCATTTTCTCCTTTGTGTGTGTGTGTGTACAGAAAAATCTAAGCACGCCCACCCCACTGTATGATCAATCAAAGGGGTCACGTGACTCCTGCTACTAGCTGGTCATATCTCTGCCCCTGAGTGCTCAGTTGACCTCAACAAGCCCTGGATCTCAGACCTGTATTTTGGAGAATTCTCGCGTAGATGGAAAATAGTGACGGCTACCTTTGATATTGCGTGCTCGACATTCATCAAGTGTTATTCGATAAAGTCTACAGATGTGGTGAACATTCAAAGAATCCCTAGTCCTCCATCATTTGAGGCTTTTAAGGCCACACTGAACCGTGCGAAGCGTGAGGAGCAAAAGGCCCAAATACTCTATGGATATTCTGGCGAGATCATTGAGGGTTTTCGTGCCTCAAACGATTTAATGGACTACGTCGTAGGACTAAACTGCGTAAAGGCGTACATACACTGCGAAGTGAAAGAAACATCACGTGCAGAAGAGAAACAGCGGGTGTGGGTTGTGAACCTTGTTGATGATTGGTATGACAAGCGGTATTATGTCATGTTACATCATACCGAGCAGGCATACCCTGAGGCTGAGAATATATATCATGATGAGGTTCGCAGTGAGGTTGTGGCTAAAGGCTTGTGCGAGTTTTTAATAGAGCTTAAGGATGAGTATCGTTTGCAGTGGCGGCTCGTGACTAAAAATTCTAGGGGTGCTGTCTCTAAGAATGGGTTGAAATAATTACTGAAATAAAAGGATGAGCATTGAGCAATGAATAAAAGTTTCAAAAGTTATTGAAAAAGTTATTCAGTGAGCTCATCCTTATATTGTTCTTGATTATTTCAATTGTAAATAAAAAATTTAGGGGTGCTGCAGTTCCGCAGTGTCTACCGACGAGCCGCCACTGATCGTTTGTTAAGCAAAAAAGATAAATATGAACACATGTTTCTCTCAAACAGAGCGCCGGAGTGTTAATGTATGGAGAAAATGAAAAAATATGTATGGTTCCGAGTAGTGCTGAAACGTTAAAGCCGATATTACTTCATGTATCGGAAAAATTCTGATTGCCCGCCATAATGGGTTACAAATATTCGGTTCTTTCATGTTGGAACAACCCCGTACACGAATCACTAACGCATGGTATGACGCGCCGTGTGACTCATTCTCCCACACCTCCCGCCGAGCCGAACCGCGCACGGGCGGCTCATAGTCATCTCAGAGCTTGACCCGACTGGACGTGCTCTCCTCATAATAGAAAACGATGGAGCTTCCGTTGAGCAGCATCTTCAATGCCGTATACGATGTGTTCGTGACGAAGTCAGTGCCTGTGTTCAGGCGTAAAACCGGCGCTATTAATTATGTACTTGAAACGACGTGTAGACAATCAAACTCTGGTAAACGTAATGTTATTTATTTAAGTGTTGAGATGAACAGAATCTTCGTGGTGGTTGAGAAGTGGGGCGAGGATCGTTATAAAATACCTGCAGGTGTAGGCACACAAAGAGAGCAGATTAGTGATGCATCCTCATACGCCGTTATTTGTACGTTGTGTATAAATCGAAACCAACCATCCATTGATATACGGTTGATGTGGAAGAATGCAGCTGACAATAACTTCCTTATCCCCACGCGAAACTGTTTCATTCTCGACAGAATGTTTGAAGTCGTCCGTTTCCGCAAACTAAAACCTATATTAGACGCGCGTGTTACCGATATGCTTTATTTTGACATGGTTCTCGAATACGCTTAGACCGCTCTGCTCGACGGATTTACCGAGTGTAGGGAGAAGCAAAGCGAGAATGGTTTGGAGTTGGATGCGAAGGTATAGACTCTTCGAAATATCACGAACTTTGGTACAAAGGACTTGAGCGGCACAGGGCTGAGCTCACCTTCACTGTTCACCCTGAAGAACTATTTCTTTATATAATGGTTAGTTGGCACGATTTAGAAGATTACTTCAATTGCCGATATGCGTGCTGAAGAAGAGTTCACGGTTGAAAAGCTCTGATTGGAAAGAATAAACCCTCGTTTGGAAAGGAGTATTTATAAACTTGAATTTAATAATGATGTCGTGGTAAACGATGCCCTCTTTGTGCATGCGTGTTTAAAGAGAGTGATAACTTGCCACCCAATTGTAAAGTGAGTACAAACGGTGTCAAACGATCTGAAAGCCCTTTAGATTGAATATAGACATCCATATACTTTGAGTGGTGAAATAATGTTAAATCGTATTTATTGTGTAGTACAAAGCAACGAAGATATGACTGTGGATTCGATTACGTGTGAGTTTAATATTTTATTTAAGCGCTGTAGAACTTAAAAAGCGCTTATTTTTTATGTGTATATATATATATATATTATCCATGTATTAGAATTCTTCTATTTTTTGATGCGCGTACATATATCAAACGTGTATATAGATTTCTTCTACTAATATTATTTTTTATTGTATATTTATTTCCTATATGCTTTCGAATAAATGTACGAGTATGTTAAATAATTGATTCCATGTTAAATAATTCGTTTTGCGACTAAATAAACAGAATGATGTAGTTGTGTTTTATTATTCAAAGTATATATAAACGATAGAAACAAGTGCGTTGATGGGTGTATATATATATATATATTATATATATAATATATAAAAACGATGTTATTTTTGATGCATGTGTTTTAATAAATAAATATACATATTTAAAGAAGCCAACTGGCTGGCTCTACATTTTTCTACATTAATATATATGTATACACTACACCAAATGGCTGATTACGCCTTCTAAGCCAACTGATGCTAAAGGACGATCTTCATTATACGTTGAGCCGTGGCAGTGAGAACATCTCTCTCTATTGATATATATATATATATATATATACACAAGGGACAAATTAAATAAATAGCACTGTCTGGCAATTATTCTTGCACTGTCTTCTGGCTGGGGTGACTCTTAATTTTGTTATGAGCCATGGCATTGAGAACATCTCTCTCCTTTAATTAATTAAATAAATAGCGAAATCTGGCACTACAAAAGTTATTAAAATATATATATATACACTCCTTCTATACGCCTTCTAAGCCTTGTAAGCCAACTGGCTGATTACACCTTCTAAGCCAACTGAGGCTGTTAAGAACTTCAGTATGCGACGAGACATGCCAGCGAGAACATCTCCTCCTCCTCTCTCTTAGGTTACCTTCTTAGGTCAGGACAGGTTAGAGTTAGGTTGGGGGAAGGTCGTTCTCCCGGGCTTTCCCTCAAACCCACTCTCCACCCTTCATGCCACTTGGGGGCTAAACCCCCTTGTTGCATTCCCCTCCCCTAACCCCCTCTCCTTCTTTGCAACATTGATCATCTTGCATAGCAATTGATTTGCTCTCTACATTTTTGCAGGCATACTACTTAATTTTATCTTCCATCTATGTAATTTCTCGTCTCTCGATCCGCACTATTATATATAGGTATATGGGGTAAGGGGGAATGACAATCTTAGGGGTAATAAATTAAAAATACACTAAGTTATTAACACTCCTAGTTATTCCCGGGAAAACCGGAAATATTAATAATTGGTTTACTTAATATCATAGGTTAACAAAAGTAAATAGACACATTCGGTTTTCCAGAGTTTCTGATTTGATAATAAAAGTCAATAAATAATAGCAGCTTTATTGAGTCAATATATTTAGAGTCGTGCTGCTTTCACTTTTCCATTATGTAAAGCTAACACAAGTTCTGGAATTCCATTGATGCGCTTTGCCATTTTTTCTTGAGGACAATCATCGTGGTGTCTATTTACTTTCGTCAACCTCTGTATACACGAGTGTTGGAAATGACACTCAGTCTGAATACACTGAAATAGAATCAAAGAGAAATTAATTGAAAAAACACATACAAGTTCAGTACTTGCAAATCAGATTTCCTGTTTACAAATTCACAAGCTTTGATGTTTACCTCTTTTCTATCTTTTTGCATTCAGAGTTCCTAATTTCAAAGGAACTAAAAATAACGTATATACATTTGGGATTTCAAGGTATAATTACAGGTAATATTTATTTTTTGACTTCAGGAAAAGCTGTGCTTTTTTATCTTTTTTTTAAATGTTATTTTAAATTTTTTATTTTTAAAGATTTATATGATAATTTATGGTTTTTAAGGTTTACAGAAAAGTTATAATTGATAATTGGTAATTTTCATTTATTATTGTTAATATTATTTTAATTATTAAGAATACTAACTCCAACTTACGGTAATTCAAAAACATTTTTAACCAATTATCGATGCTTAATTAAACAATGAATTTATTATAACCTTGGCTTAACCTTGGTTTTTCTTCCACCTGACTTGTTCATTCTGAGAAGGTCAAGCTTGTCACTCCACCTTGGACCTACAGCTTAATGTGGAATCCGAACCACACTCCACCCGCAGGCTACCCAGGTATCTATCAACCAATTTTGTTATTGTATGGAAGGATAAACAGCTATGTTTTGCTGCGCGCCGCCTGCTGTCACCGGGTCTCGATCCCGGGGCTGATGGATTCGTAGTCGGCTAACCACTACACCACCGTCGTTATAAATAAGGATTCAAATTTAAAGCATGATGAGCTATAAACTGTTTCTAAAAAATCATTTCTTTGAACAAAGAGGTAGCAAACAAAAAAAAATGTACAAAATCACAAACGTTTTTTTAATGAAGAAAACAGCTTTCTTTAATTAAAAAATTACGTTTACTATAGGAACGAAAACTTTCTGTTATTATGTACAATAATTCCGTGAAACAGACAAGGAGAGAGAGATTTATGCTTGTGTTTTTGTCTGTTCCTTCGTTTTATTTATTTCTCAATCTCCATACCAGTTGTCTGTATGGGGTCTGATTGCGTATTTAATTATTTTTATTGCTCTGTAAAGAGAGATAAGGGCGTTTGCTAAATCAAATTAGGGCAAAATCTGCGGGTGGCAGAATGGGATTCTGATTTTCAGTTTTTTTTTAAGTATTTAAAAAAATTCCGATATGATATAAAAAGAAAAACACTTGATTAGAAACGCAGAAATGCATGGTTAAATATTTTCCAATTAATGCACATGGTTAGTTTAACCATGCGATGATTCCACTAGTAGAATGATTGCAAAAATGGCAAGTGCAATTCAATTGCACGTAACATGATAAATATTTGCAACATTGCATGCAACATTGCATCTTGTAACATTGCGTGGAACAAGGTATGGGTTAGTTCCTCCAAAGGGGGAGGGGAGTTATACCCTCCAAGGAGGAGAGGGAGGTATGCAATGCATGAAGGGGTGGGAGTGGGTAATCTACCCTAACAAGGGAGGAGTGTGGGGGGTTAAGCATGAAGAGGGCCGGGGGTAGACCCTTCAAAGGGGGAGTGGGTAACCTAACCTAACAAGGGTAATAAAACACAAGAAGGAAAGAGAGAGAGAGAGAGAAGAAAATATCCTTTCGTGGACATATCGCGGCGCATAATGGAGTCTTCACAAGCCATCCTGGGGTGCTTCAGGATCACAGCCATTTGGCATAGAAGCCTGCCAATCGCATGATGTAATCGTCTGTCAGGCAGTTTCTTTAGAGGGTAAGCAGCCAGGGACCTTAGTTTAGTGACTTATATATACATATATAGGCTAATTGGAGCGGCACCACCTCACACAACAAATTTTTAAAGTAAAATGTGGCCATCCTGGTCGGTTCCCGAAGCCCCGCCAGTCGAAACAGCTAAAGAATACACCCAGTCGCCCACACACACGCACACACTGTATCGTTTATATATACAGAGTGTTTATAAAGTCCCTATTTCAGTGAAAACGTAGCAAAAAGGGTAAAATTCAATAACAATATAATAGAAGGCATACATTTAATGAATACTTAAGCATATGATTCTACATGAGCACCATCAGTATCTCTACAGAGTTCGAATCTGTCAGCACCATTGCGGAACACATTTTGGAGCATGACAGGGGTTATTTTTGTAACTGCTGTTACGATACAAGCACGTAAATGTTGCAGATCTGTAACCCTCGTTTGATAGACGTTTGATTTGATAAAGCCCCATGCAAAGAAATCCGTTAGGTCAGGAGATCGAGCCGCCCAGGGCCTGTTGCCCCCACATCCTATCCATCGATTCGGAAATCGTTCATTTAGGTACTCCCGAACAATGTTTGCGTAATGACAAGGTGCCCCATCTTGTTGAAAGACGACGGTGTTTAAAATGCCATCTGAATGAAGCTGGGACATTTACGTGCTCGTATCGTAACAGCAGTTACAAAAATAACCCTTGTCATGCTCCAAAATGTGTTCCGCAAAGCTGCTGACAGATTCGAACTCTGTAGAGATACTGATGGTGCTCATGTAGAATCGTATGCTTAAGTATTCATTAAATGTATGCCTTCTATTATATTCTTATTGAATTTTACCCTTTTTGCTACGTTTTCACTGAAATAGATAGGGACTTTATAAACACCTGTATACACACCCTTCTTTTCTGTTAATAGAGGCATTTGTTTACATGGTGTAAAGGAGAAATAAAACACAACTACATCGTTCTGTCTATTTAATATATATCATTCATGGAATACATTCGGTGAATATGTATAAACATTAGACGCAAAACAGGAATAATACACACTGGAGTTATCTAACACACACACACACACATATATATACATATATATATATATATATATATATATTAGGGTGGCCCTTAGTATATACAGAGAAAAATGAAAGTTGGATATTTGTTTCTCTACCCCGCCCCCCAATTTGTTCAGTTCCTAGTAAAACCCAGGTTTACAAAGTATTTTTGAAATCCAAGAATATTTAGAGGTCGCCCTCGTCCGTTGAAGTTTATTCAGGCAGCCAGGTCCCCCTTCTTCAAGAAGAAGTATTAGCCGCTCGGTGGCGGGGGTCTCGTGGAAACCTACTCCACTCATTGTCGCCTGGTTCGAGGTACAAGTGTTGTCTCCTTGTAGTCCGGGAACTGCCGCCTGTGATCAGCGACAACTTGGAGGAGGAATTGCAGCTGCTCCTCCCAACGAGTCAACTTCTTGTTGAACTCTTGGATGAGAGCTACTCCTCTCTCCGTTCGGTCGTTGACCAAGGCGAAGCTTTCAACGACCGCAGAGCTTTCTTGAAGGAGTCCTCTGCCGGCCAACTCTCCGGATCTTTGTGAAGGAATTCATCCGGAAGCTGGAGGCGAGTGAAGAGGGCCTTGGTGTTCCTCGTCTCAAAATGCTCAAGGCCCTTCTTCTCATCGACGAAGGCTCTCAAGGTGACTCTCGGACGCTTCGGCGGATGGTCGACAGCATCTTCGTCCAAGGCTTCGACCATGAGTTTCTTCATGGCTAAAGGTACTCTGTCGTCAAAGAAGGCCATCCCCACGAGCTCCTCCGACAGGTACCAGAGGTGGTGGGAAAGCTTTTTGCTGGTGGCGGTGGAAATCCCTCAATGTGGGTAGAGTATCAGCTCCTTCATGAGATGGAAGTCGTTCCAAGGGGCTCCCACCGCCGGAGGAGTCGTGTTCCATGCTCTCATGTAGATCACCACGACAAAAACCGCGAAATCACGCACTCCTCTCTCCTCCGATGGTGTCATCCAGAATTGCTCCCGGAAGAGCCACATTTTGATCGCATATAGCACCTTCGCCATCCATCGAGCGCGATGCATTGCTCCGGGAGCTGTGAACTTGATTCCACGCTCTGGTGTGCCATCAAGGAAGATTGTACTGAGCTCGAGGAACTCCTGGTAATCGTCGCGAACATGAACCGTTTGTCTTCTTGAGAAATCGAGCAGTTCGTCCCGCGAAGGTGCCACTGAGCTCTCCACAGAGGGATCAGTTGAAGCTGGCTTGAACTTGTCTTGATCAATGAACTGTCAGTGACCCATGAACCTTTTGTACAGGAGTATCTCAGGTCCCGTCGACGATCCCCCGATGGTTGTCTCGAAAGCGGCTCCAATCACAAGTTCCAAAACATGGTGCCGACAGGCAAAGAACAGAAGATCTCTGCCAAGTTTCTCCTCGATGAGAGCACAGGCGCCAGATCGATGACCTGTGTTCGAAGCTGTGGTGTCGAAGCTTAATGCCTGAACCCCGTCGTCGATCTTCCAGTCTTCGAGACACTTTACGACGGCCGCTGCTTGCGCCTCTCCATTCCGGATGGAAGCTTTGGAACACCAAGAGTTGCTAAACTCCGAGGCCAGACACGAGGACAGGCAAGCGATCAACATGTTCTCGGGATGTCAGATCCCCCATGAGCTTACCATCCCATTGAACGGTAAGGGGGACGTCGGTGGAGAACTCCTCCTTCAAACCTTTCGACTTGGCTGAACGATGGCGAGCCCTTTCTCTATGGATGGAGTTCCGATTGATGTTCAAGTCGATGACATCATGGCCAAGGCTTTCAGCGGCCTCGGTAACAACGTAGGTCGCATTTCTGGAGGAGATCTGCGTCCGGTCGAAGGCAGCAGCCAGTTGAGGTGTCATGATATTCTTCCTGGCTCTTTTTGGAGCAGACGCAGCGGCAGCACCTCCAACTGCACATTCCTTCTCCCGGTCATCATCCGTCTCCTCTGCCGCACTTGACGATGAAGATGATGCCAGCACCGCTCGGCTGGTTGAAGCTTCCTGCTCCTCCTTTTCCCTCTACCGTTGCCTGGCCTCCTGCTCTGACCTCTTCCGGGATTCTTCGTCTTTCCGGGCATATACCATATCCAGGAAAGCCCTGTCCTCAGGATTCTTCATCAGGACCAGTGCATCCGCATGAGCGATGTCAAAGAGATCTTCCAAGCGCTCTTGAAACTCCTGTTCCTTCTGCTTGTGAGATGCACTGGTCCTGGTCTGATGTTTTTTCAGAGCTTTCCACTCTTGGAAGACCGCCTCCAGCTTCTTGATGCAATGCTGGTCAGCTCGCGTTGGGATGCTGGCTTTATCCCATAACGCCTTGATGGTCTCTACTGTTTCGCGACTGGCGTCCCGGGTGGTCTTTTTCTTCTACAAATGGAGAAACAGGAAATGCCCAAAAGCTTGCCGATATGATGGCAATTTAGCGCCCTTGATTTCCGGTTCAACAGAACCGATCAAATACAACTTCTTTCTCGTTTCCATCCTGAGGAAAGAAAAAAGGAGTGTTAGATACAACTTCCATGTGTATGTACAACTTCCTGTATAATAGTAAAACTTCAACTCACGAGGGCGACCTCTAACTCTTCTTGGATTTCAAAACTATTTAGCATGCATGGTTTTTCCTACGAACTGCACAAATTGGGGGGATGGGGGTAGAGAAACAAATTTCAAACTTTTATTTTCAAGGGCCACCCTAATATATATATATACAGTATATATATATACACATCAACAAAATTTAATACAACTAGTACAGAAGAATTCTATATACAACATTTGTAAAATCAGAATACACAACACTTGTTTAATATATATATATATATATATATATATATAATATATATAATATATATATATATTATATATATAATATATATACACGCATCATAAATTGGAAAATGAAATGGATATACATGCTTTAATGTCAGTTTCTACTACGCTTAAATAAAATGGTAAACTCACACGTAATCGAATCCACATTTACATCCTCATCCTCATCCTCTCTTTACTTGCATGTCTATAGTTTGCATGGTATGACAGTGTTTCTTTGACTTAAGACTGTGTTTGCATGGTTTATAAGCGTTCTTATTTTACTTCTTTTCATCTTTCACCCCTTTCCTACTCTCTCCGACTATTTTCCCCCCGACTTGTAAAATGCAGTAAAATGGTTTAAGCATTTACTTTAGCAAAATATATCTTAACATATAAGATATTTTTATATAAATCATAATATATTATATATATTATGATAATGTATATATATATATATATATATATATATATATATATATAATACAATAATATATATATATATATATATGTATAGAAACGACGTAAGTATAGAGGAGTGTTCTGCACACGAGGAAGAGAAATAACGAACAAATGAAAAATGAGGTGACCGCCCGGGAATCGAACCCAGGATCTTCCGATTGCCGGTCAGATATGCTACCACTACACCACGGGCCTCGATCAGTCAGAAGTCGCAATTCTCCTACATAGGGCAGAAACCAATGCCTTGAGAGGGCACCCTCGCAAATCGTGAATATGTACATTTAACTGCAATGACCACGCAGTATATTAATGTATAGAAACGACGTAAGTATAGAGGAGTGTTCTGCACACGAGGAAGAGAAATAACGAACAAATGAAAAATGAGGTGACCGCCCGGGAATCGAACCCAGGATCTTCCGATTGCCGGTGGTGTAGTGGTAGCATATCTGACCGGCAATCGGAAGATCCTGGGTTCGATTCCCGGGCGGTCACCTCATTTTTCATTTGTTCGTTATTTCTCTTCCTCGTGTGCAGAACACTCCTCTATACTTACGTCGTTTCTATACATTAATATACTGCGTGGTCATTGCAGTTAAATGTACATATTCACGATTTGCGAGGGTGCCCTCTCAAGGCATTGGTTTCTGCCCTATGTAGGAGAATTGCGACTTCTGACTGATCGAGGCCCGTGGTGTAGTGGTAGCATATCTGACCGGCAATCGGAAGATCCTGGGTTCGATTCCCGGGCGGTCACCTCATTTTTCATTTGTTCGTTATTTCTCTTCCTCGTGTGCAGAACACTCCTCTATACTTACGTCGTTTCTATACATTAATATACTGCGTGGTCATTGCAGTTAAATGTACATATTCACGATTTGCGAGGGTGCCCTCTCAAGGCATTGGTTTCTGCCCTATGTAGGAGAATTGCGACTTCTGACTGATCGAGGCCCGTGGTGTAGTGGTAGCATATCTGACCGGCAATCGGAAGATCCTGGGTTCGATTCCCGGGCGGTCACCTCATTTTTCATTTGTTCGTTATTTCTCTTCCTCGTGCAGAACACTCCTCTATACTTACGTCGTTTCTATACATTAATATACTGCGTGGTCATTGCAGTTAAATGTGTGTGTGTATATATATATGTAAACATGAACAATGAATAATCAATATTCATTTTTACATAAGAACCAAAATCGCTTAACGCGAGTTTGGATAATAATTTTACTTGTAGCTTCCTATTTTTGTTCGTGTCACAACCCTACGATCTACCATATCTATGGTTTAGTCGTATCCATTTTCCATTTGTTATAGAAGTTATTATAATTAATTATGATTGTCTTGCATCTCACCCTCGACCCTAGATTATACAAGGGGGAGTCAAAAAGTACGCGGAAAAAACAAAGAATCCTTTATTAAGCGAAAACATATGAACGTAATGCAATTATTTTTCAACATAGTTCCCCTCTAAGTTCATGCACTTTTGAAGGCGGTGTTTCCATCCATTTAACCCCTCCCTGAAGAACCCTTCACCTCTCGTTTTGAACCAATCTGAAACGGCTATTTTTGCTTCGTCCATACTTCTAAATCGGGCTCCTTTGAGATGGTTTTTCAGTTTTGGGAACAAAAAGAAGTCAGATGGGGCGAGATCAGGGCTGTAGGGTGGATGTGGTAAGATTTCCCATCGAAATTCTCGTAGGACAGCCCTGACAACCTTCGAAGAATGCGCTGGAGCGTTGTCGTGATGAAAAAGGACCCCTCGGTGCAACTTTCCAGGTCGTTTTTTCACCAATGCTTCTTTCAATTTTGTTAAAACTCCTACGTAGTATGCTCCCGTGATAGTCCTTTGTCCTTCAAGATAGTCTACCAAAATCACCCCTTTCGAGTCCCAAAAAACTGTGGCCATCACCTTTTGCGCCGACCTCTCCGATTTCAATTTGACTGGTCCAGAAGATCCGCGGGGAAGCCACTGCTTGGACTGTACCTTACTTTCAGGATCGTATTGGTAGATCCACGTCTCATCGCCGGTTATGAGTCGATCCATAAATTCGTCTTCGTTAGCTTCGATCTTGTTTAAAGAAGCCATCGAAAGATCAGCTCTTTGAACCAGCTGGTCTGGGCGCAACGCTTTTGGGACCCATCGCGCCGAAAGCTTGCTGAGGCCGAGATGTTCGCTTAAAATCGAAGATGCCGAGCCATGTGAGATGCCCATTGCAGTAGCTACCTGATCAGTTGTAACTCTACGGTCTTCTTCCACGAATTTCTGCACTTTGGCTACCATTTCTTCATTTGTCGAGGTTGACGGTCTTCCCTCCCTTGGATCATCTTGCAGGTCTTCTCTACCATTTCGAAAACGGTTAATCCATTTATAAACTGCTGTTTTCTTTGGGGCAGCATCTCCATAAACCCTTTGCAAAGCTTCACTGATTTGCGAAGCTGTCCACTCGAGTTTAAACAAGAATTTGATGATGGCCCTCAACTCAAAATCGCTGGTTTCCATGGGGTGAAAAATGACGTTCTTTTTAAAGGCACCCTCAATACACAATGACAAGTGAATTAATGAAATAACCTGTCAGATATCATCATCAACTTCCGAAGACATGATTAATCTCGTTTTGTTTTGAAAAAAAAAACAACGTGTTTGCACAGGAACATTTTTCCGCGTACTTTTTGGCTCGCTACATACACATTGCATAGAAGAGGATTGGAACCCGTAGTTGTGCTTCTTAGTCCTTGATACCCACTCTGTCTTTAATTCATTTCTTTTAGGTCCTCCCAAATAATGACTTACAGTTATACTGTACGTATGACATAATGTGAATAACTATGACGTCATAAAGTAACTTAATTCTCTTCACGTTTTCCATACCTTGAACACTGAATCACGTGTTTAGTATTTGGACATCTTCCGTATTGAATGTGTGGTAAATTCTTTAATAATAATAATAATAATAATAATAAAAAGAAAAACTTCATTCCCTATACATCATTATTTATGTTGTTTCCTACCTATTGTCTACTGATACCTATCAACCTATCAGTCCATATTTTACGCGTGTCTATATTACGCACACAACCTATTGTGTTACGTACATGTAAAATACGTCCACATGTATTTTTTTGTATTATTTTTTTCTCAAGTGCGTTCACCCCTCACAAGATATTCATTAGGCTTAGGTAAGTGGTCGAATTTCGAATTCGCGAATCACAGCAAAATCGAACGCTCTGATCCAGAATTTATAACATAACGGGTGCGGCAAAAGTAACGCCCTTTTTAGTTTATTCTCTTTTATTGAAGGAAATAAATCAATTACAGCATTTTAAGAGAAATAATAAGGTTTTTAAGAAAAATACAGCATTTTAAGAAAAATAATAAGTACTTTCTCAGTAAAAACTAAAAAATAACTGGAATTTAATTAATTTTGTGGTTGGTTATACTGTATAAAACTATAAAGATACAATTATTAAAAGGGCGTTACTTTTGCCGCACCCGGTTATTATAATATAATGTAACATGTTATGTTGTATATAAATTATCTTGTATGTGCTCATGTACTTGTGTTATGCTAATAACCATATATAATAACCATATGTAATAACCATATAATATAACCATATAATATAACCTTATATTATAACCATATATTATAACCATATATTATAACCATATATAAATATATAAAAACTGTAAGAATGGTAAACGACGTAATGTACTTCAATGAAACTGTAATTGAATGTAATGACTTTATATATAATGTAAGAATGTACTTTAATAGAACTGTAAGGGACAATCATAAGCGAATGGGAAGTAATCCATAATCGCAATCATAATTGTAATAAACCCAAACGAAAATGTACTCAGTCGTGTACTTAAATTGTACTTATGTATTACTATGAAATGATATCGCCTTCAGAAATGAAGAGGCGGCAAAAAAAAAAACGATTATTTTTATTTTTATTTTTTAAATTTTTATTTGGAATCTTTCAAACATCTGATCGTGTTTAAAAGGGGGGAAACTTAACCTCCAACTACCGTCCCCCAACATTTAGGCTTATATTATACATGTATTTGTAAAATGAACTGCACTTCATTACGGCTCTCTGCTTTGGTCACTGCTACGAGACTCCCTTGTTAGCAGCTTCGCTGCGGGGAGGGGGCAGAGGCCCCTTGCCTCCTTAATTTTTAGATTCCGGCCTGAGCCATGGTCGAAAGAGGTCGAACCTCTACCCCTGTAAATTCAGAGCACTACCTGTACATTTTGAGAAGTAAACTAGAGTAAAAGAAGTTTTTATCTTTTCCTTCGAGCCTTGTTCTCTTCAGGAATTTAGTCAGTAAAGTCGATAAGTTATAAAAGAAAAGCCGATAATTTTAGTACCAAGAGAAAGTATCAGAGTATTATAGAAAGAGAAGAATTAACAACTGTCGACCATAAAGCGAGAGAAAAGAATTAGAATGTTATAGAAGAAATATCCGTTGCTGCCTCCTAACCAGAACCCCCCGTCGATTCCGAACCACCCCAGGGCCATAGACGGAGGGGTTAACATATATATATATATATATATATATATATATATATATATATATATATATATATATACAATCCGTTAAATGTGTGAATAGAGATGCAGTGTAGGTTATCTTTACGATCTTTATGTTTAGTTACGAAATCGACCGTTGTAGATTACTCAAAGCAGTTTCCGCCGAGATTGCTGAGCAGCGAAGGAGTCAATAAGATCTGTATAGCTAAGAGCTCTCGTGAGTTCCTATTCAATACTAAGGATAGCTAAAGAGTTGAGACGATTTTCTGACATCACTGACCGTAGGTAGTTCTTTTGTCTTCGCAGTACAGAAAAAGATCTTTCGGCAGAACAGCTGGAAGCCGGCGTACATAGGAAGATCCTGGGCGCAATATCAACATATGGGTAAACTTCTTTTAATCATTTTGCTTGGATCATCTCACTCATCTCAATAATGCTCGTAGGAGTTTTCTCCAAATTCAGAAGAAACCCACGGAAATGAAGACACTCATTAACAAATGCTTCCGCCAAGTCATCCTTGTAAAATTCCGAAAGCTTAATAGCATTGGCAGTTACAGTATATCTGGCGGATTCAAGGTGGTGACTTTTGTAAAAAATGCAAACCGTGCATGGAGGTTTTCATACACATCTTTGCGACGGTTTAATTCCGACAATAATATGTTAAGTACCACAAGATAAGTATTAATGAAGAAGTTCCTCCGTCCATCTAATTCTACCTCGCTTTCGCGAGTTTCGTCGACTCGAAGTTTTCTTTTCTTTTTTCTTTTCATTGTAACTTCATATTCGCGGATAGATGATTTCTTAATTGCTGCTTCTTCATAAAAGTCGAAGTTGTCTCTTGCATCTTTTACATAGAATGTCAATGATGCATACAGTTCTGCTACGACACCAAGATCAATGTTAACTGCTTGGAGCTGTTTACTAGTAGCATTGAACCTTTCCAGAATGTCACCCCACATTAAAAAAAGACTTTTAGTTTCAAGGCGTTGCAGTTGATTGAGGTAGCCTGATGCTTCACTGCGTGTGCTATAGAGTGGAGTGAAAATTTTTTTTTTTTGAATTTTAAAATGGTTGGGGTCGCGAAAGTTGCGTATTTATGTGAAACGTACTGTGTGAAATTTTTGTAATCTGACGGCTATAATTAAATTGTGCACACTGAACTGAAGGTTTTTAAAAATTGGCAAAATTACTAAAATTTCGCCATTTATAGTTTCAGTTTTTTAAATTAAATTACAAAATTACAAAAATTTCACACAGGCTTTTCTGATTCATCTTCAATGGACGTAAGTGCCTCTATAACCTCTTCCCAGTCTTTATTGAGACTCTTACACGCTTCTTTCCGGGCTGACCATCGAGTGTCTGATAAGCTCTTTAGCGTTACATTTTCAGATTTGATAAAATGATTTTGTAGTATTTCCCAACGGTGAGTGGAGGCAGTGAACACGTAAGATTTTGGAGAAGTGCGAAAAAATCAATGGCTTCCTTATAGCAACTTGCTGCACACTATCCAATCAAATTTAATGAGTGTGCAGAGCAGTGTACGTAAAATGTCTTCTTTTATTTTGGCTTGCAAGCCAGAGTTAGTCCCTGACATGTTGGGAGCGTTATCATACGACTGTCCTCTGCAGTTTGCAATGTCGAGATCATGCATTTTTAATATGTTGGAAACTGAGTTGAGAAGCTGCTCTGATTTGTGGCCTACGCTGGGAAGGAATGTCAAAAATCGCTCTACGGGATGCCCATCTTCTTTTACGCATCTCAAAATAACGGCAAGTTCATGATGAATTTGATGAAGTTTGATGAATTGCTTACATGTAAACGAAGACAAATATGAGGTATGACCTTTCCCTGAATTTTTGTATTTTGCAATATGTTCCGCCAGAAAAGGGTCAAATTCAGCAATAAGTTCCACAGCGATTATAAAGTTTCCACTGTGGACAGAACCAAATTTCTGAATGTGGCCTCTAAAAGGTAAACCATGGGATGCAAGTGATCGGACCACTGCAACAACTTGTAAAACATTCCTCCAATACTTCTTCTCCTCATCAATTTGATAGAAAAGTTGTCTGTCAATTCTTCCGAGAGTTGAACTTCTCATTTTCATAGCTAACACTCATGACTTATGTTCAGAGGAATTTTCATGGCTTGTTAATGCTTCACTGCCATGCTTCCAGTCATCAAATCCTTCCTTACCAATTTTAGTAGTTCCACCAAATAACTGACATGGAACGCAGAAAATTGAGCCTGTGCTCTCCGAATACATTAAATATGTTCTCTTCACCTTCTCTCCTTTACAAGCTGTGTTTCAAATAAGGTTTTACAAAAATATCTGAATCGTTCACCAAAACGTCTCTTTGATTGAGAAACGTTCATGTTTTCTAGGTCCTGATTTATGCCATGCTCTGACACATAATGTCGTGTCGCATCATTAACTTCCCATAATGCTGGGTCTTGTCCAATGAAAGTATGTATTGCTGGAGGTAGTTGTGATGCTACCTACATCACAAGACTTAGTATAGGGTAGGCAGGATTCTTGAACTTCTCTACCAGATAATCTAAAATTACTCGGACCTTCATTAACATTTTGATCTTGGAAACTCCTAATCTCGGTACATTCTAATTCTTTTAAAAGAGCATTCGGATTTGTTTCAACATTTTTACTCTTTATATCAGATTCCTTGAAGTATCAATTTTCGCAGTTTTGTCAATGACATCTCGTTGTTTTTCAGCTTTCTCCAGAGCTCTCTTCTTATACTCCGAGCCGCTTAGTCTTTTTCTCCCATCACTCATCTGAAAAAACAAATACATCTGAAATTAATTAAAAATATAAATAATATATTTTAAAATAGAAATATATTATTAAAATTAATAAAATATATTATAATTATATATTTAAAAAAAAATAGCTCAGCCAGGCTGAGTAGGTCTCTAACAGCTATCTACATATAGGCAGTTAAGTTAACATAAAAAATTCAAAATTGTCTTAAAATCTGCCTTCTTCTTACCTTGTATAAATACCATTACTGTACTAAACTGAGATAAACACAATCTTGTCTTTAAATTTTAAATGTTGCCCAGTTTCAAAGTTTAAAGTTGCAAAATAGAAAAAATATAAATTCAATTTTATAGAGAAAACCTTAAACAAAATAGTTGGTCAGTTTTTGGCTTGATACTCTGTAAAGTGTAAACAATAAATCTGAAATAAAATAAAAATAATTAGCTTTAAAATAAAGATATTATTAAAATTAATAAAATTTAGTAAGGCCAAGGAACAACTTTGAAATCAACTTCGTTCAAACGTAATGAGATTTTTTTTAAGTGGTACTAACTTTTCTCCGTTTTTTTAGCTAAAACAATACCAGAAATTTTGGATTTTTTTCCCTACCTAAAATGTACTTTCTTGTTACCTTTCTTGTTACGACTTTTCCTCCAGAATTTTACTACCCTCAAAATTTTACCGCCCCCTAAAATTTGTCGCCCTGGGCCATGGCCCATTTGGCCCATATGTAAATACGCGCCTGTGTATATCTGTAGATAATAATGCGATTTAGCATTAATTCACCACTAAAGTATGCAGGGGTCTATATTCAATATAAAGGGTTTTCAACTCGTTTAACACTATTTTTGTAGCCACTTTACAATTGGAAGTCAAACTATCTCGCTCTTTAAACACGGATAGAATACAATCAAAAGCACGTACAAAGATGACATCGCTTAGTACAACATCACCATTAAATTCAAGTTTATAAACACTCCTTTCCAAACGTGCATTTAATTTTTCCTCGCTGACCTTTTCAACTGTAAATCTTCTTCACATCTCATATAAGCAATTGAAGTATGTTTCTATACCGTGCCGACAACTGCGTCTTATATGAAGAAATAATTCTTCTGGGTGGACACTGAAGGTGAGATCAGGCCTGTACTGCTCTAAGCCTTTGTACCAAAGTTCATGATATTTCGAGGAGTCTGTACCTTCTAAATAGTATCCAGTTCCAAACTATTCTCGCCTTGTTCTTCCCTACACTTGATAAAATCATCGAGCAGGGTGGTGTACACATACTCAAGCACCGTGACAAAATAACGCATATCAGCAGCACGGGCGTCTAATATAGGTTTTAATCTAGGGAAACCGACGACTTCAAACATTCTGTCGAGAATGAAACGGTTACGCGTGGGGATAAGGGCGTTATTGTCAGCAGTATTCTTCCACATCAGTCGCATATCAACATGGTTGTTTTGTATCACGATTTATGTACAGCGTACAAATAATGGCGTATAAGGGAGCACCAATAATCTGTTCTCTTTTTGTGCCTACACCTACAGGTATTTTATGGCCACCTTCATCCCAGTTCTCATCCAACACGAAGATTCCGTCCATCTCTTCGACATTTAAATAAATAGCATTGCGTTTACCAGAGTTTGATTGTTTATTTTTCGTTTCAAGTACATAATTAATAGCACCGGTATTACACCTGAATACACGCACAGACTTCAACACGGACACGTCGTATACTGCAATGAGGATGCTGCTCAACGGAAGCTCCATCTTTTAATAGTTTTCTATTGATTCTGTGAGGAGAGAACGTCCAGTGGGGTCAAGCTCTGAGGCGTCTATGTACCGGGCGGTGTGCTGTTTGACTCAGCGATACCGTGCGGGACGGTTGGGGTGGTGGGAGGTGTGGGGTGGGTATGAGTCACACGGGAGGCGTCATGAACGCCGCCAAGCGCTAGTAATGCTGATTCGTGTACGAGATTGTTCGAACATGAAAGAATCGAAGCGCACTGGTAATCATCCGAATATTTAAAACTGTAACCCATTATAGTGGGTAGGTGTTTAGAGAATTTTTCCATCTGCGATACATGAAGTAACATCGGTTTTAATGTTTTATCACACACACTTCCTGAAATGCGCACCATACATCTTCAACGTTCAGGAGTAAACGTATTCACCATTGTACTTTCTCAAGTAAGAACTATGCACATATAAAATTTATTAGCACTCTGGCAATCTGTTTGAGAGAAACATGTGTTCGTACTTGTCCTTTTTGTTGGACAAACGATACTCGTCCCTAAACTCTACTAAAAATTCGCATAAACCTTTATCTACAATTTCGCTGCGCACCTCATCGTGATATACATAGATGTAGTGATAGAAATATTTTAAACTGTCCATAATCACAAGATTTACATTCTCTGCCGCATACTCGGTGTGATGTAACATGGTATAATATCTTTTGTCGTACCAATCATCAACAAGGTTCACAACTCAGATCCTTTGTTTCTCTTCTGCAAGCGTTGATTCTTTCACTTCACGATATATATGCTCTTTAGCACAGTTTAATCCTACAACATATTCCATTTCATCGTTTAAACAGCGAAACGCCGCAATGCTCTCACTAGAATATCCATATAGTATTTGGACGTCTTGCTCCTCATGCTTCGCACGATTTAATATAGTCTTAAAAGTTTCAAAGGAGGGATAAGTAAAAATTCTTTGAGTGTTCACTACGTCTGTAGACTTTAGCGAGTACCATTTCATGAATGTAGAGCATGCAATATCATCGTTCGTCATCGTTATTTTACGTCTGCACCGGAATTCTTCAGCAGGAAAAAGATACGACTGAGAACCAAGGCTTGCAGTGGTCAACTGAATATGCCGGGGGAAGATATGTCCGCCAACTGGATTAGTAGCAGGAGTCACGTGACTCTTTTTATTGGTGCGCAACATACAGTAGGCGGTCCTTAGATTTTTTCTTGTACACACACACACACACACACACACACACACACACACACACACACACAAAGGAGAAAATGAAACCCCAGTTGAGATATAATTTATTTTAAACACACGTAATAAATAGAAAAAAATAAATAAACTGTAAAATTTCGTTAACAAGTAAATAGACTCATACAAACTATATATTTATATAAGGAATATTCACACCTTACGGTATCCAAAGGGAACATTGTCATAGGTGCCAGGCACCTGGTATCGTTTCCTGTATGTGTTACGACACAGTTTTGTTTTGTCCCCCTAAGTTCCTTCACGCCCCCAACTTCTGTGCCCGAAAGTTATGAGTTCCTACAACCAGGTGGGGTGGTTGGTCACCCTCATTTCCATCATCTTCTAAGCTCACTAGCTCTTTGAGCGAATTAAAGTTAACGATCTGGCGGATATATTCGCCTTCCCTCTCCGTGAATATTACACTATCTGTATCTGCATACAGAACTCTCCGTCAAAGAGAAAGCAGCCGACTCCAAAGCTTAATGTGGGCGTATGCTGTTGTGAAGCTGGCTCCAGGTATGTTTATGACACGTGATGTATCTGTAGCCAATTCGGTTCTGTTGTACTTTATTATGTACATATTACCCACATTCACGATCTCCATGACTTCTTTATCGATGGCATTGGCGTAATCCCACACTTCGTTATAACTTTGAGCTAGATGGACGTTCCTTTTGTCGGTATTCTGGGAAATTTTCCGCCAAAGACTATTTATGCACAATTTTGCACGAAAGCGCTTGCCAGGGTTCCACACAATTTGGCTCCGTTCAAGCTGTATCCCTTCACGATCACGGTAGCGTTGAATATACGCCTATTTTTCATTTTCAGTCTCAACTCCTCGCAGGTATCCTGATGCTTCTACCTTATCTTTCAAAAAAGTATATAACGGCGTGAAAAGGTTGGGTAGCTTCTGAAACCTGCACACCTCATATATCTTCAGTATTCTGTACCCATGACGGAGGACTTGGGAGGGCTCAGGGCTCTGATCTTCCTCTGGTTGATTTGGTTGATTGCGTGATTACAGTGACCATTGTTCTCCTCTGCGCACTTCACACACCGTGAAAACATGAGTTTATGATCTATAACAACGGGTAAGACTGGCATCCATAAGTTCCGAGGGGGAGCACATCTACGAAAGAAAGACCAAAGTTGTTCTCGTTCATATTAGCTGAGAACTCTTCGATGGTAGGCAGTGCGGGGTCCACGAATTTTTCAGGCGCGCTTACGGGGTACGGATTGTTTTTTATCACGTATGGGTATAATGAGCAGAAATCGAAGTAATGAATCTTCACCCCGTCCGTAACTGGAAAGTATAGTTTGAAGGGGTTTGTACGTCCTCCAAACAAACTATCGTCACATTTGAAGGGGTCCAGCACCATTGTACGTTTGATAGCACTTATTTTTTCGCGATACTGCTCATCGGCATCTATCCAGGCATCATATCCTGTTCCCACAAAACCTTGTGTGTGAACTGGTAGCTTATAAGTCGGTCGCGGGTACGGGTCCATGCGAGACTATCTGCTGGAGATCTGCCATGAATATCTCTTATGATACCACACTCAGGACGTAGGTATCCATGCAACCAGCATCCGTTTAAGGAGCACATTGTCTTTTCGCCAGTGGCGTGGTCCTCGCTTAAACCATCTACCCAAAAAACACGCCCATTGATGTTGATTGCCACTTCCCCCGTGTTTCGCGCATGTTTTATGTATACACCTGTTTGTTGTATGTGTGTGAGCCAGTAAATAGCCTTACGGCCATAACTGCACGGAACGTTCCGGGGAATGACGACTAGCATGTTTTTAGGCATGAACTTATTCTTGAACACAGTAAAACACAATGACGCGATCGTAGTTGCGGCTTGTAGCGGATCACAGTTGAAACGGGTTATGTACATCCTTCTAAAGGCTTGGAAGCATATTCTAAGTACGCGTACGTCATTCATGCAATAACGCTCACATTCATCCGCTATATTGTAAGGATTATCTTCATTAAACCTGTTGTAGTAATGCTCAAAGTCTTCACGGTCCTGGTAGTCCTACATAATTTAAATTGTCGTGAGTGAGGAAAGTTTAAGGGAAATTCTCTTTTGAAACTTCACCGTCTACGCCCACCACATTGGGTAGCTTAGCTAATTTACAAAGTGTGAATAACTTCTTTAAACTGAACATTTCCTCTTATCTGCATTTTATAAGCTTGTTTCCTCTTTTCAAAGGATCACCTGCAAATATCTCTGAGGACTCGTGTTCAAGCAGCTCCTTATAAAGAAATTGTTTATCACATTTTGCAGCGTTATGTGCAAAAATATAGTTATTTTTTTGAACTGCTCCGCTAACTTGACAATATAGTTCACAAAGAGTTTCATGGGGGAATCTCTTGCAGACACTTTAAAAATGTTTGTTCGTTTAACACATTTGCGACAATCATCACACTCGACGTTCATGCACTTGTCACAAATAGTCTGGCTTACAAGTAAATGTGGGATAACCTCTTTTGTTTCAGGGTTTGTGTAAGTCTCCATGTTGTAGTATACAGTTATACAAGGTTTATTTTTAGGCTTAGCGTCTTTCATATAGCAAACATGCTTTATAGCATCTGCTTTATATTTCTCATAACATGTAGTACAAAAAATTTCATCACATCTATGCCCGAACTCGCCGCTATCATTCAACGTATGAAACATGCCCCACTCGCAAATTCTCATTTTCCTACACGTCCAGGGCCGACGAGAGCTGCCCCGGGCCCCGGGGAAGGATTGGTATATGGGGCCCCCTGTTTACTCAGTATTTTATTATGAATGTTTTTTGTGTACATAAAAAGCAAACTGATTATACAGTATGTTCAAGTCACTATTCAAAACATAGAGTATGAATAAACAACTCAGAAAAAAATGACCATTTTATTTTTCGAATAAATTATATTAATTCTATCACCATACAATTTACAAATGCACTACCAGTCTATGCAGGCAAGACAGTTGTTTACTGCAAGATTATAATTAGAAGTGTACTTTCTTTGCCTTCTCTCTAGCAAAGTGGTAAATGATTCTGATGAAATTTAAAGTACGGGCCAACTGGCTTTCAATTACAATGGTTCCCAGATCTGTCAGTCGGTCTTGGGCATTGGTGGACCGCAGATAATATTTTATCTGTTTCAGTTTGTCTATGATAATCTCTAGAAAATGTATGTTCATTAATTATATTTCCTCTCTGTTATTTAATCAATTGCTTTATTAATATTTTTAGATATAATCAACCTCTTTCCGGGCCTCGGGGATTTATCCCGGCTTCCCCGCCCTCTCGGCGGCCCTGTACACGTCCCATTTGATCTAAAACAGGTATTATTGAGAAACGTGCGTCTACATACATTACAGTCCCTCTTCTCAGCTTCAACTACTCACCTTTCTCATTTAGGGCTTTTACAGTGCTCGCATAACATGTGGAAATCCTTACAATGTTTCTACAGATCATTCGTAAACTCGAGACAACCCTTACACAAATCGTGTATCATAACTCGCGAAAAGAGCCTTTATATTGCTGATGGGGAGATACGTTGTCCCCGACAACCCTAAAATAAGTAGAGGTTTTGTACGTTCTCTCACGCTGCTTTTAAAAACATCCACAGTCCTACGACGACCATTCAATCTAAATACAACTATACGCACAGCCATTTCCTGCTCTACCCTTCTCAACAATTCAGGCCCCATATCACAATCAAATTCGAGCCTGCAGTCTGTGGCCAATTTACGTGCACGCTGCACAGCTGTCAGCAACCAAATTTTTTTGGCCACTGTATTTAGAACAGTAAACGTATGAACCAAGAATATTGTTATAAGGCCGCAACCGCGATCGAGGTTTGTTTGGTTTCTGAATATTTGATAACTGTAAAAGTTAAGAATATAAGGTATGGCCGTTTTTCCCGCAACACGGAAAACGTGGTATGTATCTATCGTGAAGTTGTCCATATTAAATTCGGTACTGTTTTGAGAGACCTGCATTACACACCCCAAAATGTACTCCACATCTACTGCAGCCAGACGTCTGTACGGTATTACTACCCAAAAATCGTCTCTATCCCCATCATCTGACCCGAACCCGAGGGACAGTCGCGTCCTGGCTTCACGTCTCTCAATGCTCTGAAGGGCAAACTCCACAATACGCCCAACCACGCTCAACAGTCCGTGTTCAAAGCCGTTGCTCTACATGTCTCGCGGGTCGGCCCTGACTACATACCGGTTTCTAGTCAGGGCTGGGGTGGTGGTGACGCTGCGCACCAGCTCAAATGATATGCTACTGTCTACAGATTGAGGTGTTGCTGTCGAGGTGGAGGGCACACAGCGAGGGGTGGTATTGAAGAGGAATAAGTGTGTACAGTTTTATTTGTAGAAGGAGGTACTGTAGGGGTTGTACCGAAAGACGTAGAGGGCTGGGGTTCTATTACATTTTCAGAACTTACTCTAATGGCCGACGTACTCGAGGAGAGTTTTACACGGTTTACACCTGACGTGAAAGGTGTTTCAACAACGGGGATGTTGTCATGCACCCGCTTTCTTCTCGAATTGACAAAGAGGGGTGCTACAGTTGTCGTTGCTGAGGGTCTGGTGTAGCCCCATTCCAAGAAGTTTTGATTGCGGTGAGTAGATTGTATAAAGTGATTGTATATGTGCATTATGGGGGTGAACGACCAATTGTGTATAGGGATGAGAAAATGGGAAATGTAAGCGAAAGCCCTAGCTTGCATTTGCAATGTTTGAGTGGAGTGCATTATAATTGGGTTATTGAGAAAAAGATGTATGAAAGAAAGGGAGAATGTGGAAAAATGAATAAAGATGTGGAAATGTGTGTTGAATATGAACAGAAGGCTTCTGTGGATGGAGTGTGCAGAATGGAAGAGAAGTATTTGATTGAGAAATTGGTGTACTGTAGTGTGAACATGGACAGAAGGGTAACATGAAAGTGGAAGCGATGGTGAATGGACGGGTATTTTGTGGATTGATTGAAACAGGGGCACAGATTTCATTGGTTAATAAAAGTGTGATTGAGGGAGTGAGAAGGATGGGACAGAAAGTTGCGTGTGAGCCTGTCCGTATGAAAATAAATGGGTTGGGAGAAAGACGTAATGGTGTGGGAAAAGGTTCAGTTGACGGTAAAATTAGAGAATGGGCTGGAAACGGAACATCCATTTGTGGTGCTGGATGGAGAACAGTTACCGTACTGTTTCTTGTTTGGGGTGAATTTTTTTAAAATTAATAAGTTGTCAGTGGACGCTCTGAATGAATGCTGTTAAATGGGACTGAAATTGTAGCGAAGATGCGGAATAAGAATGGTTCGGCAGGTGATTTCATGGGAATGATAAATTTGGATGTGAAAGATGAGGGGGAGATTTTGAGTGATGAGGATATTGAAGAAATGCAAGATATGTGTCCGATGGTAAGAAAATTGAAGAGGTGTGTTCAAGAACGGGTGGCAGTGAGAAATTGGCCGCAATTTCTGATGGATTTTCGAAAGTATGCTGGAAGTTTTGTAGTTTGCATGAATGTGGTGTATTTCATGGGACGCATGAGAGAAGGCGATGATATGTATGTGCCTGTAATGCCTTTGGTAGGAATGAGTGGATTAGTGAAAGTGGTTTATGATAATTACGAGCATTTGAGAAAACATAAGCTATGGGATTTAATGAAACAAAAAGTCTTTCATCCTGCCTTGTTGAAGGTAGTGAATGATGTGACTACGACTTGTGAAGTATGTGAGAAACGTAAGATTCAAGGAAAATATGCAAGTCCGCCTGTACTGATGATTGATGCGAACGAACCTTTTGAATTGATTGTAGCCGATTGTGTTTCGTTGCCTGTGTCAGCAAAGGGACATGTTGGTACGATCGTTATGGTTGATCATAAAAGTAAGTGTGTGTATGCCCCAACAGCCTTAGACACACAGAAATTACAAGGAAGCTGATTGGGAACAGTTCAAAATACAGACTGAGGAACAATTTACCACATTAAACAGCACACCCATCATAAACATCAATACAACACTCAAGACAGTTAATCAGATCATCAACAATGCAAACAAATACATACCCAAGGGCAACATTAGGAAATGCAACCAAAATTATACTAGAGAAATAGCCCACTTCATAAGGCAACGTAACACCCTCAAACATAACACACAAACACCACACACAGAAACCATAAAACAGCAGATACAACAGCTCAACACAGAAATAAACAAACTCAAAGAAAACAAAGAAACATTTAGGGAATTCATAACAACACTAAACCAGTCCACAGATACATCCAAGCTATACAAGACTATAAACAACATTACCCACTCTAACAGCGGCATTCACACCTCACCCGCGGCTATCTGTCGCAGCCAAAATAATATCCCAGGATATACACAACAAGCTAACATTCTAGTTAATCACTACGCAAAGATAAGTCACTTAAACAGAGACAACAACCAGAAACATGCAGAGAGACAAACAGCCAGACACAAGAAAACCTACAGACTCGACACGACCATTACACCCTTCAATATAGACCAGACCACCAAGATCATCAACAACGTTAAGAATTCGAAGGCTACTGGACCAGACAACATATCTAACATACACCTTAAACACTTGGGCCCACAGGGAATACTAGCTCTCACAAATATCAGCACATATTCATACCAACACTGTATTATTCCGGATATATGGAAACAAGGTAAAATTATTACACTACTCAAACCAAACAAAAATCCAACAGAACCAGCTTCCTATAGACCCATTATTTTACTATGCACACCTTCCAAAGTAACAGAAAGACTAATCTTACAAATCAGCAACCCAAATATACCAATGTCGCCTACTCAACATGGATTCAGACCTCACCACTCAACCACGTCATTACTCACTAACCTCACACAGCACATCATGGATGGCATCAACTCCAGACGACCAGCTCAACGTATACTATTAGCAACAATAGACATTAGTAAAGAATTTGATGCTATCCCACGCTTCCCTCTCATAAACAAAATACTCAACACAAACATGCACAATAACACCAAAGGGTGGCTGAGCAACTCTCTTTCAGGAAGATACTCACATGTCACATTTAATGGCAAGTCATCCAAAAACAAGCTTTTTCCGAACGGGGTCCCTCATGGCTCTGTTCTCTCACCAACACTCTTCAACTTATACATGCATGACATTCCAACACCCATAGATAACAAGCTTACCTTATCATCATATGCAGATGACATCACTCTAACATCCACCCACAACAACATCTACACCGCTACAAATAACCTACAAACATACATAAACAGTATACAAGACTGGCTCACACACAATAGACTCAAAGTAGCGCCCACAAAATCAACCATCACTTTGCTTACAAGCAACACAAAAGAACACCAGATAACTCCACAGCTTACACTAAACACCACCAATATTCCACACAGTCACAGGACCAAAATACTTGGGGTTACATACAACACATCATTATTTTTTGCAAACCACATTCAGGACATTAAAAACAAATGTACGTCAAGACTTAACACGCTTAGGGTACTAACAGGTACAAACTTTGGACACCAGCAAACAATATATTCGCTCAGTTATGGACTATGCTAGCCCATGCTGGGCACCTATTATCTCAAAAACACACATAAACACCTTACAGACAATACAAAACAACGCACTTCGTATCATTACAGGATGCACTCAAACAACACCAATAGAACACCTGCACACAGAAACAAAAATACTGAAAGTTAGGGAACATGAGGGGAACACAATTCATGGCTGCAGCGACAACTAACCCACAACACCCTTGTCACTACATGTACAATCATGCACCAACACCTCGCACCATTACGGTAACACCAGAGAGACATTATAATCAAATACTCCATTCCATACCGCGCCCCACAGACATCACACAGTACAGAAAACACACACACATACACACACATACACCTAACCCACAAAGCACTGACACGACTCGGTCCGAATGTGGTCCTAGGTGTGAAGCCGCCACCCATTAACAGGTCAGAGACCAACCTGAGCAGATCGGATCGAGTTAACTTAGCACAATCCCGATGTGAACATCACCCCAACTTACAGACATATAAACACGGACTAGACAACTCCACAGACGACACCTGCTACCTGTGCCAGGACACACCACAAACAATTGAACACATTATGACAGACTGTACCGCTCTAGCTCAACATAGAACACAACACAACATCACTAGTGCGCTGAACCTCTAGTCCACTCCGGAGAGGGCGATCTGTTACCTGCGTGCCGCTGGCTTGCTCGATCAGGGTGGGCTGATCGGCTAACCAACAACAACAATAAGACTAGTTCGAATGTAGCGAATGTGGTACGACAGGTGATCTTGCCAATGTGTATAAGGAAGTCGAATAGATGTTTCAGTGATAATGGTCCGGAATTCGTGGGGAAAGCGGTTGAACAAATGTTACGGGGGAATGAAATTGAGCACGTGTTGACGACCCTGTATATGCCGTCATCGAATGGGTTGGCGGAGAGAATGATGAGGACTTTGTGTGAAATGTTGAGAACGATGAACGAACGAGAGAACGACTGGGGTTTGTGCTTGGGACGAGTGTTGTGGGCGTATAATGCAACTGTACATAGTGCGACTGGAATGTCACCGTGTCAGTACATTATGAATTTCGAGAAAATAGTTAGGCTACGAATAAGATTGGGTGAAAGAGAGCAACAAGTTTGGCGCGAGGCAAATGAACGCTTTCGATCATTTGCGGTTGGGGAGAAAGTTTTGAAAAGTTGTCATGAGCAAGGAAGGCAAGTGTTGATAAGTTGCGAAATAAGTTTGAGGGACCGTATGTAGTTGTGAAAGTTTGACAAAATGGATTAACGTATGTGTTAGGGAAGGAAGACGATAATGGCGAGAAAGGAAGAGTTAGGGCTCATCAGAGTCAATTGCGAAGGTGGAGGGAACCACCACAGTCTGGTAAAACACCTGGTGTATGAGTTGTGTAAGGCTTGAAAGGAAGATATGTGTGATAAGTCAGATGAGGAATGTGAACTTAATTTGTATGAAAAAGAATTGTTATGTGTGGAAAGGAAGCGTAGGAAAGAAAAAATGAAAAGAAAAAATGAAGACTAGATGGAAAACATTGGATGAGAGTGATATTGATGGTCAAGCGGATATTTCTGAATTTTGGGGGGAGGATACGAATGAGGGACGAGAGAATGCCTACGAAGTCAGTGATAAACGAATGCATGAGGCGTATTCGATATACGAGTTTCCATTGCATGAAAGAACGTTAATACAAGAATGTGCAGTAAGTTTAGTGAAAGAAGAACGAGAAGAAATGAGATCGGATGTGGAGTGTTGAGTGAATGAGGATGAGCGTAGAGGGAAGATGGAACTTTTTGAGGAGTTCTGCACTGATGTACAGAAAGTGATTGACGAAATTGAGGCTGTGACATTGGAAGAACTGACAACTCGAACAAGTGACGGACTGAATGAAAGAGATTCGGGTGGGCAACGGGAAATGAGTATGCGGTGTACTCGAAGTAGGGGAAGAGTGAAAGACTATGAATGGGTTCAAAAGGGAGTATTGGAGTGGAGGAAAACAGAGAATGGAGTGATGAGAGGAAGGAAGAGAGAAGATAAGAATGTGAATCCGGCTTAAGGAAGGAGGATTGTACGGGAGTGCGGTTGAGAAGCCGTTCTTCCTGATTCTTTTCTTCTATTTCCCCTTTGCCTGTGAAATATAGTAGTGCAATGTTTTTTTGGATGTATGAATGCGTCCATGAGTGTGAATGCGCGCGCGATCGTCTTTTGTTAGCTTGAAATGAATGCATGAGGTAAGAAAAAGAACGAAAGGGTTTGGGGAGTTTTTCGCTGTGTTAGCTGTAAGAACGCAGAGGTTTCAAGCGCGAGCTCCAGTCAAGGCCAAAGATTTCGGCTAAATTCTTCGGAATTGTCTGTAGTCACTAGTCATCAGGGTGGCCGCTGGTCGACCTCTCCAGTGCAGTTTCACCTTGTTCTATCCATGCTAAGCACTTGTTAGAAGATTTTATGAAAAGGAAGCTCCAAGTGACTGGCTGACTGTTCGATTTACTTCCGTTCAACTGAGGGCCCTGAGTTGGATACCGTCCAAAATAATTGCCCGTCCAACCTTGTTCGGTGTGAACGTATTCCTTGTCACAGTATCTCGGTTTCGACCATTCGAAGATTGACTGAGAAAAGAGAGAAGGATAAGAACATTGTTAAATATCGGGAAAAATTTGGGAGATCTTTACAAGGAAGGAAAGGTTGAAGTCCAGTGGAGTGTCAAATTTCACTGGAAAACACCTCGAGTCTGTTAAGGTCTTGTTCGGTCGTCCCTCACGCGAATTGAGTTAAATTCCACCCTCTTTACGGATAGGCTTATTAAGTTGATTTTTTTGTTTATTTTTTCTTTTCCGTGGCCACGTTAAAATATAGAAACTTATATTTTTGCATATTTCTTTTTTTTTCCTGTTTGTAATAAATCATAGAATTATTTGTGAAGTCATTGTCGATCCCTCCAGTGAACTAAATTCCGCAGGGTTCTTTTGCCGAGCGGGAGGCTCGAAGATTTTGAGTAACCAAAAGAGACGGCTCCCGCTACACCGGAACGCTACCGGGCGTGATGGTGCAGTCTGTAGCCTCAACAACAACTACACTATCGTCGCTATCATCAACTTCATCTGCAATACCTACAATGGAAATATGTTGCTGGTACAGTACCACATTCTCGTCACCATTCACGGTTCTGGGGAAGAATAAAAACAAGACTATAGAACATAAGGAGCATCACTTAAAATTTCATTATATTTTGTAAATGTTACACTTAAGAGTGTGACTTGTTAAGAGATGGATTCTGTAGAAAAATTCAGGTTCACGAACACTTCTACCTGCATTATATCCGGTCCTACAGGCTGTGCCGAAACCGTGTTTATGCGTAAAATCATTAAAGATAAGGACTAATTGTTCTCAAATTTTTTGCACAAAGTTATATGGTGCAATTCGACATACCAAGTCGTATTCAACGAATACCAAGATATTTTGTTCCACAAAGGTGTTTATGATGTCATTTCGATAAAGGGCGATGAGTACATGGTTATTGTAATTGATGATCAAATGTTAGAAATGGATAAAACGTTTGCCGAGACATTTACAGTGTTCTCCCACCATCTTAACATAAGCGTATTCTTCATCAATCAGAATCTATTTTTCAAAAATAGATACATGCGCGACGTATCGCTAAATACACACTATCTAGTCTTATTCGCACAACGGAGAGACGTGGCACAAATTGGGGTACTACGGGGTACTAGCCAATCAAATGTTCCCGAATCAGCGTAAGGAGTTTTTGGATGTTTATAAAGAAGCTACATGCCAACGTTACGGATATTTGGTTTGTGACCTTCACCCGCGAAACACATTTAGGGTGCTTCTAAGAACGAATATATTTCCAAACGAGGTTAAAATGGTGTATATTCCAGAATGAGAAAGAGGTTAAAGAAATACCGTGAATTAATAAAAATCTATCATCGGCTGCCACGAACTCTCCAGCACCTGGTTGTTAAAAATATTGACTGTGACTTTTCAAAATGCATCTGTGAAATCTGTTTGAACGTTATAAAATGCAATTACCAATGAAGCCCTAACAGAAGTCTCGCTTTCGTCGTTACAAGAACATAATACACGCACTCCCTCGTAAAAGTCAAACTGTGGGGAAGAAAAAGCGAATTATTGTACAAAGAGGGGGGTTCATTTCTACCCACCTTATTTTCAGTTTTGGGGCCTTTATTGTCTAGTTTAATATAATGAAGAAAGTAGTAGTGATTCCAAACGAGGTGTACGCTTCATTACAAAACGCAAAGAGAGAAGATACGGCTCTAGAACCCCGTAAAACCAGGCCTAAAAGAATGGAAAGTGAATTGGTGGACCTATTAAACAGTGAAAAGCCGCCTCCTGACGAGAAAAGAATCTTATACCAAGAAGCTGTGCAGAAATTTCTTTATGAGAACGAAAATTATAAGAAACCGGTGGAGTTCTCCGTAGTTGTCAAACATGAGAGCGATACTGATCATGGTGGGCCAATAGACGAACAAGCAAAGAACAAGGGTGCGAGTCCGCAACATCTCTAGCATGTATTATAAAATAGTCTACCTCATACATTAAGGAATAAAGGACTAAGCCTTCATAATCTATTGAGTGAGGATCCCATTATACAATGGTCCGATACAGACAAGGTTGTTGTTGAAGGGTCAAAGATATAGGGTTCGAACATCATTGATATCGTACATGATTTGGTGAGAAAGTGGGATAGGCCATCACCAACAGGATGGGAACATATTAAAGCTAGACTACAGCAAATAAACATTCCAAAAACACTGATAGGTAACCAGAGCAGGTTAAAAGACTTGGGGCAAGCAACGCATCTACCAGAGCTGAACATGCCTTTGACTACGATGGTGGCGTCTCTGGAGAGGAAGAAGAAGAGACCAAGCAGCAACGCACAACCCTACCCGCACGCCTTCTAAAATACGCAAATGGCTAACATATTAAGAAAGCACTATTACGATATTTCTAATCCAGCCTCCTACGGGGGTGTTAATAGGTTGTACAGAGGGAATATAATGAGAGAATGGAGAAAAAAGATGTTTTTGCGTGAGCAGGACGCATATTACACTTCATAAACCGGTGAGAAGAAGGTTTAAAACTGTCAAGACAGTAGCCGCCTCGAGTGATTCTATTTGGCAGGCTGATTCAACCATCATTCAAAGGTATTCGTAAGACTGTCGCGTTCGGGGAATAAATTCGCGTAAAGATTTGAGCATGATGCATCGCTATTTCACACGAAAACACATACAGATATATAGACACTCTGCAGTCGCTGGTTTCATTCTACAACCGTTCACACCAACGTACGATTGGTACATCACCTAACGAAATTTTAAAAAGAGGTGCGCATACAGAGCGTTTGAAAATCAATGATTATGTAAGACTGTCGCGTTCGGGGAATAAATTCGCGTAAAGATTTAAGCAAGGCTGGACTCGTGAGATTTTTAACGTTAGATCTATGAGGCCTAAAGACGAGGTGATGATGTATTGCATTGAAGATTTGAATGGGGAAGAAATTGCAGGTGGCTTTTATGGCAACGAGTTGCAGAAAGTGACAGTTAATTTAGGGAAAAACTGTTTAAAATTTAAAAAATATTTGGAAGCAAAGGTTCAGGAAAGAGAAAAATGTACCTGGTAAAATGGCTAGGGTACCCCAAAAGCTTCAACACCTATATAAAAGCTGATGCAATAATGAAGCTTAAATAGTATACAACATGTCGCCTAACCACTTCTACGTCACACTACCCTCTTCCCCTCTCTCTCTCTCTCTGTACATCCTAACAATACCCTGTCCAACTTTATAACAGAACTGCATGGTCCCATTGAATTGGGTCGTGAATCATGAGGTTGGAATATGCGAATTTCAATTGGCCACCAAGTTTTTAAGTATTGAAAAGAAAGAATCCGTTTTTATGATTTTTAGAAGCCGCGATGAATGTGAAAAGGTAGGAGTAACTCGGGACGATACCATGCGCTCAGCCTGGAGCGGTGAGTTGCAGTACTACAGTACAAAAGTAAAACTAGGTCCGGGGCATTATGACACAGCCGAGGATATTATAAGAGACTTAAATGGGAGTCTGAAAAGTTCAAATCTTACGTCTGATTTAGTATACGAAATCGTAAACAAAGATAAGCCGGGGCATACTTTGTTGCTAAAATCGAAGACTAACAGAAATATTAAAGACGAAGAACTGTTCAAAATTATACCTGAGGGCAGATATGTCCTATCCTTCCAAAGAGACTTTTCACGAGTCGCAACATGACTTGTGCAGTTTATTGTACCAACTAAAATTAGCGAAATTGCCCTCTGGAGACCCTCCCCTGGACATGTGCTATATTTACAACAATATCGTGGAGCATCAGTTTGTTGGGGATACAGAGGCGCGACTGCTGCATATCGCTCACATTCCCAATCATAGAGGAAAGAGCTTCAGCATTACATACGACAAGCCTCACTATGTCAAAGTCGCAACTAACCTACTAACCAGTGTCTCAATATATAAAAGAACGACTAAGAGGAAAAAGTTTCCATTCGGTGACGGGGGCTTACAGTGAAGCTTCACTTCCGTCGTACTGCGATAGAATGACCCAAAGGCCATTTACAGTCTACCGAGGGGTGAGATATCAGCGTGAGAGCGGGATTAGGTCAATTTTTTCAACTATACTGCGTACGGCTGTCCCCTTGCTGAAGAGTGGCGCCAGATATCTCGGCAGGAAAGCATTATAATTCTTAACACGGTAGAAAAAATAATGGCAGGGACTAAGCCTAAAGAGGCTCTCAAAAAACATCTTTAAACGTACATGGGACGAAATTGTCAAAGATGCGAAGAGAAAAATGCGCGGTGGCGGAAATAAAAACCGGAAGAAAAAGAGCACTGTACGGAGGAAGAAGAAAGGGTTACTAACTCATGGTGTTAAACGTAAAAGGACATAAAAAAGAAATATTCTAAGCGTATGTAACCTATGGTTTACCACTTTTTCAACTGATAGAAATTAAGGCTGTTGCACTCTAGGGTCATAGACTGATTGCTATTTGCCGAGAGAGGTATCACTATTTCTGACGTGTCATGGCACGCTTCATCCATTCGAGTAGTTCGCAATGTTGTAAATCCGAACTAGCCCTCTTTGATATACCGCCTACAAAAACATCCATAGAACACAGCGACTTTATTACATTTAATCCGTTAAACACTATTAGCTCACCGAGTGCTCCTATAGAATTCGTGATCCTGAGCTCAGGCTCCTACATTTTTTACCCAAGCTGTGTGCACATGTACCCTAAACTACGAATAGCGCATTGAGATGGGTCGGATTGTGGAAACGACTACGTCGTATATCCAGAGACGAACTTCCTACACACTATATTCAGTAAGTGTGACGTGTATTTAAATCAAGTCAATATCTCGTCTGGGTCTGGGTACCTACGATCCTATCTGGAAAATGTACACAATTTTTCAAAAGAAGAGAAGGACACCTTTTTAACTGGTGAAGGCTATTATCAGCCTAAAGATGAAAGTAGTATAAAGAGTAAGTTTAAAAAGTCTAAAAAGAAGATTACACAAGTTTCACGTTCCAGAAGTTGTTTGTGGATGGGGTCGATATGAAATTAAAACTCACCCGTACGAGCCCTGAGATTTGTTTAACTCTGGATGATGACCAAGAAGAGGATGCGAAGCCTGTAGTGATTCATATTATGAAGACATATCTCCGCGTACGGTGTGTGAAATTAAGTTCTGCTAAGCAAATGGAAATTGAAAAAATTTACTAGATGCCACAGTGAAATTACCCAATTAAAAGAGTCCAGATGAAGGTGTTTACAGTCCTTCAGATTTAACATCGAAGCAAATAGAAAATGTTGCTCTTGGGATTCTGCCTAAGAGGATATTAATTGGAATGCAGGAACACGCTTCTGTGAATGAAAAATAAAAAAATCGCATTTAAATTCGAAAATTTCGGCTTTAAAATTGTAACTCTGTATGTCAACGGGGTAGCTTTAGGTGGGACAATGGAAACGAGTTATTCTACAGATGACAAGTTTTCACTTTACGCGAGAGCATATAACAATCTAGCGCACAGCGTCGGTGGTTGTGACGGTTCAGAAACCTCTTTAACGGAGAATGAATTCATGGAGAGGGCGAACCTGTACCCTTTCGACCTCTCGCCCGACTTCAGTGGGAGTATATGCATATGCATAAGTCCCAGTGGAGCGGAAATATCTCATTCAGACTTGAATTCGACAGTTCGATAGTCGCTCCTATTTGCATAGTAATTTATCTTATGTGGCAAGCCCTAATAAAGGTCGACCGCTTTAGGGGCGTTTTGACGGACTTTTAAAAATGGATACGGTTACACTCCAGAGGGTGATGAAGAGTTACCGCTTCACGAGCGCCAAATTTATCGGAGGGTTTAGAAGAATGAAACGTTGAAACTTTCACCCATGGGGGACTGCGGCGCACTTATCGTGAGTACAGACATTAGCAGAGGAGAAGGGCTCCATTAGATAGCCGTTTATTTTAAAAATAGGGAGCGAATGTACTACCTTAATTCACTGGGTAAGCATCCATGGAATGATGCTATTATTGTAAAATTTCCCGAAAAACTACAAATTCCACAAATAGTTTAGAATCCCTATTGTTTCCAGAGTTTGTACAGCAACGTATGTGGGCAGTACTGTTTGTGTTTTCTCATGCATATGGCCTGCGGGAACGAATTTACAAATTATTTAAAATTATAAGATTCATATAACCGTGAGAGTAATAAGGTAGTATGAAGCCTGATAAAAAAGCAATTCCCTTTTGTAGTCACCCGGTGTGATATGTGAAGCTTTATATATATATATATATATATATATATATATATATATACGAGGTGTGATCAAAACGTTCGGTAAATAGTCCCGCAACTATTGAACGCGTGTCACTAGGTGATGTCAGTGTGTATGGCTGATGACATCACCTTGGCCACTTGCCAGAAAATACCAGAATAAAAACTGCCTAGATCTGGTATTCACGAATAACACGAACTTGATTGCTGATATAAAAATAACCCCAACGATTATCTCAGACCAAACATAATCGAGTTATCAACAAATATGGCGATAACATTAAAAGACAAAACACATACGGAAGGAAGAAGCAAATTTGGGGTTTTTAACGTAAACTCCAAGACCATAAATTGGGAAGAAATCAGATCACACATGGCCCAAATAGAGTGGAGAACAGTTTTAGAGAATAAAACAACTGAAGAAATGCTAACAACCTTGGAAGAAAAGACGCTGGGAATTTTAGAAAAATATGCTCCGAAATCACAGCCAAAAGGAAAGAAAAATTGGAGAGTATCGAATTGAAATACAAACCCTGATTAAGGGCCATACAGAGAGGGAAGAGGAAAAGGCGGTAGAAGCAATAAAATAAATTTCAACATACCTTACAGCTATGCGAAAAGGAAAACAAAAACGCGCGCTACCATCGGGCCCTTAAGGAAAGGAACTAATGAACATACAGACGATCTAAAAGAAATATCTGAAACATTTAGCTGCAGGTCTGGACAAATAGAACGCACCATTGATTAAAAACGGTAAAAATGAAATAGCTACACCCTTAAACTGGATATGGAGAAGATCCCTAGACACTGGGGAAATACCGAGCATCTTGAAAAGAGCAAACATTGTCCCTATACATAAAGGAGGGGATAAATCTCAAGCAAAGAACTATGGATCAGGGTCATTGACGTCCCACCTAACCAAAATATTTGAAAGAATAGTCAGCTAGAAAATCTATGACTTCTCAGAGACACTGGAAAGATTCAACGAAAAACAGGACGGATTCCGTTCAGGAAGATCATGCCTATCACAACTTGTAGAGCACTATAACAATATCGTAGATGCACTGGAAGGCAATGAAAACTATGATATCATATACACAGATTTTGCTAAAGCTTTCGACAAATGCGATCATGCTATTAATAGCACATAAAATGAAACATATGGGAATAACAGGCAATGTGGGAAAATGGATCTACAACTTCCTCAGAGAACGACTACAGGTCGTCAAAATTCAAGGTGTATCATCATCAAAATCAGAAGTACGCAGTTCAGTACAACACGGTACAGTACTAGCCCCACTCCTGTTCATTATCATGCTAGCAGACACAGACAGTGAAGTAAACAGCAACAGTATAGTAACATCCTTTGCGGACGATCAAAAGATCATCAAAAAAACCAGCGATGAAGTGGAGGCCTTGTAGAGGGACACGAACAAAATATACAAATGGTCAGAAGACAACAATATGACATTTAACACCGAGAAATTTCAGTTCCTGAGATATGGTAGAAATGAGGAACTTAAACAGATTACATATGCTCCAGATAGACAGGAATTTTAGAGAAACACGAAAGCGGTCGACTTGAGGCTAATAATTATTGTTGTGTCGTGTGAATGGTTACGTATGAGAGAATTAGGTGGTGTGCCAAGAGGTAAATTTGTACGGACCGATTTACCGAGATGTTCGTAAATACGGGATTTTAAGTGTCTTTTAGTTTTACCTATATATGACCCCATACAGTGGTCACACTTGTATTGGTAAACTATGGATGACTTAAGAAGTGTAGAAATAACATCCTTGTATTTAAATAAGTGATAAATCGATTTAGACGGGGTGAATATAATTTTTATACATAGTTGTGGGTAGAATTCCTTGAGCAATTTTAAAAGTTTGTTTCTAATTTAAAACTTGAGGTTCCCATATAAGGCAAAGTGAAATACACGATATCTTTGGGAACTGTAATTACGTCTCTAGTTGTGGGGTTTATTAGTCTATTTAGGGTTCGGCCTATTGTAGTCTCCACCAATCTAGAAGGGAAATTATTCTTGGTAAAGTTTTCGGATGAAATCTAGTTCATCGAGTAGTTCAAAGTAATCTGAACATATATTGAAAGCTCTGTTAGACAGAGTCGAAATTAAATTTCCTTTGAAACCGATAGGGATAAAGGAAGAGAAGTTCGTAGTGAGATTGGTGAATGTTGGCTTTCGGTGGAAGTTTCAAAAGAGGAATTAGTTTTTATTATCTTAATGTCCAAAAGGACAGAGAGCTATTAGATTCAACTTCTGAAGTAAACTCAATATTAGGGTGCTTAGAATTAAGGTAATTACGAAACAAAGGGATATGGTCTGGTGATTTGAACAGGAGAAAAGTATCATCAATATATCTTCTATAAAAAACCGGTTTGAAGTTGGAAGGACAGTCGTTCAGCCATTTGACTTCATGATGACAAAGAAGCGCGTTACTACTAACCAAGAATAATTCCCTTCTAGATTGGTGGAGACTACAATAGGCAGAACCCTAAAGAGACTAATAAACCCACAACTTGAGACGTAATTACAGTTCCCAAAGATATCGTGTATTTCACTTTGCCTTATATGCGAACCTCAAGTTTTAACATTAGAAACAAACTTTTAAAATTGCTCAAGGAATTCTACCCACAACTATGTATAAAAATGATAGTCACCCCCCCCGTCTAAATCGATTTATCACTTATTTAAATACAAGGATGTTATTCCTACACTTCTTAAGTCATCCATAACACTGGGTAACAAAATTTTAAAAATTTTCTGTTTATTGTGATTTTTCTGTTGTTTCTTAATGATTTCGGGGCGCTGATTCCAAAAATGATATTGGTTTTGCTCTATCATCAACCGTTTCAAAAATATAGGTTATCACACTTTTCATATGGCAAAGTATATAAAGAAGGCTAACATAAATATTTTCTGAAAATAAAAACACTATTGGAAATTTATGTTTATTGAGCCAAAATTGTTTGACAAACCCAAAATGGTGCAAATGATATAATATATATCATGAGGAGAACCGATAAGAGAATAACAAGCCTCGTTATACAGTGTGCGTTCCTTAAAAATGCACTGAAGAACGCGACTTCCGCGTATGAACATTCTTATCCTTTCTGATCAGTGACCATACGTAGTCTCCCATCATTGAAGCATCCCAATGACCATGGTACCTTTTCTCCATCGTTTGAATATCTTGATGGAATCTTTCGCCATGTTCTTCACTCACATCGCCCAGGTTATCACGAAAAAAGTCTAGATGTGAATGCAGATAGTGTAATTTTAAAGACATACGGCACCCCATTTTGTCATAGCACTTAATCAAGTTTGACACTAACTCCTTATAGTTTGGTGCTTTATGGTTGCCTAAAAACCCACGAACCACATCACGGAAAGCACACCAAGCCTCTTTTTCGATCGGAGTCATCTTGGCTTCAAGGTTCTTTGAATTCAACAGCGCCTTGACTTGTGGTCCTACAAAGATGCCAGCCTTGACTTTGGCCTCAGAGAGTTTAGGGAACATGACCCGAATCTGTTGGAAAACTTCCCCTCCAAAATCTAACGCAGTTACAAACTGCTTAATTAATTAGACCCAACTTAATATGGAGAGGTGGTAGCAGAACTATGTCAGGCTTCACAAGAGGTTCCCTGAGTACATTGTACTTTCCTGGTTGCAGTCCTTCACGTGGAGGCCACTGAACTGTTTTATAATGCTCAGTTGAAGCCCTGCTATTCCACAGGCAAAGAAAACATGAATATTTAGTAAACCCTCCTTGTAAACCTAACAGGAAACCAATCATTTTGAAATCACCACACACGTCCTAGTTATATTGTTCATACCTGATTTGAGTGAGCAGTTGTTTAACATTTTCATAGTCCTCTTTCATTTGAACAGAATGTGCAACTGATATAGGTGGATATTTGTTCCCATTGTGGAGTAGAACAGCTTTTAAACTCCGAGTTGAACTGTCAATAAACAGGCGCCACTCTGAGGGTATATGTGTTAACCCAATAACAGAGAGCCAATAACAGAGAGCCAATAACAGAGAGAGCCATTGACATCGTAGAACCTTGCAAACTCTTCATGCCGCTTTCGGTATACAGTGCTCTTGCAGTCTTTTCCAAGCAAATTCTACTCTTTGAGTCTGGAAGTCAGAAGCTCAGACCCTGATTTCGTCAGACCCAAATTTCTAATTAAGTCGTCCAATTCCCTCTGATTTGGAAAGTGAGGGTTTGTACTGAAAGTTACTGTATATTCTTCATCATGACTGTCCTCACCAGCCGACATCTCAGATGAGCTAGCTGCATCCTCGTTTTCAACCTGCAAAGCAAAGAAACAAAATATAGGCATAGTTATATATGTAGAAGAGCATCAGCACTAAGAAAAATCGACACATGATGACCCACAGTCTGTGAATACAGAAGGTAAAGTAATGGATAGATACCTGTTCTGGTGGACGTGGTATTGGAAGACCTTCGCCATGTGGTACAGGAGCTATGGACGATGCTATGCTTGGATACTGAAGAGTCTGCCTTCCTTTAACTTTCCTGTACTTAGAAACATCTACCATCAGTAGTAGTAGCAATCGGTCGTGGTGGCTCTTTTGGTTCTCTCCATATTCTGGGTACCGCAAAGGGCATTGCCTTGCGTACTCCTCGCAGCCACCCTTCAAGTATGGAGCGGCAGCTTCCACAGATCACATGGGTGCCCAGGGCTTATCTTGGTCACCCATAGGCATACCAAAATAGAGCCGATACGCGATCCAGAACTTGGTGCCTTTCACAATCTTGTGCGATACTTGCTTTGGGCCTATGTAATACCCACAAAACCGTAGCAGAATATATCGGCGAGTGTTACAAGCTCTAGTTGCCATTCTCTTTACCAAACTGTACTACATTAATCATAACCTGCAGATATAGAGAGAAGAGTTATTAAATCTGCAACAGATTACAGATTACAGAAAAAAGATGTATTCACAACACTGAAATAATGTTCGCAATAAAAAAAGATCGATAACACTCAAATCGTCAGCACAGAGAAGCACAGAAACACAGTACTTTAGTGCTGGTAACCATCAGACAAACAACCTGCTTTCTTTGTGTGCTCACACTTACTGACTTCTCAGACTCTGCGCTCTTCTTTATATAGCACAGTGGAAGTTTCGGGCAATTTCTAGAGCAAGAAACTGTCAAGGAACATCTGGATTGTTCTCAACAATTCCTGATTATTCTGATATTGCTGCGCCCATAATAACATTATACTGGTAAAACATGAAAAATGGTTTATCTCTGAAACCACTGATGATACACACAAACCAAGGCCATATTTGGACTCAGCGCCCACAAATGCATATAAAAACATAAAAAATTCAGTGTTACACAGTGTAATTTACCATTACAAGTGTAACCACTGTATGGGGTCATATATAGGTAAAACTAAAAGACACTTAAAATCCCGTATTTACGAACATCTCGGTAAATCGGTCCATACAAATTTACCTCTTGGCAAACCACCTAATTCTCTCATACGTAACCATTCACACAACAATAACCACCCAATTTCACAGTCAAATTTTGTATTTGCTGCCGGAAGCTCTGACCTTAAGCTTGAAATTATGAAAGCTTTGTTCATTTATAAATTAAAACCAGACCTAAATTCTGATGAATCATCGGTAGCTCTGCTATGTTTTGGTTAAGGTACTAGTTTATTTTATTTATTTACCTTTTAGTTTTAATGCTTTTATATTTTCCTAGCTACTTTTTATAATTGTTACTTTTTAATTTTATCTATTTACCTTTAATTTTAATGTTTTACATTTTCTTAGCTACTTTTTATAATTTTAACTTTGTTATTTTAAATTGTTATTAAGCAACTTACAATTGCAATTTGTATTTTGTATGTGATTTGGCCTTTTATTGTTTTATCCCTGAAGATGGAATTAGTGCATTCCGAAACGTTGGTACTGATTAAACCTTGAAGGATGTTTATTTTTTCTCTGTTGTTCCTGTTTATATATATATATATATATATATATATAGACAATATTGTTCTTTTTATATGCATCATAATTTTTTGTCTTCTAAAATGTTGTATATATTGTGGAGATATGAAGA